>OZ022243.1:24978007-25368007 GCA_963978895.1 Erpobdella octoculata | reverse complement strand
TTTAGTCAAATAAGCTATATTAATTTGATAACATAACAGCCAGTTTATACAAAACATATTCCATTATTGCTGTGGAATATATGTACAAATACAAAAGAGTTGAACCACTTAATCTGTTCTACGAAAAAAAAATTTCTTACAACAGTTTTTCGCCAAATATTTATATTAAAACCCCTAAATATTTTTTATGAAAGCCATACTAGGGATGAACTAGAACATATCTAGTGGCTAATTAACTAATATAATTTTACATTACTCATTTTGTGATTTTATCATCAGTTAAAACAGTTTATTCATATATTTTTATGCACTACAATTTTTTTGGAATATTTTTTATGGGGGAGGGTTTAACTAAAAATTTTTGCTTTTATAGTTAACAAACATAATTATTTCACAATAATCATTTATTTTAATTTACACTAAAGCCGAGTTATACGTTTCATGCATTAAAAAATATCTGGAGCAATATCGGGGGAGTGAAAGTTCTAACTTTACAAGCCCCTTTTTTGAGTGTTCCCATAGCCGGACATGAACGCCGTGTATTACGTTTTCATGCAATTTAATTTTTTTTGAGAATAATTTCGGGGAGCGGGGTCAAATCCCAGAAACCCCCTTCCATGGGTACGCCAATGGTTTTCTCGGCGGATTGATTCAACCAATCAATCAATTATTCAATGTGAATATTTGTAGAGCACCTCCTACCAAACTCGCTGTTGATGCTTTTCATTTACATGCCCCACAAAGATACAATTTTACCCGCTAATTTTCCGATAACATGGGCTACTAGGCAGCGAGTGAGAATTGAACCGTCATTTAAGTCTGACGCACTACCAACTCGGCTATCCTAGCCATTCCTAACCCCAACGCAACATGTTTGGTCTGGAGTATCTGGAAAACACTTAAAACTGGCAACAATTTTTTAGATATTTCATGCACTGTAAGCCGGGACCTGGAAAATGGCGTCTAAAGTGTAAAGTCTGTGCTGATGGTCAGAGAGTGCACGTTAAAACTAATGGAAAGCCACAACTGTACGAGTTAGTCACCTTTTTTGAAATAAGGTTATGAAAAGTATGAACAACAAGAAAGCCGTAAAAAACGAGATTTTGCCACAAATCCTTTATATTTCAGGATTTGCCGGCTTTTCATTTATTGAAGATTTTTGTTTTACAACAACTTTTTTTGAATTTATGTATGTAAACATTTATATAATTGTGTTTGATTTGTTTTTGCTTTAAAACATAGATAATTAATATTTTAAATTAAATTTTTTTCCAGAAAACTTCCAAACTTAAATAAAATGCATTATCATGAGAAGTAAGCCTATATTTTAAATTTAAGCTCGATTGGATGACGGGAAGTTAGTTACATTTTACTTTCAAGGTTTGCAAACTTTCAAGCAAGCAGGCAAGACCGGCGGTGAAGTTAATATAAAGGGTTTAAAAATATGAAAAGTATTTTTAAAAATAGTACCACGACCAAGCGATCTTTTAATCTACAGACTATCGATGTTGATTGAAAGAGAAAAAAAAGATTTTGAGCAAGTGGCAAACTTAATTGCCAACGTAAGGTCATTCAACATTTTGGAGCCAATAACCGCCAAACACCTGTCACCAAGTGACGGTCAACGTGAAACAGGCACGACGAGATGTCCGGAAGTCGAAGATCTGAGTCGTCTACGACCGACGATGGAGTCGGGAAGTTAAAGATCCAGGATGAAGTAGAGTGTGCCTTATCGTGCAGACACTTAAACACGACTAGCGCGACTTCGAAAGTTATTTTTTCCGAGAAGTGAAGTCAATGGAGAATAGGTGTCACGTGATCGTTCTTCTTTGCAGGCAGTTGGAGGCAGTATTGGTGACAAACTGAAGGCAATTAAGTTGTGAAGTTGTTAAATTGACAAGTGCGGAGTTGCAGCTGTCGAACGGTGGCAGAATGAGAGAAGTGATGAGTGTCTTTCTTTCAAATATGAGTAAGAATCTGCTCATGCTCCTTATCTGCCTAAAAATGGAGAATAAAGAGCGGAGGTGTTGCGAATATGTGACCGCATGATAAGGTCGGAGTCCATGAAAACTCTAAGGTTTCTGACCGTGGATGAAGGACTGATGTCGATGGCGCAGATGTTGAAAGGATTTTTTGGGATATGATGGAGAAGACGTCTAAACAAACACCACATGGCTTCATATTTGTTTGGGTTGAGCTGCAGTAGACTTGCCGACAGCCAACGACTAATGTCAGCAACTAAAGTGGACATTCGTGCGGGAAGATCCAAAATCTGTAGATTTATCAAGTTTTTTAGTGTCTTGGGATCTGGGAGCATGTACAAGCTAGTTGTCACGGATTTTCTCACCAGTTGGCTCAAGGTGCTTGCTGTACCAAGCCAAAAAACAGTAACAGCCGCCTACACTGTTGTCCAAAGATGGGTTAGTCAATCTGGGGTAACTTAACAAATGATTACTTTTACTACAGACAAGCAGACACAGAAGTTAAAAAAAGACGGTTTTTATGGTTTAATAATTTTCAACGCTGAGATAGAAAATTGTTTCGGCAAACACAGGAAAGACCAGGCCGACTGTTAAAAAGAACTGCAATGTTGTTGGCAGATTGCGGTCAAACCCTCGTTTAGAAAAAAGAGTTGTTTATGTTGATCTCCTTACGAAGTGTTTTAAACAGAGGTTTGGAGGAAGTAATGCATGCTACAATTTCCTGTTATTCCATCTCAGATCAAACATTAGGAATTTCTTAAAGAAATATTGAGTAGACACTTCAATAACATTTTATTTACATGAAATATAACCGATAATATTCATTTAAGCGTGCTGAGTCTGCCAAATCTTTATAATCAAAAATCGTTACAATATTATGACGTCAGAAAGCATCATTATCATGACATTGAAAAACATTATCTTGACATTGAACAACATTATTTTGAAATTGAACAACATTATCATGACATCGAACGACATTATCATGACATTGAACAAAATTATCATACATCGAACGATCCCAATTTTTGTTTCAATGTCCTCTAGAAGCCTCCAAACTTTAAATCATTGAAAACACTTTGAGATTTTTCTGCTCAACTCTCTTTGACAATGCTTCCACAATTTCTTTTGATAATATAAAATGCTATGTTCTACAATATAACATCCAATAGTGTTGAGCGTTTTGTAAAATAATAAAAAAAACTAAATTATTTTATTCTTCTTAACTTCTTCATTCACTCTTTCCCGCAAGATCATTTAAAAACCATAGAAATCTCGAAGAAGTCATAGCAGCCTCTCTAATTACGAGAAGTTGCTGTTAAGGGGCTGGGTTGAGTTAGGAAAACAAAGGGTATGTAAGGCATAGTAGCGAGCCCCCTTATTTATTGCGGCTGCTACGCGTGTTCTGGGGGGAGCGAGGGGAAGAAGGGCGGGTGAGATATTCAGAACAAGTCGATGGTCACTCGACGTTGTTGGAAAATTATTGGCACAACTTCCTGACGTGAGCATGAGGCTGCGATAGAAAAATGAATGGTTGTGTATTGTTAAGCTGGTCGTGTTCGTTTGTATGCAAGTTTGTTTGTGTCTTTGTTTATGTGGGAATCTATGTGAGTTAGTTTGTTTGTTTGTAGGGTTCTATGTAGGTTTGTGAGTGAGTTTCATGTGCAGAAGGATTTATAGCAAAAAATGTCTTCATTTATAGGTAAAACACGTAACATTTTAGTTTTGTTGGTAATCATTTAACATTTACGTACTTACATAACAATATAATAATAACATTAAGTATGTGTACTTATCCAGTAAATAATATCATTAAACATACAATCTAATACTACTAATAAATTATTAATATCATGAATCGCCAAAAGAAAATATTTTATGAGACAAAAACACCGCTCTTATCAGAACAATCTCCACGCCCGCCAATGGCATCGCATTACGAAATCACGTGCATGTATATGTGATTTTGCGTTATCGTTAACGCATGTGTGTGAATTTGTGTGTGAAATAGTTTTACATTTCTACTTACATTTCCACATACACTTAACTTTTAAATTTCCACATAAATTTCCACAACATTTTACATTCATTTTCACGTACATTTTCAGGCACATTTTCACGTACATTTTCACGTACATTTCTACATACATTTATTTGTCAGAGAAGAGAATAAAATAATAAATTAAAATTTTCTACCATAACGTGGTTTGTGTTTCGTACCACTGCTTGTTATATACACACATGCACACAGTGCTAACAACAACGCTGATCATCGCGCTTAATTTTTGGCACTCGCAGATGCGCACCTCACATAGATTATAATTAATATATACTAATTTACTGAAATTTAGAACAAATTATTAATATAATTATAATAATTAATATATAATAATTTATTAAATTCATAAGAAATTATTAATATATTTATGGAATTCTTTAAAAAATAGAAATTAAAAATGTTCATGATGACTCACCGTCGGTGAAATCAGCAAGATAGTGAGGGGCTCTTCTTACCCAATCCTCCTTCAATCCATCACCGATCCAGCACTTCCTACCCACCTACAAATTCATCTCACACGTTTAACGCATAAGTCACGCACATATCACACACACCTCTCAGACCACCACGAAGTTTTATGCATTCATGTTTTTATGCAGTCGCTTTTTATGCACTTTTATTTTTATTCAGTTGCATTTTAACCTCGTTTATTTGTAGTTTTTTTTTGTGTTTTTCAGTTGCAAATAAATAAAAAGATAATATGAAGACATCAAAGACGTCAAAATTATCGCCGAAATATCAAATCATTCGACCTGAACTGCCTTCGCGTGCACTGAAATGCGATGATAAAATTGAACTTCACACAAGGTCACGACGGGGTCACAACGGGGTCATGGTTGTTTAAAATATTACCATGCGACCTCTCAGAGAAGTTATTTTCTTCAAGAAATATTTGACATGAACTCACTGGGTCGAGAGAATTCTGCGATTTAAGTCCGTTTGAGTCCTTCGACTTTCTCTTTTTGATTTGTCCCATGCATTGCTGTTCTTCGGCCAAGTCTTTCATGTGCTCCCACATCAGCTGCTTGAACTCGTGCTCAGATCTCGCCCCGAGCAGCCTCAACCTTAGGTCAAGGTCGGCAAACAAAGTTGCAAACGTTCTTCCGGTTTCTAGAGCAGTTTTTGTTCCTTTCTGTTGTGCAAACAAACACAAGTAACCAAACAAACACAAGTAACTAAACAAACACAAGTAACCAAACAAACACAAGTAACCAAACAAACACAAGTAACCAAACAAACACAAGTAACCAAAAAAACGTGTGCCAAACAAAAGTTTGAGTCTTTGCAAAAATTATTTTATTTAATTGTTCTTGTTCAAACAGGCTTATTTTTTTTATTACCGCTGCTTACAAAGAGATACAGTTTATAAAAAAACATAAGATTAATTTTTGTTGCCCTACGATTTATAAAAAAAATATTTTTAAAATATTTTTCATTCAAAGCAATAAAAAAATTAGGTTTCAAATGAAATATGCAAGCAAAAACGACGAACCTCCTTGGTTGATGTGACGACTAATATGATAAACAAGACTTCTTGACTTGTTTTCCCGAAATTTGCGGGATTCTTCAATCTGGCAATGGCCACGTGTCTCCTTTGTACGGAAGATACCGTGCACCTGTCGTGACGTACAAATGGTACAACTAATCACCGATTCCGTTGCGTCATTTGTACACCATCTTGCAATGAATTACTAGCCACGTTCATTATAAGACCAAAATTTGACAAAAAAGTAGAAATACCATTGTTGTGCTATTTATAGAACTGATCAAAGGACTGCGTTAATTGGAGATTTTTTTGGGAATCTTTCAATTAGTACCTCGGTGTGAATGCATTAATATATATATATATATGTATATAGTTACATGTAAGGTGTATTGTTCAATTGTGAATGTGGACAAGTTAATTTATGTAAATAATATAAAAAATATTCAATCACCCAGTAAGATACTTATGATTAAAGGTTTTCCGAAGTGCTGATTCAATTATTGTCGCATGAAATCCATGACAACTGACAACAGATCATTTAAATACCGATTTTCAGAGAAGAAAAAGTAAACGTGAGATCGAAAGTGGAAGTGATGGAGCATGGTGATTTTGACAGACGCCTATTTTATTAAAATTTTGAAAAACGATGACGATATGAGCGCGTGGTTCGCATGAAAATTATTCCCAAAAGAACGTTCAATCCTCTCTTTTGCATGAAAACAAAATTAATAAACTCAATTTTTACTAAATAATTCAAACTTAATTAAAAACGACGATGATTAAGAAAATAAAAAAACTAAAATAAAAAACTATCGACTAACAAGACACAGACCCATGAAGGATCATAATCATAACCACCAGTATATGTTGTACACGTGCATTGAATGGTCTTCGCTAGTTGATGAGCTTGAAAGATAAAAATAACTAAATTCTTACATTTGTCATAATAACAATCATAATCATAATAATCATAATAACAATTCTTGTTATTATGATTATTGTTATATTTCTACTTAATTTAAACCTGTTCTTCGACATTCCATCACAATAATAAGATAGCAACCTTATGCAGTATATGAATGGTCGGCTTCTTTCATCAAGCATCAACCCACCCAACCCATAAAAGTTACATAAAAATTCTTTATTTCACAAAACTGCGTTTATCTAAAACCACAAGCCAGTTTTTCTTCACAAACAACTTTTTACTATTTACCGGCTTCCTAAAGTTAGAAAAATTCAGAATTTTTGATTTTTTTCATAGATGGGCGTTAAAGAACTGTGCTTTCTATAAATTGAAGCTTTATTTTAGGAACGTAAATACAGCATTTTCCAGGGGGGGGGGGCAAAATTTTCCCGTAATTTTATAGGTTACTGACAGGGTTGCCCGGTGTTGCCCGGGTTTTTTTTTATTTTTTGCCAATGGAACGGAAAATAAATAACAGATTTTTTTGTAAACATTTTTCATTAATAAAGTCTCCCTTCATGTCAAATGTTGTTCAGATTGCTCCTGCGGCTTGGTTGTTATAATCGAATTCTCTCACACACACATTACTTTTAATATCTCTATAAATACGTAGGTACAAGTAGGGAGGGGTGGAGAGATGCATCCCCCACCAGAGTATCAATTGAAATTTTTTTGGGTATAACACCTGGTTTTTTGGAAAATGGTTGTAGCTTTTCTGGGAAGAGAAAGTGGACGTTTTTGAGAAAAAAAATTGGAAAAATACTTACGACTACCCCTCACTGGTCATCAGTTTTTTTTAAAAGAACTTGAAAAATTTCTGAAATGCATCTCCTCACCAGGAATTTCTATAGTAAACTCTAGGTTAAAAAAATTTTAATTTTGGAAAGCAGGGAGGCAAATTGTCTACACACGCCAAAAGGATTCCAATACGCATTGAATCATTACTAGGTTGAGTAAAGTTAAAATTTAAAAAATATATAGTAAATTCTAAATAAAAAAATTTTAAATTTTGAAAATCAGGGGGGGCGTTTCCTTGCCCTCCCAATTTACGTCCCTGCTTAATTTTATTTCAAATTCAAGCAATGCTTAGACGTTGGTACCAGCATCTCTTGTGAACAGAAGTCGCCTGGCTTCAATGTAAGCAGTTGCACTTTCCTCCTCTCCGAGCAAATGTTTCAGCATGGAATCGAGAATTTGATCGGTGTGCGTCTCCTGCAGGTCCAGCATGAGTTGTGCCTGGTTGAGGAAGTGTTCAACGTCGAGGTGGGCGCGAATCTCGGCTGCAAAATCCTTCATGGGGACCTTCTCGAGACGAATGTAAATCAAGCTGACACCGTCTTCGCTGTCATCTGTTTGTTACAACATAGAAACAAAAAGTTTGTTTGTGCACCAGTGGAGAAACGTCTCTATAAATTACACACGCCTTCTTTGTTGCAGAAAAAAATATTTAGGTTCGATGAAGACATCACATTGAACGGTTGTGTATATATTTCCATAATCAGCATCAAATAAAATTTAAAATCTCTAATCTTTGATAATATATTTATATTGATAAAATTTAAAACTGAATTAATTAATAAAGTTGGGTTATTATTAATTTTAACAATAATTTATCTGTAATTGAGTAATAAATGAATTTAAATTTTAGAATCTTGATTACCTATATATTATATTATTTATTGTAATCAACGTTTCATAATTACTAAAATAATTGATATTTTAAATATTTATTTCATGAATTAGTTACTTATTATTAGAATGTTTTATAATCTTAAATAAAACAATAATTAGAAATATTTATAATTAATAATATAAAATAAAATTATTATAATGCATTTTATAGTCAATAAATTATTAGAGTTTATAGTCAAAACTACATTGGATAATTACTATTTTATATCGTAGAGTTTATTGACAGCAATAACATATAATTGCTATTGACAATGCGCCACGAAAATCTTTTTAAAAACCATTGAAAAGCTGAAAACACTGCGGAAACTACATTAATTATTTTATAGTAATAAACTAGAATATTTCGCGATAGTTATTTGCGTAAACCTCTGGTCTCTCCCTTTCCCTTTCCAAAGAAAGGGAAGTTATGTAACGAAACAATTGCTTGTATACCTACAATATTCAGTAGTAGAAGTAATGTTATAAAGCTGGATAATTATAGGTGGGAAAATTTAACCGCAAAAGCCTTATTCGACGTTTTCGGCATCACACTTGTTAATAGCAGTTTGTGCAATCGATAGTGAGAGTACCGAAAGGTTTTGGCGCGCACTGTCAATAACAGCAACTGGTTTGTATATTTATGATCTACATTGAGTAATGAACAATTTAACAATTCTTTAATTGTAAACTGTTATATTTGATTAATATATGTACAAAGCATTTAATTGGACACAAAAATGTTAAAATAACCATTTTTAATTTGATTTTTAAAAGATTAAAAAAATTTAAAAAAGAAATTTTAATTTTGAACATTATTCTCAGTCCTTCACTTTTTGTTAATACACGTTAATGCATGCAATAGAGATTCTTCATAGCTAGTTGCCGTTGTGTTTCGTTGCGTAAAATGGAAGCTCTAAAAAAACAAGTAAAACATTAAAAATTCAAAATATCGACATCACCAGCTTGAAATTAAACCAGAACAACAAAATAAAATTCCACTAACATATAGGCAATTATGACTAAAATCTAATATAGAAGCAAAACAACTTCTTACAACTCATTAGTATCATATAGTTTATTATATCTAAATTCAATGTTATATTGTGCAAAACGCATAATATAACACTAATTTAATATTAAAAAAACCATATTATTTAATCAAATTATTGTGGATAAAAAAAACAAAATGTTTAAAACACACTATAATGAGAAAAATTAAAATAATATTCGTGTTCTAAAGACTTCAGCACATTTTGCATTAAAATTGAAATCGTATCTTCAAATCATATTTACTCAATTTTGAGCCACTTCCCGTTATTCAAATTTTTTCCAATTTTTACACCCAAGTTCAGTTTCCATAACATGATCCAGGATAATAATTTTTTAAACTTTACCATGCTTACATTTAATTTAATTAAAGTTTTTAAATTTATATAAAAGAAATGTCTCTGGATTAAAGCAATTTAAAAATTTCCAAAAGAAAATGTTCAAAAACAGTTTTTAAATGTGCTAAAACATAATAATATAAATAGTCGTAACGCATAATAATAATAATAATAATAATAATAATAATAATAATAATAATAATAATAATAATAATAATAATAATAATAATAATAATAATAATAATAATAATAATAATAATAATAATAATAATAATAATAATAATAATAATAAAAATAATAATAAAAATAAAAATAATACTAATAATAATAATAATAATAATAATAATAATAATAATAATAATAATAATAATAATAATAATAATAATAATAATAATAATAATAATAATAATAATAATAATAATAATAATAATAATAATAATAATAATATAAATAATAATAATAATAATAATAATAATAACAACATATATCTTAATATATTATATTAACAACCCATTATAATTCTAGTAATATATTATAATATCAACACAGATACACGACACTCTAATAACACTAATTGATTATAGCCGTAAAGAGACATTAAAATTAAAAAGGCATTATCACAACAACACATTATCACAACAACACATTATCACAACAACACATTATCACAACAACACATTATCACAACAACACATTATCACAACAACACATTATCACAACAACACATTATCACAACAACACATTATCACAACAACACATTATCACAACAACACATTATCACAACAACACATTGTCACAACAACACATTATTACAACAACACATTATCACAACAACACATTATCACAACAACACATTGTCACAACAACACATTATCACAACAACACATTCTCTGCTCAACCGAACGAACTTGCAAAACAAAACGCACTCAGATAACGTCGTTGTAGTTTTCAACGCTTTTTCTTTCTGTCTTGTGATAAACGATATAATTTTCTGTCAAATTATCATCATTAGGCATCAACCGCAACATTTCTCATTCTATAACAGATTGCCTTTTCAACGTCTACAATTACAACAACCACGCCGAGATAGACAGCATGCCAACATACACACATTACACATGCAACAACCTCCACATACAACAACCACCACATACAACAAGCTCCACATGCCCCAACCTCCACATATAACAACATCCACATACAAAATCTCCACAACATAGTATGTTAACATACAACAACCTCCACATACAACAACATCCACATACAACAACCTCCACATACAAAAACCTCCACATACAACAAAATCCACATACAACAACTTCCACATACATGCAGGAACGACAACCTTAAATAATTTAACCTATTTAAATTTTCTCTTCTTGGTCTTCGTTCGGGTCGATCCTGTTAAAGATGTTTTATTACGCAGTCCGAAATCTTTAAATTCTCCTCGACACAGCATTTCGTCAAACTCATAAACCGAGAACAACTTTCTCTTTTATAAAATATCATCTCCTGCAAGAATTCCGACATAAAAATGTTCCAAGCTCCGCTAGGGGTTAAAGGTTATCTAGAGGCATATTTCTACGTCACATGATCAGACGCATGCTTACAACGATGGCCTCTTGTGTCAACACGTCTTCAACCTCGGAGAACAATCGGGCCGTATTTTTGTGTTTGCCTGTACAAACACATAAATGTTTTAAAGTGATTATACATTATTTATAACGGTGTATTTCTAATACACAAGAAATACTTAGGGGGTTGAACAGGGACTCACACACACACATCAGCATACATCATTTTCGATGTATGTATGTATGTATGTATGTATGTATGTATGTATGTATGTATGTATGTATGTATGTATGTATGTATGTATGTATGTATGTATGTATGTATGTATGTATGTATGTATGTATGTATGTATGTATGTATGTATGTATGTATGTATGTATGTATGTATGTATGTATGTATGTATGTATGTATGTATGTATGTATGTATGTATGTATGTATGTATGTATGTATGTATGTATGTATGTATGTATGTATGTATGTATGTATGTATGTATGTATGTATGTATGTATGTATGTATGTATGTATGTATGTATGTATGTATGTATGTATGTATGTATGTATGTATGTATGTATGTATGTATGTATGTATGTATGTATGTATGTATGTATGTATGTATGTATGTATGTATGTATGTATGTATGTATGTATGTATGTATGTATGTATGTATGTATGTATGTATGTATGTATGTATGTATGTATGTATGTATGTATGTATGTATGTACTAGCAGTGCCCGTAGCGGCTTCGCTCGCATGAAATTAGAGAATTTGAACCGTGCATACATAGTAGAACACTGCCCGGATCAATTTTTTAGGTCACGACTCGGCCCATCGACAACTTGGCCCAGCCCGTTTCAAAAACCTTAATTCCTGGCCCGGCACGGCCCGTCTAATATGGGCCCGGCCCGTTTTTACAGGCCTAGAAGTTCTATATACTTGATGAAAAACTTCGGCCCGTCCCACCTTGACTTCAGGTTTAGCCCGGCCCTTCTGAACACCCTAAAATCACTAAAATGTCTATATACTTAGTTAAAAATCTCGGCCCGTCCCACCTTGATTTAAGGTTTGGGCAGAGCCATATGAAGACCCTAAAATAACGGCTTGGGCGTCCGTCCGGTGAAAAACTGAATTCATCTACTTTTAACCGGCACAAAACCTCAAAATACTAATTTTCACATCTGTAGCACTTACAGTTTTTGAGTAGCAGTTATTTTAAAATCAAATAACCCTTTTCCACTTCACATTTAAGGTCCTGAAAACCAAATTTTCAAAAAATGGTGAAACACGTATATCATCATTTTTAGAGTAGAAACTAAATACTAATTATACTTTTGTAGCATTTACAGTTTTTGAGTAGCAGTTACTTTAAAAACCAAGTAACCCTATTTTCCACCCCATATTTGAAGTCCTGGAAACCAAATTTTTAAAAAATGGTAAAACACGTATATCATTATTTCTGGAGTAGAAACCAAATACTAATTTTTACTCCTATAGCATCTACAGTTTTCGAGTAGCAGTTACATTAAAAACCAAATAACCTTATTTTCCAGCCCACATTTGTGGTCCTGGAAACCAAATTTTAAAAAAATGATAAAACACGTATATCTTTATTTTTAGAATAGAAACTAAATACTAATTTTTACATCTGTAGTATTTACAGTTTTTGAGTAGCAGTTACTTTAAAAAACAAATAACCCTATTTTCCACCCCACATTTGAAGTCCTGGAAACCAAATTTTCAAAAAATGCTAAAACAGGTATTTCATTATTTTTGGAGTAGAAACTAAATACTAATTTTTACTCCTGTAGCATTCACAGTTTTTGAGTAGCAGCTACTTTAAAAACCAAATAACCCAATTTTCCAACCCACATTTGAGGTCCGGGAAACCGAATTTTCAAAAAATGGTGAAACACGTATCTTTTTATTTTTCAAGAAGAATCCATATACCAAATTTCAAAATCTCCTCATTTTTGGTTTTGGAGATATACATTGTTTTAGAAAAACGTTTGTTTTCCAGTTTCTTCCCCTCATGAGCAAAATTTTAAAAAATCCTTTCTTAGTGGATGCTTACGCAATAAAAGTAATATAGGTTCCAAATTTCACGTTCCTAGGATGAGGCGTTTGAGCTCGGCGTTGATTATCAGTCAGTCAGTCAGTCAGGACATGTTCTTTTATATATATAGATATATTACCACTTACAGTTTTTGAGTAGCAGTAATTTTTAAAATCAAATAACTCTATTTTCAACCTTACATTTGAGGTCCTGGAAACCAAATTTTCAAAAAATGCTAAAACACGTATTTCATTATTTTTGGAGTAGAAACTAAATGCTAATTTTTACTTCAGTAGCATTCACAGTTTTTGAGTAGAAGCTACTTTAAAAATAAAATAACTCAATATTCCAACCCACATTTGAGGTCCGGGAAACCGAATTTTCAAAAAATGGTAAAACACATATATTTTTATTTTTCAAAAAGAATCTATATACCAAATTTCAAAATCTTCTCATTTTTGGTTTTCGAGATATACATTGTTTTAGAAAAAAGTTTGTTTTCCATTTTTATCCCCTCAGGAGCAAAATTTTCAAAAATCCTTTCTTAGCGGATGTTTACGCTATAAAAGTAATATAAGTTCCAAATTTCACGTTCCTAGGATGAGGCGTTTGAGCTCGGCGTTGATTATCAGTCAGTCAGTCAGTCAGTCAGTCAGTCAGTCAGTCAGTCAGTCAGTCAGTCAGTCAGTCAGTCAGTCAGGACATGTTCTTTTATATATATAGATGTATGTATGTATGTATGTATGTATGTATGTATGTATGTATGTATGTATGTATGTATGTATGTATGTATGTATGTATGTATGTATGTATGTATGTATGTATGTATGTATGTATGTATGTATGTATGTATGTATGTATGTATGTATGTATGTATGTATGTATGTATGTATGTATGTATGTATGTATGTATGTATGTATGTATGTATGTATGTATGTATGTATGTATGTATGTATGTATGTATGTATGTATGTATGTATGTATGTTTGTATGTATGTATGTATGTATGTATGTATGTATGTATGTATGTATGTATGTATGTATGTATGTATGTATGTATGTATGTATGTATGTATGTATGTATGTGTGTGTGTATGTTATAACTTCGAGTAAAGCTGTTAGGTGGCGCTGCAATCACAAAATAATATTTTAAACAAGTAAAGGAAAAACGAGTTTTTCAACATAAACCTTTATTTCAAATACACTCGATTTAGAAATACCAAAGATGTTCAAATTAAAGTTGTTTTTTAATTGAATTATGTATTGTCATCCAATATAAAGCTATGCTGAAAGTTTCAGCTTCCTAGCTAGTCAAACAGATGATTAAATTTTACTTGCAAGATTTGCGTACAGAGAAAAACACACACACAAACAGAGATTGTAACCTAAATAAAAGTTTGTAAAAACCACCATTTTGACGGGCTATCTCAAGTATATACATATATACTAAATATAAATTAGTAAAATAATTCTATGTTTATGTTAGTGTAGTAATGGTAATTTAATCAAGAAATGTAAACTTTTTAAAATAAAAGATAATTATGAGGAAAAACAAAAATTCTGGAAACTGAGGTCATTCAGTGCTGAAAAATTTAAAACTAAATTTTTATTTTCCTATTTTTTTAGTGAAATTTTGTTGAAAATATAAATTTTGATTTTTATCAGGTGTTTTCTTTCTTTCCACTAATAAATCTGTAAAAAAGAAACGAACAAAAGAAGAAAAAAAATATTATGAAATTAAAATAGAAACAAAAAAATTTAAAAAGATAAAAAACCAGAAGAAAAAAGAAATTCTGAATAAGGATGAGTAATGCAGCAGCGGCAGTACCAACGATTGGCTTCATTGAATTACACGCGTTCATCTCTTTGTCGCTTCAGAAAAAAATATTTTGATGTGTTTTAGTAATTGGAGTTTTTAAAAATAGTAAATAATAAACAAATAAATGCTAACTCAAACATGTTTTCACTTTCAGATAAAAAGCAAAATTAATTAAAACAAATTCGCACCTTAAGGAGATTATTTTTAAAAATTTATTTTTGCTGCCAAAAGGTTTTCATAAAATCATAAGTTCAAACAAAAAATTAAACATTAAAAATACTTTTTTTTAAAGTAAACATGATATCTACGCAGTGCGATGGTCGAAAGCATGCGATTGTTGTTTTGTTTGTCGGTGGTTTCGCTGAGTTGAAGTGGGGGGTGCTCAGCTACTTCGGCTGCTCAGTGTAACCTTTGAGCAAGGGTTGGGGGTGAGGGAAGGTGAGAGAGGGTACCAATATTACCGCGTCGGTTATTTTCTGGTTGCTCTTGGGATGAACAGAATTGTGTGTTTGGTTTTAGAAGCAGTTTTGTTCACAGAATTGAAATTATTTTTTTGGCGGCGTTTTAAATTAAAAGTTATTTATGATAAAAATATAATTCACTAAAATTTTAATAAAATTACTAAATATATTGAATTTCCTCCGTCACAAAAGTGTATCATAAAACAAAATAAAAAATTTCACAGTTGAGCTGGCCAATGTATCCATGGAACGATTGAGCCTGAAAGCAATACAGAACAATCAGCGATCAATCAATGCTCATATTTATATGCATGTTTCTCTTTATGTCTGATTTATTGATCAAAATAAATTAAATATTTTTGAAAGAATCAAATGATTTAAAATGATGATAAATTTGTGCAGTAAAAATTGTTTTTATAATATGAATACTAAAAAAAGTTTTGTTTTCCCTGCGTTAAGGGCAGAAACATTATGAGATGATAGTTTCATGAATAGCATAGTGTAGTTAATGAGTGGGAGATGGTTAGTTAATGAGTGTGAGATGATGAATGTGAGATGATAAATTATTGAATGTGAGATGATGAGATGATGAATGTGAGATAATAAGTTAATGAATGTGAGATAGTAAGTTGATGAATGTGAGATGGTAAATTGATGAAGAGATAACTTGAGATAAATGTGAGATAACTTAATAAATGTGAGATGTTTGGTTGATGAATGTGAGATGATGAGTTGAATGTGAGATGGTAAGTTGATGAATGTGAGATGATGAGTTGATAAATTTGAAATGATTGGTTGATGAATGTGAGATGTTAAGGTAACAAATTTGAGATGAATGGTTGATGAATGTGAGATGTTAAGGTAACAAATTTGAGATGAATGGTTGATGAATGTGAGATAGTAAGTTGATGAATGTGAGATAATTGGTTAATGAATGTGGGATAGTAAGTTGATAAATGTGAGATGGTAAGTTGATGAATGTGAGATGTTAAGGTAACAAATTTGAGATGAATGGTTGAGGAATGTGAGACAGTAAGTTGATGAATGTGAGATAATTGGTTAATGAATGTGGGATAGTAAGTTGATAAATGTGAGATGGTAAGTTGATGAATGTGAGACAGTAAGTTGATGAATGTGAGATGGTTAGTTGAATGTGAGATGGTGAGTGGAATGTGAGATGATTGGTTAATGAATGTGGAATAGTAAGTTGATAAATGTGAGATGGTAAATTGAATGTGAGATGATTGGTTGATGAATGTGAGATGGTGAGTTGATGAATGAGAGATGGTAATTTGATCAGTGTGAAATAGTAAATGCACGAAAATGAAAGAAAAAATACCGGATATGAACGAGCGACTGTCAAATGAAAAGTACATGAATGCCAATTCTAAAGTGAATAAACATAAGATGGAGAGTGCATGAATATTGTGCATTGTGCATTGTTTCCAGCAGTTTCCACTGGGGGAGTTTGATGTAATCAGTCATTTCCATGTTTCATCTCGAAAGAAACATAATCCACTTCATTGTTTGCTTCTTCTAATGTACAAGACACACGTACACGTTATTCAGTACAAAAAGAAAATATTTGTGAGAATTTCAAAATAATATTTAAAAATATCGAGAAGAACAAACAAGTTCTTTCATCTGCTCAAAGATTGTTTGACAATAATATTTGATCATATTTTTTAGTTATTTGCTCGTCCGCATTTATTTGACGCAAATTATTTAAAATCGTATTATAAAAAAGTAATAAAATACGAATATTTTGAAAACAGCCACTAAAAAAGACATACAATGAACGTCTTTTTTCTTAATTTCAAATTGACTTGCACCGAGAAACAGTGCATACAAAACAGATCGAACTTTCACGAAGAAATCGTTCCTAATGAACTTGACTGGTTAGTAATTAAGGACTACTTATGAACGTCTGAGTACAAAGTAACAAATTCAACGTTTTCTATCAACCAGAATCATTAAACTTTATTTCACTCACGCTCCATCAAATCTCTCCCGAACGTTCTCGATACTGGAACACGACAGAGGCGTGTCTCATAACAATAATTATAACAGTAATTATTTCTTGTCTTCAGCGCCACAAACGAGAATTTTGATCTTTTGCAGGACGACTTGAAGAAGATAAAAACTGCATAATTCCTTCATATGTGCGTGACCAGACTTGCAGTATTAATCTTACGTCGACTGCTTCCGTCGCCATCCCTTCCTTTCAACCAGCCACGACAGATTTGTTCCTCTACTTGGAAAAAAATCCACTCCACTCAATCAAGGGCTACTTTGTCTTCAAAAGTTTGTTTCTTCATTGACTGAAGTGAGTTGTTTACAATATATATTTTTTTTAAATAATAAAACAAAAAACTTCCAATCGATTGCACTTTTTTTTTTAGATCGAATTTCTTCCTAAAATTTTATAGCGATGGCCTGCTTGAATCAATTCTTTCTCAATAATTCCTGCTTTACTACATACTTTCCAAGTTTTAAGCAAACAATGGCGGTTTATATTAAATTTTTGTTCACGTTTTAATCTGTGAAAGCAACCGTAACTACTAAAAATAAATAAATAATAACTTATTTCGATGAAAACTTATATAAATACTCTAAACAATTACAATTAAAAGCACCGTTGAAAAACATAAAAATTCATTGAGATTGCAAAACAATTGAAATCATTTTATTTTAACTAAATTCAAATTACCATTACAATTCGGGTAGTTAATGCTCAGATCGGAATCTCTGAAATCCATTGATGCTTGATTACTGACTGATACGAGAAAGCTTGACCTCGGGGTTAACATGACAGAACGTCTTCTTGGCTGTGCCTTCAATTAAAGCCAAAGTTTATCAACCTAGAAATTGTGCAATTTAAAACGCTAAAAAATACTTCTAACTTACACTGGATAGTTGTTGTGAACCGAAATCAGATCTACTGCCTCCTAGAGTGAGGAAATTTGAATGAGGATTGGGAGTAAGACTGGCATCTGTTGGTGTTACTGGAACTGTGAGAAGTCCATCACAAACGATGGATGGAGGACCAAGAGTAGCCATGATTGAAGATTGAGTTGCCATGGCTCCCTGGGCAGATCTTCAAAAAATGAAATAAATATAAACAAATAAAGGAAAAAACAAATTTTTCAACACAAACTTTTGTTTCAAATACACTTGATTTAGAAATACGAAAGATGTTCAAATTAAGTTTTTTTAATTGAATCATGTATTGTCATCCAATATAAAGCTTTGCTGAAAGTTTCAGCTTCCAAGCTAGTTAAAAAGCTGGTTAAATTTTACTTGCAAGATTTGTATACACACACACAAACTGAGATTGTAGCCAAAATAAAAGTTTTTAAAAAAGTTTGTAAAAAAAATAAATCTGTAGCGTTTTACATCCAACTGATACAAAATGTACCTCGGAACTCCATTGTGGTATTCAAACGGCAATGGAGAAATTCTAGGACCAGGCTGGAATAGTCCCATGGTTGATTGGCGTCTGCTCCTTTGAAACAGACTTCCTCCCGTTGAAAGTCCAGTCGCAGTTGAAAACACAGATGCGTCACCAACCAGTAGGGCTCTGACGTCCGAACAACTTTGTCTCAGCATGGCTTCAATGCCTGATGTTTTCTTTTCCTTTTTAATGAAACTTTTTTTCTTTCGCTCTCCGCTTGTTTCAGCGTCATTTTTGCCGAGCTTATCAGGCGCATCACTTTCAGTGCATTGTTCGTCATTTTTTGTGTTCATCAAACAGTTTTGGTGGGAGCGTCTACGTGCAAACAAGTTCTTGGCTACAATGGCTAGCCGATTCGAAGCCGAGGTATTCGATTCCAATGAAGACAAGTTTTTCTCGCTAAATTCCCGTTTGGACAAGCACCTACTCTCTGATTCCAATCTGTGCCTAAATTTCTGATCCTCCGTCGATTCGACCACCCACTGATGTTTTTCAACGTTTTTTGTACTCGCGTGGACGTCACGTGATTTATGAGCACAACGTTGTTGTTGTTGTTTTTCTTCTTCTCCGGGGAGGAAGAATGGAGAACATTTCGTGTCATCCACCTCGAACCTTCCTTCGCTCCTCGTTTGACGTCTCAAGTTAAAAATGGCTCTCAGTTCTGAGGTTTTCGTCGAGCTTGTTTCATCAAGATATAGAAGATTTTCGCTTATGCGAGGTGATACGAGAGTCATTTGAGACGATGCCTTTCTTTCTTCTCCGCGCATGTCCACAATGTTGTGCACGTCTTTTGCGCTGCCCGACTGCGGTCCTATCTCGGATGTACCGTCCAGGTCTTTGAACATCGCCGATGGATAGCACGTCAGGGTGATGGTGGTTGGGTGTGCCCGTGTGGTGTCGTGCTCGCTGGAGATTGTCGCGTTGAATTGCGGTGCGGAATGAGATTCATTCAAATTAGGTTTCTGATCGTGGTCGGTAGCCGCCGTTCCCTCCATGGTTCTGGAATAATTGCGTTAGGCACATCACGTAATTGTAACGACGAATGAACATCAAATAAGTAATTAATTATATGCTAATCCAGAGTACATTTTTACAGCAGTTATTGCCATTATTTTTTCGTTTTTCTCCTCCCAGTTATTTTATTTAGGTTTTCGATTTGAAAAACAAACGTGCACGTCCTAACTGCAGATTAAGCCAATATTTTACAACTTTCGTCCGGCTACTTTCAAAAGTTTTACAAATGGCTTTCAAGCTGGAGATTTTTCAAAAAAAGTCGCATTAAATTCAAGTCTCGAAGTGCACGTTACTGTTGTGAGAGGATAAAAAATGATGAGAATATTATGAAAAAAAAAGACAGCAGAGCTATACATATGTATAGGTGTGTATATATATAACAACTATTATTAGAAAAATCGGATGTTGTAAAAATAAGTGGCTAAGCATGTTGACTGCAATGATGATGCGAAAAGCGAAACCTCTCCTAAACCGCTAGCTAGAACAAATCAAGCAAGTTTGTGATGACTGCCATGCAAGATATCAATCAGCGGACAAAATTGTTAGAGTCCATAAATCAAATAATTTTAGAAGTCACCACGTCATCCAAGTCGACATATGCTCTTATCGGCTAATGCCGGATCCAAGAGTCATATATGATAAAATCTTAAATCTTTATAATTTCTTATTTAAGTCATATATCATTGAGTTAAAGTCAATAAGTATAAAAATTAAATTGAAATAGTTTGGGTCGGTTTAAAATGTGCTTCTCATTGAATATATTCATGAAAATTATAACAGAAAAGTTACGAAGCACCATAAAAAATGGAAAAAAATATCGAGATTTGGTCATTTTCTCTAACTGATCTTATCTTCATTCATAAACATGGCAGTCACCTTCAGTCTTTTTTCCTGTAGCAGTTATTCAGTTTCCTTCAATTGTGCCCAGGTTTCTCTGCCCTGCAGGCACTATTGCATCAAACTTTTGACAAAACAGCTTTAAACATACCAATCAATTGCTCGCTCGCTCACTCACTCACTCACTCACTCACTCACTCACTCACTCACTCACTCACTCACTCACTCACTCACTCACTCACTCACTCACTCACTCACTCACTCACTCACTCACTCACTCACTCACTCACTCACTCACTCACTCACTCACTCACTCACTCACTCACTCACTCACTCACTCACTCACTCACTCACTCACTCACTCACTCACTCACTCACTCACTCACTCACTCACTCACTCACTCACTCACTCACTCACTCACTCACTCACTCACTCACTCACTCACTCACTCACTCACTCACTCACTCACTCACTCACTCACTCACTCACTCACTCACTCACTCACTCACTCACTCACTCACTCACTCACTCACTCACTCACTCACTCACTCACTCACTCACTCACTCACTCACTCACTCACTCACTCACTCACTCACTCACTCACTCACTCACTCACTCACTCACTCACTCACTCACTCACTCACTCACTCACTCACTCACTCACTCACTCACTCACTCACTCACTCACTCACTCACTCACTCACTCACTCACTCACTCACTCACTCACTCACTCACTCACTCACTCACTCACTCACTCACTCACTCACTCACTCACTCACTCACTCACTCACTCACTCACTCACTCACTCACTCACTCACTCACTCACTCACTCACTCACTCACTCACTCACTCACTCACTCACTCACTCACTCACTCACTCACTCACTCACTCACTCACTCACTCACTCACTCACTCACTCACTCACTCACTCACTCACTCACTCACTCACTCACTCACTCACTCACTCACTCACTCACTCACTCACTCACTCACTCACTCACTCACTCACTCACTCACTCACTCACTCACTCACTCACTCACTCACTCACTCACTCACTCACTCACTCACTCACTCACTCACTCACTCACTCACTCACTCACTCACTCACTCACTCACTCACTCACTCACTCACTCACTCACTCACTCACTCACTCACTCACTCACTCACTCACTCACTCACTCACTCACTCACTCACTCACTCACTCACTCACTCACTCACTCACTCACTCACTCACTCACTCACTCACTCACTCACTCACTCACTCACTCACTCACTCACTCACTCACTCACTCACTCACTCACTCACTCACTCACTCACTCACTCACTCACTCACTCACTCACTCACTCACTCACTCACTCACTCACTCACTCACTCACTCACTCACTCACTCACTCACTCACTCACTCACTCACTCACTCACACTCACACACACAGACCGGTACACACGCCCATGAGCACGCAACAGTGAACTTCCGAGATGAACTAACTCTCTTGAGTGCTGTATGAATTGGAACGATGAATCGAGAGAACAGAAGATAAAATGAGCGATAATTTGATTTAATTTTACAAATTTTAAATAAAAATTGATAAAATTTTAATTTAGTTTTAAATAATTTTTTTGTTAGCAAATACTATTTACAAAATGACCCTGTTGCAACAATCCAGTTCGATCATTAAATATTCAAAGTACCATCAAATATCAGTTTCAGTTCAACGAGGCTTGAAATGTCCGATGCTTTTAAAAATCTTCTTAGATAGAGAAGTAAGTTCATAGGAGTTCATATTCATCAACTTATTCAGAAGATTTTAGTTTAATTTAATTTTTTTGTCAAACAGAATATTAGTTTTTTTTAGTAAAGTTGTTTAAAGTTTGACTGTAAAATTAAATAGGCAATCTGGGAGAAATTTAAATTTAACATTCGGAAAACTGGCAGTTCTTCTGAAATGCTTTAAGCAGTTGTGTCCTGTAGTGGAAGGCGATGTTTGTACTGTGCTGGATGGGGATCTGGTGGTGTCTTTATAGTGCTGGGTGGGGATGGGAGTGGAGAATTGACGGTGTTTGTACAGTGCTGGGTGGGGATCTAGTGGAAAACATTGTAACAAACATTTGAAAAGAAATGCCTTAAAATGCAGCCACGTAAAGTGAGAAGAAAACAAAAATTTTGGACATTCAACGACGCCGGAGAATCGTAAAAGTTTGAAGCTGTCATTTTCATTCTCCATGTAAAAAATATACATCTTAAAAACTTCTTCATTTGCTTTTTCATAGAGTCATTATATTTTGTTTATAAAATATTTATTTTCTTCAGTTTAAACATATAGACGATAGAAATACTCTTTGTTTATAAAAGTTATTGGTTATTGTACTGATCAAAAATAACAACTGAAGAAATGTGTTGATTTTATTCTAAAACAGAATTAAATACAAATTTAAATGAGTTTGATAAGAAACTAAAGACGGCAAAATGCTATGACGGTGTTGGGAAGAGTATCGTATGTTGATCGGAAGTTGGTGCAGTGACAGATCCAGCGTGGGAGGCAGGGGATTTGCATTTGCCCATCGAATTTTAATTCTCTTTTGAGTCTTTGATTAATTTAGCGTTAAAATAATTGTCCGTGCGTTAAATTTGAACGTTCAAACAAAACATTCCTTAATTTGACCTATGGGAATCCTGTAAACAAGTGGTGACCGGACAAATTGCTCCCGGACAAAATGTCTCAAATCAATTGGTCGTAAAGTTAAGTGGATTATCAAAAAGCATATTTATTTGCTATTATTGTTTTTTTTTCAAATTTTTATCCAATAGAGCCCAGAGCGGTTAAAAAATTATGTATTTTTTAACCACGGTTACTCCACCACCTTGGAATCAATAAAATCATAAGTGGGCCTCAGTGAGGATTTCGACTGCCCAAACCACACTGAATCAAAATTTATTATTCTCTTGTGTTTTTGTTTGACTTACTGTTTTGTAAAAATAATTTTTGACAAGTAAATTATTTTTCCACACTGAGAAATCCTCAATCCACATATAATCAGGGGTGGTGGTTCGACGTTTCCGGTGACGTACATTCAACATTTTCCAGGGGGGAGGCAATTTGTTATTATTATTTTATAGGTTACTGGCAGGGTTACCCTAAGTTGCATTCAAGACCCAACCAGTGAATGAGTGAGTGATTGAGGCTGGGGATTTATATAAGTAGATAGATATCTAGGTACAAGGGAGGGATGAATACAATTTTTTTTAGCAGACTTGTATAGTTAGTTAAGTTTGTTGACATTCTTTGAAATCAAGTTTTGATATTGTTTTTAATATACATTGTTTCAATAAATTTATTTATTTGAACTCAAATCTTAAAAAAAATAATGCAATTAAAGTTCATACAAAAAAATTGAAAGTCTAAGACAAATAATAACGTTTTTTTTTCATAAACTAAAATAATTTTTTTGTTTCTTCACACTGGTATTAAATTGTCAGTAAATCATTGATTCGTTGTTTTTCCCATCTGTTTTTGAGATTATGTTTGAATCATGTTTGAAGTCACCAGCAATGTCAGAACAAGGTCGATCACTATGATCTGTGAGGGAATCGACATTGCATCGATACCACTAGTGTGTGTAAAGTACCAAAAGTTTGCTGATTGTATTTTGGATACACAATTAAATACTCTACAGTTATTGAAAAATCTAACATCGAGCTTAGATATAAAATTGATAATAATAAAAATGTTATATAGTAAATTCTAGGTAAACAAAAATTTTAATTCTGAAAATCAGGGGAGTGGGTAAATACCCCCTGCCTCCCAATTTATGTTTCTGGACGTTTTCAGTGCTTGTGAAAGAAGAGGATCTCCTATGATGGTTATTATTCTTTGTTGCTCCAAAAGCGATAAAGCAAATGAAAAATATTTCAGAAGTTCTTCTGTTATAATTTTTTTAAACCGTGTAGAAGTAACTGTTCTAACAATAAATACTTTATTATGTTTTTCAATTTAACTGTTTTTATTAAAATAAATATTTAATTATTGTTTGTAGTGAAACAAAACAAATTCATTTAAAAAATCTAAACTATTGTTTTTATGAAAAATTTGACTTTTAACTAAAATCATTATATATATAAGTTCTTAATAATTATTTACGAAAATATAACTTACACAATTATAGTTAAGCTTATAATAATTTAAATGGCTATAATTTACATTTCTTCAATGCAGCCCAAGTGCAAAGAACCTTAATAATGGTTGATCATAAACATAGAGAACCTTTGTAATTAGCACCGCGGTTTACAAAAGGGCTGATATCTTTAGTGCAGATTGAATAAGCTGAAATATTTATGTCCCACAATTTTAGGCAAAACAATACTACAATACTACACTTTTGTAATATTATTTAAATAAATAATTAAATTTAAAAACAAATTTTAATTATGCATTTTTAACGTAAATAATTAAATAAAATATTCAAATACAGATAATTTCCAATTTGCATTCCTTTCCAGCATTCAATTTTGGGTCGTAATCTTTCACGGTCAACATTTTTAGAACTGTCTAAGGAATTCTTTCGAAAGATATGAAGAAACATTAATGACGAATGATGCAAGTCTAATAAATGAATGAAATATCAGTCACTTCATCATGTATGTGATTACAGGGATTGGTGCATAGGCATACTGCACACATTCTCATGTATGTGATTACAATGATTGGTGTTCGTGCATTAGGACAGTGCCCGACCCGAAATTTTTACTACCCGTACCCGTATCCAACCCATACTCATTCAGAGTCTAGCCTACCCGATCCTTAATCGCAAAAACTGGTCGGATATAGGTAAGCACACTCACTGTATGGGATTACAAGGATTGTTGAATATTGCACACACACATACATTTCTTGCACTCATCAAACTATGTTATGTTCTAAATAAAAATTAAAATTGGTATAACTGCGACTTATTAGCGGCATTATTTTTATTTTTATAAAAAAAACATTTTTTTAATATTTTGCGAGTAAGCAAAACATTTCAGTGTTTGTTTTATTAATGCAAAAATCAACTTTGAAGAAAATTGCATCACCGAAGTGGAGAGGATATCCTGTTCGTATCTTGTTTTGGTTTGTTTGTTTGTTTGTCTCTCTGCTCTTTTGTTTGTTTGTTTGTTTGTTTGTTTACTTGCTGGTTTATTTGTCTGCTTGCTTGGTTTTTATATGTTTGTTTGTTTGTTTGTTTGCTTGTTTGTTTGCCTGTATGCTTGCTTATTTCTTAACTTGTTTATTTGTTTGCCTACTACTTCTTTGAATTCCAATTTTCTTTTTATCGGAAATCTTTAAAGTGAAAGGCATTTCTTTGACATATAAAAGCAATTCATTAAAGACGACTTTTTATTCACAATTTTCTTTTTAAATTGTTGAACAGAAATTCATCGTTAATAAATTTGAAAACTTAAGCAAGGATTGAATTATTGAAGAACCTTCAAGCAATATAAAACGGCAAATCAAATTTGTTTTGAGTTCCATTCAAACTTGAAAACTTGAAAGTTTTGTTGATAATTACAAAAAAGAAATTTAAGAACAGAAAAATGCTTAGACTGTTTGCTGGTTTTGCAACGGTTGAACTTTTTATTCAGAAATTCAGAGAGCAAACATTAAAATAATTAAATAAATTTTATTAATTCATAATTCAATCAGATAGTTAGATATAAAGTGGTAAGATAAAATTAGATAAATGAAGTTTTTAAGTGATTAAATTTACTTCCAACTACTGCTTTTACATAAAAATTAAATGACGTAAATTTCGAGAATAAAAGTGAAATAGAAGCTAGACAGCCCAGCATGTTGGTTTTGTTTGTACAATTAAAAAAATTTTCTTATAACATCTCGTTTAACATAAAAAAATAAGATTTCACTCAAAACACGGCAATCATGGTTTCTTTTGCGTTAAATATTACAACCCAGTATCATGTTAGTCTCTAATAGCTTAATTATACACTAATCTAATTTCAACAATCAAACAGTATAGTTATAAAACTGAGCAAACAACAACAACAACAATAAAATCTAGCAACAATAAAAACACGTCGACAGGAAAGAAATCTTTAGAAGAAATTCGTTGTAATTGCAAAGAGGAAGCAATCTGAATGTGCCATGCCTCCTCTCTGCAACAGAACAAGACGAATTCTTCTTTTTATACAGATCGACGCAACTTCGTAACAGCACAATGATCTGAATGTTAATGTGACATCAACTTCTTCTGGAAGGTTCTGGAACTTTTCCAATGGAATTTATTCACA
This sequence comes from Erpobdella octoculata, assembly GCA_963978895.1. NCBI lineage: Eukaryota > Metazoa > Annelida > Clitellata > Hirudinida > Erpobdellidae > Erpobdella > Erpobdella octoculata. The sequence continues at coordinate 25,340,952 of OZ022243.1, read as the reverse complement.
ACTCCCTCCCATCGAGATCCCTCTTCTTCCTTCCTCCTTTTACAATTCCTCTCCATACAGAACCCTCTCGCTTCCTACCCTGCAAAACGATTTCTACCTTGAAACTTCCCTGATGAGGTTTTCATTTCTTGAAATAACTCGGGAATCGAGAATTTAAACGTTAACAATTTCATGAGTCATCGCCGATTGATGGAAGAGCGAAGGAGAAATCGATTGGTAATGTGCAAGTTACTCATAGAGCCAGCATCTCATTACATTTTATCCAAATGCAAATTTATTATATCTATAAGTCGTTTATGATTATGACTGTTTATATTCATTCATCAAACCGGCAAGTTTAATTAATTACCTTTTATTTCTAATTTAAATTATTAATATAATATATAAATTATAATAATAAAATATATAAATTATGATAATAAATTATATGAGTTATAATAATATAATATATAGATTATAATAATGTAATACATAAATTATAATAATGTAATACATAAATTATAATAATGTAATACATAAATTATAATAATGTATCGAGTTTTTCCAATCTGAATTATTTTCTTCATTTTTTTGCTGCACTTTTATAGTTGAGATAATAAAAAGTCTTTCATTCAAAGATTTCACGCCAAAAATCACGAAAAATCGAGTTGGAATCATGCGCCAAAGTGGTGCATAAAGAAGGTCAATTACAATATATCACCTCCGCATTACGACTGCGATATATCAGCACCGTTACAATGTATTAACAAAGTAATACAATTTCAATACAATTTTAGATAATGGTTTTTACAATAAATTACCAGATAACCACAATTTCATACATTACAAGAGTTACATTACATTACAGCATGTAAACATTTTATTAAAATTACTAGAGATAGCCTGTCAAAAATGAAGGATTTTTTAAAATTTCATTAATATTATTTTGCGATTGCAGCGCCACTTTTTGATCTCTAGGACTGACAGTGTACAACACCGTAATAACTTTTAATACACGCCTGCGTGCACTAATTTTAGCAGCCGCTGACTGCTGACCGCCGCGATAAGCGAAATTGCTAACACACATACATATATGTATGTATATATATATATATATATATATATATATATATATATATATATATATATATATATATAGTTTTATATTTACAGTTACTCACAGCAGTGTAATGCAACACATCTCTAGCAAACACTTATATCTTTAAATCATTTACAGGGCCAAACAAAATATTTGGTATAAATAAACACTTAACTTATTAATGATCTAATTGGTCACGTGGCTTCTAGGTGGGTGGTGTGAAAATGGGAGGTGCACGCGTCCTACTCATCAATTAATATCAACAAGCTATTAGTTTGGGCCAATCATGACTAACAGGTAACGAACTGGAAATAACAACAATCTAGATATCCTCTCAAAAATGCAAAATATATATTTTAATGTTAATAGTTTTTTGATAATATTACAATTACATTCCCTAAACACTTGGTTGTTCTACCATACATGTAATGCAACAGTAATGCTATATTTAAATAACATAAAAAACAGTAACATAACATTGGATTGCATTAAAGAATTAACGTAAAAATAAAAAAAATTCAAAATGCCATCAATTATTTACTAATGTGAAAATATTTCAAAGATCTTCATTTTTTCACAGCACAATTCTCAATTAAATGCGATTTCTCTAAAGTATAAAAATGATTTATTGCGGCAACATATTGAGTGGTGCGGTATTAAGGATGTCAATTATAGAAGTAAATCTACTCCATCAAATGTGAAGGGATTACAACTAGTTAATCGAAAATCTTAGATTTAATAAAAAATTCAAAACGGAATAATCCGCAAAACGAGAATCTGCCATAATAACAATTTTTTTAAACTGCCATCAAAAACTTAAGTCCATGCATAATAATTTCCAAAAAAAATAGTTTTTAGAAAAACAAAACGTGAATGACGCCAATTAAAAAAATAGATTGAAAGAATTCAACGAATCGCGTTTTATTTTAAACTTTTTTTCTTCTTCATCAAAAAAGATTTAAAGAACACGCAACCATCATGACTCGAACTGTGGTAGCCTACACCGAAGAGCGAAGATCGAACCAGACTGCCACTCTGAAAGATGAACACGACAATTCCTTTCGCTAACCACGATTTCAAAGAATTGACCATCACGCAAGTTATCGACTTCTTCTTTGCACAAAAAAAAGATCAAAAATTGATTCGAGAGAAGGAAATTCATTTTATAATATTTCAAAAGAGTGCGACACATTTCTGATTTGTTTGGTTTTATTCGTAAAAAGTCACAAAATTAATTCTTCGTGTTTGAAAAGATTACTTTTGATGTTTACCGTCCGTCAAATGTCATATTATCTTTGCACTGACACTCTCTAGAAACCATGCGTCACAAGACTTTTCTAAGCAAAAATAAATCACTGCTTATAATTTTGAAGGAGGAATTTAATTTTTATGAAATTTTTATTTAATGTATTAGTTTTTTTCTACTTCATCAAATATATTTTAAAAAGCTAGAAATCGTACGCGATGAAATAAACTTGTTAAGTAGACGGAAAAGGTCCAAATTAATAAATAAACAAAAGAAAAAAAAATGATATAAAACAAATGTTTTTTGTGATTTTTTAAAAATTGTATAATATAAATCAATAATTATAAAAATTTCCCCAAAAATTAAAAACTTCAAGCAGAAATAACTTTTTAGCACATAAACAAAAGCTTTTGCAATAAAAATCTTTTTGCACAAACTGACATTTTGTTTTATCAATCCTCAAAAGAGGTATAATTTTTTCAACCTTGGGAAATTTACACGATCTGCAATAAACTCTAACAGTTGTCGACCACTACCTACCAGCTCCACCTACCAACCCCACCTACCACCTATTACCTACCAAACCCCACCTACTAACTACCAGCCCCCACCCCTACATCCGACCACCTACTACCCACCACCACCTACTACCTACCAACCACCTACTTCCTACTTATCAGCCCCTACGACTTTCCCGCCACTACCATTCCCCATCTACTACCCACCACCAACCACCTACCACCTAGTAGCCACTACCTACTACTTTCCACTCGCTACCTACAAGAAGCCACCAACCACAACCATCTACCACCTACCACACACCATCCAAGCACCAGTCACTCCATTGGAACTTGAATCATCAAACGAACCTCCGTCATTGAAATTCCCTCAGCAATTCGCTCATCTAACCAATCAGTAGATATTTGAGAAATAAAAAATAGCATATTCGTATCAATAGGGCTTGATTAAAAAAATAAATAATTACTAGTGGTTTTGAAAAATGTATAATTCATTTGATTTGAAATTTTTGCTATATTTTGTTACAACCGTGTACATTTTGCATATTAAAAAATTCGATGAACAAGAAAAAATTAAACATAAACTGATTAAAAAATTGAATCAAGTTAAATTTAAAGAAAATAAATAAAAGTCTCGCATGATCCGGCTCGTGACAAAAAGTAAGATGAACACAAATGTGATCACAAACATCTGGCAGCAAATTCCATCATTGGAACCAGGAAAACAATGAAGGAGGAAACTTAGAAGAAAACATTAAAAGTGCACTTGATATTGGTTGAACCAGGAAGTGAATTTTCAACAAAAAATTTAAAACCAAACAAAAGACTTGAAAAAAATTTTTGAAAACGTTTTCTAGAAATTTTCAGGTTTACAGAAAACTATTCAAAAATTGTGATGTTATCTATACTTTTTTTTACTCATGTGCAATAAATTTGTTAGTTTATTTAAAATAATAATATTGTCTTCAAAAAATGCAAAGAAATTATGAAAACAACTGGAAAAATATTTGTTATTTTTAGATGTATATTTTATACACATTTACATATTAGTACATTTTAGTACTACAACTATATTGTACCTATACATATTAACATATACAATATTTTAGTACTACAACTATATAATAATATAATATAATCACCCTGAACAAAAATTTATTATTAAAAATTCGAGATATTTATTATTAAGCTCTCATTTTTTTGTATTTTAAAACATTCTGTTAGTTTGTTGTACAGTTATTTATATTTGATCAGATTAAAAAACCATCTGAGATATCTAACAATCTATCTTAGTTCATCTGAGATATGTTCATCTATTTTAGTTCATTATCTTGCAATAAATACCTCAACATAAAGGCTATTTTATTAATTTACAAAGGAATGTTAAATTTTACTTTACTTCATAAAATGATAAATTTATTTTAGCAATTAATTCCTTAATTAACGAATCAACGCGCCTTCCATTTTATTTCTTTGTTTATGCGCGCAAAAAGTATATCTGAGGGCATCGGAGAAATTCAAAGAAGATAAAAAAAACCAAAAAACCAGTTAATTATATTTATTAAAGATTCTATTTGCACATCTCTTTTTCAGCAATTTTGAAATAAGACACTTTTTCGTTTTCCAGTTTACCGGACATGCGCACTAGCCAGTCTGCGCAGTAACGGAAATGACTAATCAGGAATGTCTACAAGAAACTCTTCGTCTCAGAGGTCTCAGTTCTTATACGTCTGCCCATGTGGAAAAAAACTGAAGAGGAAAATCAATTCCTGATCCGTCTATGTTTCTGTAACAAGTCTTTTTTATTCCTGTCTGGAACTAATACACACACATAAACACATACATAAACACATCAACACACATACACAGCAAACTCAACCAACGAGTTGATTTACATAGACATCAGCTTTTCTCATAATTATGAAGATTTGTTTTTATTTAAGCAGAACAAAATGGAAAAAAAATGTTTGTGACAAAACGCAAACAAAATTTCTTTTAAAAATTCAAAAAAAATGTGAGCTAAAAAATTTTACTTCTCAAAAAAAAGTTTTGCGCCAAAATCGCTTTGTCAAAAATTCAGTTCATAGTACGTAAGTAGGAACGTGGCTGTAATATTTTGTGTTAATTGTCATAAAACGAGTTCTTCCAACGTTCTGAAATATGCGCACTGGGCATCGTTGTCATTAGCAACCGACAGCTCCAAGCGATTAAAGGCAAGTAAGGTTTTGTTGTTTTCGTTATTTGCACTCTATTTTTTGTTATTTGCACAAAGAAAGAGAAATGAGAATTTGCAGGCGCGGTAAATTTTTAAATTTACAATGCATGCATTTTCCTTTTTTAAATTAACGTCTTCATTTGATTTTAGTTTAACAAAACATAATTTTAACATATTAGCGGAATAATAAAAACTTGAAAATTACGCTCAAGTAACATTTGAATAATTGAATTAACAAGCAATTTAATAAATTAGTAATAATAATTTATGTTTTTTGGCATTGAAGGAAGTCAAGAAAATTATGATGCATGAAAATTCTATGTTTTGCATTTCATGAATAACCACGCTAGAAACAGTTTTTTTCTTCTTCCACAACATTTAACAATTCAACTACAAAACAGAAGAAAAAACAATTTTTTTATTTTTTTAATCAAGTTTTTTTGAAAAATAAACTTAAAAAATAAAAATAACATTAAGATGATAAAAATTTTTTATAAACCATGCTTCAAAGAAAATCATCACTTATTACTTGATTTCTTTTCTGGCTTAGAAAATAGATAGATAGATAGATAGATAGATAGATAGATAGATAGATAGATAGATAGATAGATAGATAGATAGATAGATATATAGATAGATAGATAGATAGATAGATAGATAGATAGATAGATAGATAGATAGATAGATAGATAGATAGATAGATAGATAGATAGATAGATAGATAGATAGATAGATAGATAGATAGATAGATAGATAGATAGATAGATAGATAGATAGATAGATAGATAGATAGATAGATAGATAGATAGATAGATAGATAGATAGATAGATAGATAGATAGATAGATAGATAGATAGATAGATAGATAGATAGATAGATAGATAGATAGATAGATAGATAGATAGATAGATAGATAGATAGATAGATAGATAGATAGATAGATAGATAGATAGATAGATAGATAGATAGATAGATAGATAGATAGATAGATAGATAGATAGATAGATAGATAGATAGATAGATAGATAGATAGATAGATAGATAGATAGATAGATAGATAGATAGATAGATAGATAGATAGATAGATAGATAGATAGATAGATAGATAGATAGATAGATAGATAGATAGATAGATAGATAGATAGATAGATAGATAGATAGATAGATAGATAGATAGATAGATAGATAGATAGATAGATAGATAGATAGATAGATAGATAGATAGATAGATAGATAGATAGATAGATAGATAGATAGATAGATAGATAGATAGATAGATAGATAGATAGATAGATAGATAGATAGATAGATAGATAGATAGATAGATAGATAGATAGATAGATAGATAGATAGATAGATAGATAGATAGATAGATAGATAGATAGATAGATAGATAGATAGATAGATAGATAGATAGATAGATAGATAGATAGATAGATAGATAGATAGATAGATAGATAGATAGATAGATAGATAGATAGATAGATAGATAGATAGATAGATAGATAGATAGATAGATAGATAGATAGATAGATAGATAGATAGATAGATAGATAGATAGATAGATAGATAGATAGATAGATAGATAGATAGATAGATAGATAGATAGATAGATAGATAGATAGATAGATAGATAGATAGATAGATAGATAGATAGATAGATAGATAGATAGATAGATAGATAGATAGATAGATAGATAGATAGATAGATAGATAGATAGATAGATAGATAGATAGATAGATAGATAGATAGATAGATAGATAGATAGATAGATAGATAGATAGATAGATAGATAGATAGATAGATAGATAGATAGATAGATAGATAGATAGATAGATAGATAGATAGATAGATAGATAGATAGATAGATAGATAGATAGATAGATAGATAGATAGATAGATAGATAGATAGATAGATAGATAGATAGATAGATAGATAGATAGATAGATAGATAGATAGATAGATAGATAGATAGATAGATAGATAGATAGATAGATAGATAGATAGATAGATAGATAGATAGATAGATAGATAGATAGATAGATAGATAGATAGATAGATAGATAGATAGATAGATAGATAGATAGATAGATAGATAGATAGATAGATAGATAGATAGATAGATAGATAGATAGATAGATAGATAGATAGATAGATAGATAGATAGATAGATAGATAGATAGATAGATAGATAGATAGATAGATAGATAGATAGATAGATAGATAGATAGATAGATAGATAGATAGATAGATAGATAGATAGATAGATAGATAGATAGATAGATAGATAGATAGATAGATAGATAGATAGATAGATAGATAGATAGATAGATAGATAGATAGATAGATAGATAGATAGATAGATAGATAGATAGATAGATAGATAGATAGATAGATAGATAGATAGATAGATAGATAGATAGATAGATAGATAGATAGATAGATAGATAGATAGATAGATAGATAGATAGATAGATAGATAGATAGATAGATAGATAGATAGATAGATAGATAGATAGATAGATAGATAGATAGATAGATAGATAGATAGATAGATAGATAGATAGATAGATAGATAGATAGATAGATAGATAGATAGATAGATAGATAGATAGATAGATAGATAGATAGATAGATAGATAGATAGATAGATAGATAGATAGATAGATAGATAGATAGATAGATAGATAGATAGATAGATAGATAGATAGATAGATAGATAGATAGATAGATAGATAGATAGATAGATAGATAGATAGATAGATAGATAGATAGATAGATAGATAGATAGATAGATAGATAGATAGATAGATAGATAGATAGATAGATAGATAGATAGATAGATAGATAGATAGATAGATAGATAGATAGATAGATAGATAGATAGATAGATAGATAGATAGATAGATAGATAGATAGATAGATAGATAGATAGATAGATAGATAGATAGATAGATAGATAGATAGATAGATAGATAGATAGATAGATAGATAGATAGATAGATAGATAGATAGATAGATAGATAGATAGATAGATAGATAGATAGATAGATAGATAGATAGATAGATAGATAGATAGATAGATAGATAGATAGATAGATAGATAGATAGATAGATAGATAGATAGATAGATAGATAGATAGATAGATAGATAGATAGATAGATCGATAGATAGATAGATAGATAGATAGATAGATGGATCGATCGATCGATCAATCAATCAATTAATCAATCAATCAATCAATCAATCAATTAATCAGTGCTTTATTCATTCACTCAGTCTTGAATCAACCAATTGTTTTAATTCATTCTCACAACTTTCAATCAATCATTTCAGTCCATCTACCCTTACTAACGAAAATTTCCTGCACAGAAAACAAAACAAAACGTTTGTGCAGTCAAAAGGTTTTTTTCTATAAAAATGTTTCTAATTTTTTTCTAAATGCCTGATACAACAAAAAACAATAAGAATAATCATAAAACAATAAAAATAATCATAAAACAAAGAAAATAATAATAAGATAAAAATAATTGTAAAACAATTACTTTATTTCAAAAAGGTTATCTTTAATTTATTCTAAAAAATAATGATGAAACGTTATTGAAACGCGCTATATGAGAAGGGCAGCATTCAGGCGAGATGCAAGTAGCGTGTTCCATCTTTATTATGCAAAAATCTATACATTAATACATGCATATACATTAATACATGCATATACATTAATACCTACATATACATTAATACCTCCATATACATTAATACCTGCATATACATTAATACATGCATATACATTAATACCTGCATATACTTATTCGTGTGCGAATATATCTTCGTAGTTTCGTTTATAAAATTAAAGTAATTCTTCGTTCTCTGTTGCATGTCTCGAACTTTCAACAAATGAAGTTTTATCGTCCCCTCTTGATGGGCGTGGTGTCTGCATGCTTGCCTGCATACTTGCATGGTTGTGAAAGGGAGGATTCAATAATTTCATTCGCAAAAAAACAATTGTTTTTTAGGCAATTTTTTTATTCCCGTTACTTTTTAAATTTATTTTTTTATGGCTTTAATCTTTTAATGAATTTATAAAATCTACAAAAATGCTTATGAAATGTTTCTTTACTAGACAATTAACACGCATATGATGATAATAATAACATCAATAAAACTAATGAACAGATACAAACAAATTCATAATAAATTTAAAAAGTTTATTTACGAACCTCGAAGTTTTTATAGCAAAATTTCCACGTTTTTCCAAACGAAAGACAACAAGAACTATCAAAAAAGTTCTTCTATTCTTCTGGAACGCTTCCGATGTCGCTCGAGGAGAGAGAGGCGTGAAGAAAGGAGAGTGAGAAAGAGAGAGAGAAAGAGAAAGAGAGAGAAAGAGAAAGAGAGAGAAAGAGAGAGAAAGAGAGAGAAAGAGAAAGAAAGAGAAAGAGAGAGAAAGAGAGAGAGAGAGAGAGAGAGAGAGAGAGAGAGAGAAAGAGAGAGAGAGAGAGAGACAGATAGAAGTTATAAAGAATTAGAGAAAGAGTGGTAATTTAATAGGGGATTACCCCTGATGCATCAACATTGCTTTCTTGAATTTCTACTGTTTATATTCTTCATGAGGACGAGACGGCAAATAAATTCGTTTCCCACTGATATCCATACCTACCAACACAACTATGCATACCTACAAGCACAAATATGTCAATCAATTAAAATAGTTTTTAAAATTATTAAAGGAATTGTATTTTTGGTTTCCGTTTGTGGATAGGAGACAACAATGTGTTGTATCGTATCCTAATCATAAATGAGATTCTGCATGAATGTGGTGTAAGGTTTCACAGTGTGTATCATATAATCATTTATAAAATGCTACGTTGATGTTGAATTTAAAATAAACCTATTTATTTGTTTATTTATTACTGAACAAATGCGCACAGTTTTCTAATTCTGGAATTTCCAATCAAATTTTTCAGCTCTATTCAAACTGGCATTGCTTAATGGTGCATAAATCAACAGATTTTTAGCTTTGAAATAGACAGAATGGATCAGATAAAAAATACTAAAAAATAAGTGAAGGATACGGAAAAACAAAAATATAAAAAACCTTTTGAACTTCAAAGCAGAATACTATTTTTCATGAAGATTTAACATTTTAAAAAATAGGCTCTGTCCTTACAAAGTATGAACTGAACTTTTAGTGATATTAAAATTGTTATTTCTTTTGAAACGTCATTTCAATCAGAGGCTTTGAAATACCTATTGTATAATTATAATGTTAACCATTACTGCAGCGGCATCTGGTGAGTTATTTGCAAAAATATCTTTATTACTTGTTTATGCATATCTAGGCTATATTTCATAGAAGTTTAAAAGTTCAGCCCTCATATTCGCTCATAGTAATATCCTTGTATTCGATTATCAAGATGTGTACAAGCATTTTAAATAAACGTTTTCGAAACCAAATAAATAAAACTAAAAAATGAATCAACTCCTTATTTTAAGTATAATTCTACAACAGAACAAGTAATGCAGATAATTGATATAGAATGTAGATTGATATGTCGATGCCCTACTGCTCGTAGTGTAGGGCACTATTTGGACACAAAGTTTAGACCATTTTTAATTAATTTGGTAGTTTCTGACTTTATATGAGGATGTCATGTGCCGGATAAACCGGATTCGGAGGGGTGCCGGAGCTATTTACCGGATTTTGATAATAAAATTTAGTTGGTGTTAGGTAAAAGCAATTGGAAAGACGAACACAACTCAAAGGCAGTATAAATAATTGTTATCCATAAGAACCAATCATAAGTTATAACAGTCCACAAGCATAAACTCATAACCAAAGTTATCCATATAAGAGATATTTAAAAGAAAACCAAGTGTATATATATATATATATATATATATATATATATATATATATATATATATATATATGTATATGTATATGTATATATGTATGTATGTATCAATGTATGTATGTATGTATGTATGTATGTATCTATGTATCTATGTATGTATGTATGTATGTATGTATGTATGTATGTATGTATGTATGTATGTATGTATGTATGTATGTATGTATGTATGTATGTATGTATGTATGTATGTATGTATGTATGTATGTATGTATGTATGTATGTATGTATGTATGTATGTATGTATGTATGTATGTATGTATTCATGCATGGATACTGGATAGGATCAAAGCTGATTTGATGTTCTGCACAACACGCACAATTTCTTAATTCCTCAATAAACGAGATGCTTCCTGAAGGTTCATTAGCGCCCCTGCGTTTTCTCTGCCATCTTTAGCACCATCTTTATCGTCGTCATCATCTGCATCGTGTCAAGATATGAAAAGATAGAGAAATTTGAAGCATTCGTTTCCTTACACGCACTTTAAAACTCGCTCGTAATTTCTGCTTCACATTTAAATTTATTTCAAGATTATGTTCTAAATATTCAGTTCATTTTTTATATCTGTTTACATGACTGAACAAACACAAGACCATCCAGGGATGTCATTTCAACAAAACCTTGGGGCAAGATGTTTTAGGGTCCACTCAGAGGTGTAGCTAGGGTCTTCTGCTCCCGGGAACAAAACAAAAAATCTGCGCCACCTGCATAACCTCTTTTGCTTTTTGCTCCCAACAATTTGGGGTGGGGGTTAGTCGGATCGGAGCCACTTTTCAGATTTTTTTTCGAAACCCTCGTTTTATGTTTCCTCCAAGAAAAACCTGATGACCGGGGGGAGGGGTCAAATACCATAGCATCTGAGTGAGCATAAGAGCATTTCCAGCTGTCTGCTGGGACTCTATGAACAAGGTTATAGCTATCAAAATCTGCTGTAAACGGTAATTAATAATAATGAAGAAAGGAAGCTATAGTCGTTTTTTCTGAAAAAGTTAGTCCAAATGAATACATTGAATCCTCTTTCTGGCGCCCCTCCCTTAACGTCCCCTGCGGCAGCTTGTTCTTCCTGCTTCCTATCTACGCTTCTGGGCTCATTAATCCAAAAATCTAATATATTTTTATGAAACGTTTCTAGGCTAATAGTTCATATCTTTTTTTTAACCAAAACAAGCTAAAATTTTGCATTAAGGTAATTTTGATATCGTTACTTACTAATTGTTTATAGTTCTTTATATACTGGGTGTTTTAAAACTCAAATATCAGTATATGTAACATATATCAAAGTACTTCCTGTCATAGATCGTAATTTGATCTTTTTTTCTTTTTATCCTTCTTTAATCGGGTTGGGACTGACCGCAAAAGTCCTGTAATATCATATAGCCATTTTTTTATGTTTACTCGAGTTATTACAAAAATTATGTGATAACCGGCCACCGAAAAAAATTACGGAAGTCTTGGATCTGGAAATAGAATGAGTCTAACTACTACAAAATGTAAAATTTAGTGTTCAACTGTTAAAACAACGGATAAAGTCTTTGACGCATATTAGAAAGAATGTCGATAACGTTTTTGACGTCAACTCGCTGAACCTCTTCTTATAGAATAGCCAATACGAGCAATTTGCTTAAACGTTCATCACCACAGTGGCCACAGAGAGTTCGGATATAAGTTTTAACTCTTTTCATGCAGCTAAACGTTCGTTCGTTTTCTACAAAAGTAACAGATAAAGTCAAAACAAAATCTGCAAAATCATATTGCAAAATGCATTTGGCTTTTTTGCTGTGAAAAATGTTTTCAAAATTAAGAATAGGATTCTGTAGTGAAGAAACGTACAATTTTGCAGTGCCAGCTTCAACTTCAACCACAAGAGAGTCGATATACAAAGTTGGATGAAGCTTCGCAATTGTGCTTATTTGGTTTGCAGAGAGAAATCATCAGATTGCGGATTGAAGGAATTCAGGCATGCAAGAAGATCACTATTTTGTGTAAATCGTGCGTTAAGACAAAATACGATCGATGCATCCATTCAAGATCTGTGACATCTCTCTGGTTCAACTTTGGACTGTTCATAACTTTTTCAACACATCTCCATCTCAACGTGGACGATCTAGCTTCCTATTTTTTTTGCATCTCATCTCTTCTTTATTCTCTATGGACAGTCTAGGCATGTTGAACCAATTTTTATAACTTTACTCAGTACACATTTATTATTGCAGTAAAACATCTTGAAAAAGGTTATTATTATGAACAAATATGTTTATTACGTATACCAAAAATTATTTTTAATTTTAAGATTTTTCCTTGACCTTAGAAGAAAATATTAGCAAGCCTTATTGTGTTTTATACTTTATTTAAGAGTAAAACCCGAATTTATTGTACACAACTAAAAGCAACATGTCGACTCGAGAAACAACAAAGAAGGAAGACGGAAGTACATAGAATAAAAAGAACAATGGTCAATTAATAAAAGATAAAATAAACTGTTCGATTTATAAGCAAAACAAAAACTATATTCAACACCTTCTCATTTTGAGCATAAATCGTAACAGTTATCAGTCTGACCAATTTCATTCTTAGTAAACTACTTGATTTCCCAGGAAAAGTTAACCGAGTCCCATGTGGATCATCAGTTGCTTTAGCCTTGGTCCTTGTAGAGCTTTTGTTAGTGCATCTGCCACTTGAAGTTCTGTCGTGACACTCTTGACACCAACTTCATCGTCTGCAACCTTTTCTCTGATGAAGAAATGACGAGTCTGTATGTGTTTGGTACGTCGGTGATGTTCTGGGTTCTGAGCCAAACGAATAGCAGCTTCATTGTCAATTTGTATGACTGGAATATCATCAAATCCAACAATGTCATTCAGCAGACGTTTTAACCAAACAACCTCACGTGTGGCCTCACTAGCCGCTACAACTTCTGCTTCTGTGGTAGATATAGAAACTGATGTCTGTCGTTGACTCAACCAGCTTATTGCTCCTTCAGCATAGATACATACCACACCAGTCGTAGACCTGCCTGTGGTATGGTCACCTGCATGATCAGCATCACTATAACACAGGAGTGTGTTTTTATTCTGTTGAGGTCTGTAGACAATTCCTGTATCTTCTGTACCCTTAAGATATCGCAGAATCCTTTTTACTTGGACAACATCACTATGAAGAGGATTTTCCAAATTCCTGGAAGCAACACTAACAGCATATGCAATATCGGGTCTGGTACCCGTCATTAAATACATGAATGCCCCCACAACTGACCTGTAAGGAAATTTGACTGGTTCATTATTATCATCAAACTCTGCCTTCTCAGATGAGATGATTGGGGTAACACATGGCCGACAATTACTCATACCAAACTGATCAAGAACTTTTCTCGTATAGGCAGCTTGACTGATCTTTATGGAGCCATCAGATTTCTGATTGATTTCTTCTCCCAGGAAATATTTTGCTGGCTTTGTTATAATTTTAAACTCTGATTTTAACCTATCTGCAAATTCTGAGAGTTCTTGTTTATCTGTAGCCATGACAATGCCATCATCAACATATAAAGCAAGAAACAATTTTTTCATATTTCTTTCCACTATAAACAGACAAGGATCAGCATCACTTTGTTTAAATCCGATCTTCTTTAAGAAATTGCCAAACCGCGTGTTCCAACATCTGGGAGCCTGCTTGAGTCCGTACAAACTTCTTTTCAGTTTACACACTCTAGCAGAACCATCAGTAAACCCTTCGGGCTGCTCCATATAGATTTCCTCTTGCAGATCACCATATAGGAATGCCGTTGAAACATCGAACTGCATCAGATGCATTCTTTCACTGGCTGCAACGCTTAAAAGAGTTCTAACAGTTGTATTTCTGACCACTGGACTGAAGGTCTGATCGTAATCAACTCCTTTCTTTTGAGCATAGCCTTTAATTACAAGTCTTGCTTTGTAACGTTCGATGGAACCATCTGAATTAGTCTTGACTTTGTAGACCCACTTGCATGGAATAGCCTTTTTTTAGGAGGGAGATCCATAAGTTGCCACGTCTGGTTTTCACAAAGCGATTGCATTTCATTTTTCATCGCTTGCAGCCATTCATTCTTCTGATTACTTTGAACTGCCTCCTCAAAGCTGGTAGGTTCTGAAGAACTGAACATTTCTGCTGCTATCATCACATAGTCATCAAAACGAGCAGGCCTCTTGATGCATTCACGGTCACGCAACTGTATGCCTGAAGCAGGTGCACCACTCTGTGTCAGTTCATCATCAATGGTAGGTATTTCCTCAGTCACAGCTCCACTGTTTTCAGTTATCTGATCGTCATCAGCATCAGACTCATCTTGATCAGATTTCAATGGCCAATTTGGAACTGTTGTTCTTAGAATTTTCTCATCAAAAACAACATCTCTTTTTTTTTTTTTTTTTTTTTTTTTTTTAGTTTTTAGTATTTATTTATAAGAAAAAACTATTTTTTCCTGAAAAAAGTTGTCTACATTTCGATTCCGTATTTATTTGCAGCCAATGTTTTATTTATCTCTCTTAAGAGGAATTTGCAGATCCCGAATGTTTAAGCTTAATTTTTTTTTTTTTTTTTTTTTTTTTTTACAAATTTATTTAAAAAAAAAAATCACAATTTCGACAAAAAAAAACAAATAAGGGGCAACAGAAAAAGAACAAATGTTCCTGCGAGACTGTAACCCTGTACATAAAATTGTAAAAAAGTAAAAATTTACAAAAGAGCAAATATCTTCACTGAATTGGTATGAAGTCTTTCAAAGTCTTGTGCAGCAGGTAATTTTTCAGAGAAGCCTTGAATGAGCTGAGAGAACTTTTGTTGATGTCATGCGGCAGAGAATTCCAGATCTTAGGACCAACAAATTTTATCGAGTGCATTCCAAGTGTCGACCGGATCAATCCTGAACGGAAACAGTGTTTAGAACGCACAAAATGGTTGTGAACTTCTTCTGCTTTATAAAGGTGACTCGTTGAATATTGGGGTGAAAGATCATGTGCATACTTATACATGTAAATTGCTGATTGATATAGACAGACTTGATCAATTGTCAACAAATGGTTGTTTATCCGAGTGGTTTTGGTTGAATGACTCCTGGGCAGGTGAAAAATTGCTCTAATAATACGTTTTTGGAGAATCATTATTTTTGTTATTCGACTTCTGTAGTTGATACACCATATAAAATTACAATAGTTAATGAAAGGATATATTAATGAAAAGTACAGTGTCAGCAAAACCTTGCTAGGAAGAAACCACGAAAGACGGATTCTAGGACTGTTCATCAAAGGACGATTCATCAAAGGACTGTTCATCAAGGACTATTCATCAAGGAACTATTCATCAAAGGACTGTTCATCAAAGGACTATTCATCAAGAGGACGGTTCATCATAAGGACTATTCATCTAATGTCTATTCATCCAGCGGACTATTCATCAAAAAAAAAGTTAATAAAATTGTTTAAGATGTTATTTTCAACCAAAATATGTTACCAAATCGTGGAGTAATTTATATCAATTTTACAGTGCTACTGTGCTTGTATCCAAATACTTTATACTTTATAAAAGAACTAGCGGGGTAACCGGCGTTGCCCGGGGTTTTTAGAGGTTTTTCGATCGTTTTTCTCGCTTGCTCTCACGCTCCCGGTCGCTCTCTTTTCCCGCTTGTCTCCCGCTCCCGGTTGCCTTACCGCTCCCGATCGCTTTTCCGCTTCCGGTCACAGCACCAGCAAAACTAAATTTGGCGGTTTTCGCAAACCGTATATGTACACATTCACCAAAGGCAACAAACATCAAAGCATCATGCATGCCCGCTATGTCAAATCTGGCATCGTTCGTTTAACCCCAAGGGGCCACGCTTCAAAGACACTTTTGCCTCGAGCAATCAACAAGTTTGAAGAAGACATGGCTGTAATATACAGCAATTTTATTTGTCACATACAGTAAATAAAACAACTGGACAAGAAATAACGTCAAGATCTTAAGATCAAACGAGCAAAAAACAATTGAATAAAAAGTTAAAAAAAACTGCGTTCAACTGTTCGTAAAACTGTAGGTTTATACACACTCAAACAGCCAGATACCATACACCTAAAAAATCACTAACACCCGGTCTACCACTTCTGCCAAACTTCAAAGAGACCCACACGCTCGCTTTAGCGAGGTCAGGAAAGGTCATTTCAAAGAGACGCTTACGTTCGTCGATAAATCAACCAGACTCAGATTCCATGCATACTTCAAATAAAAACTAAATATATTGGAAATCATTTAATTGATATAAAAACTTATTTTGTTTGTTTTAATAAAAGTAGCGGTAGCGAATAGTGCCGAGAACAGCTAAAAAACGTAGCGGCGCTGCCATCAACGATCTTGTTAGCCAATAGTACCGCTCTTAACAACCCTGGTTGCCATCACTATTTTTTTAAATTACTGATATGTTTAAAATTTATTTTATCAAAGTTGAAGAACTGTCTTTTAAAAATACATCAAATTATTTTACGCTGAAAATATCTTGGGTATATATTGATAAAGGTTGTTGAGGAGTGGCTTCAAAATTTGATGAATAGTCCTCTTGATGAATAGACTTTAGATGAACAGTCCTTATGATGAACCGTCCTCTTGATGAATAGTCCTTTGATGAATAGTCTCTTGATGAATAGTCCCTTGATGAATAGTCCTTGATGAACAGTCCCTTGATGAATCGTCCTTTGATGAAAAGTCCGCATACCGAAAAACGATGAATTATACCTGAATGCAGGGAAACTTTTTTGAAAACATAGTTTACATGATGAGCCCATGTTAAGTGTTGATCAACGTAGACTCCTAAAAATTTTGTTACTGAAACATTATCTATTTTAGAGCCATCAACTGTTAGTTCTATGTTGTCTGGGGAAAACCTTTTACGAGGATTATGAAATACAATGTAGTTAGTTTTATCAGCATTGAGAGATAATTTATTGCATTTAAACCAAAAGGATAATTTATTCAGTTCAGTGTTTGTTTTTTGTATCAAATCTGGTAAAGATTTATCTGAAATGAAAGCAGTTGTGTCATCAGCAAATAGAAAATATTTAAAAAACAGAGAGCTATTGGAGAGATCATTAACGTAGATTATGAACAGAAGCGGCCCGAGTATAGATCCTTGGGGAACACCACAAGTAATAGATTTGAAACTGGACAATTCATTGTTAAATTGTACACATTGAGATCTCCCAGACAAATAATTTCTAAACCAGTTAAGCTCAGTCTGAGATATACCGTAGTGCTTTAGTTTTGCAATAATGATATTGTGATCAATAGTGTCAAAGGCTTTGGATAAGTCAAGGAAAATTGCAAGTGGTATTTCACTATGGTCGATTGAGTAAAGATTTTTATCTTGTAAGTTACTAACAGCCATATAAGTAGAGAAACCTGGACGAAAACCATACTGATGTTCATATAATAATAAATTTTTGTTGAAATAATTGTAGAGCTGTATATGAACAACTTTTTCAAAAAACTTGGAAAAAAATGGTAAAATAGAAATTGGACGGTAGTTAGAAGTTGATGATTTTTTTCCTGATTTGAATAACGGTATGACTTTTGCTAATTTTATTTGATAAGGAACAATACCGGTTTGTAGTGAACAGTTAATGATACACGAAAGTACCACTGCTATGTGATCAATAGATAGAATAGCAAGGTGAGGGTCGATATCATCAACCCCAGAAGAATGAGAAATTTTAAGTTTTTTAGAAATATTAATTATATCTAAGTGAGTACAAGAAGAAAATTTAAATAATGTTGAAACTAAAGGTGGTAAAAATTGTTTATAAGAATCTCCATAATCAGGAATCTTGGATGCTAAATTAATTCCGATATCAGTAAAGTAGCTGTTAAACGCATCACTAATAATTAATTCGTCAGTTGTCAAGCAATCGTTGACAACAAATTTATCATGCAATTTATTATTTTTATGATTTCCGTTAATGAGTGAGTTAATTAAAGTCCAAATTTTCTTGATGTTGTTTTTGTAAGAAGTAAATTTTTCAGCATAAAATTGTTTGATAGTTTTTTTCTTCAGAGATTTGAATATGTTTCTACTTTGAACAAATTTGACTTTATTTTCAAGAGTTGGCTCTTTAATGTAATTTTTGTAAAGTTTAGATTTTAATTTGCACCTATCAAGTTATTCCTGGTTCATCCAATCTTTTTTAAATTTTGGATTTGCTAAAGGAAAACTTGAAATAGGGAAAGATTCATTATAAACCTTATCATATAAGTTTATAAACATTGAGTAAGCTTTTTCAGGGTCGGCATTTTCGCAAGCTTGAAATACACAGGACCAGTTTGTATTTTGCACAAATTGAGAAAATGTAATTTGTTTGCAGGCTTTGTAGCTCTTCTGTTTATAGATTTTTTGGCATAGATTTTTGTTGTACGTTTCATTGTTATGATTATGGGAAGGTGATCCGATAAGTCGTAGTAGATTATTGATGAAGAAATATTGCAGAGTGGCTCGTTTGTAAAAATATTGTCTATTAAAGATTTCGATTCGGGAGTTATTCTTGTTGGTTTGGTGATTGTTGGTAGTATGTGGTAAGAAGATAAGAGATTGAAAAAATCATTTGAGATGTGTCCAGGGTCATCAATTTTAAGCAAATCAATATTAAAATCACCTAGTAGAAACAAAAACCTGTGTGACATAAGAAAATCATTTAGTAAAGTATGAAGTTCGTCTAGAAAACATGAGATATTAGAGCTTGGCGGGCGGTAGATAATACAATAGGTGTAGGTTTTATGAAGGTGTGTAACTTTTATTACCAGGAGCTCAAAAGAGAAGGCTGAAAAATCGACTTCAACAACTTCGTAAGATAGTTGAGATTTGACAAGAAGACCAACACCTCCACCTCTTCCTTCCTTACGGTTCTTGAAAACAAAGTTGTAGTTAGGAAATATAACTAAATTTGCTTTAGCATCATTGAGCCAAGTTTCAGTTATGCCAATAATATCGGGGGAGCAAAAGTGAAGAAGGGTATCAAGTTCTGAAGTTTTGTTG
The DNA here is from genome assembly GCA_963978895.1 of Erpobdella octoculata. Classification (NCBI taxonomy): domain Eukaryota; kingdom Metazoa; phylum Annelida; class Clitellata; order Hirudinida; family Erpobdellidae; genus Erpobdella; species Erpobdella octoculata. The sequence continues at coordinate 25,320,948 of OZ022243.1, read as the reverse complement.
TTTAAACTACGGCAGTTAATGTGAAGGAGTGATAGTATAGAGTTGGACAAAAATTTTGAGATGTTGTCTAGAGTTTCATAAGAGGTGTCTATAGATGCAGAGTTTTCTATTGATTCTAAAGTGTCACAATGTGTGTCAAATTCATTGTTGATTGCCATTTTTGTTAGTTATAGTTTTAACTGCATTATCCGATCCGGCAACTTCGACGGCAGCCTGTTTTTCGCTTTTTGTCGGTTCGATAGCAATGCGTGGGTTGAAAATCCATTTTCTAACTAATACATGTTGAGGCCAAAAATTGGGATCAAGTACCCTGGGCATATTTATGTCTTCAATTGTTATTCTAAAAGAAGATGATCGATTTTTTGTTGTAGTGATATTTTCTATATATTTTTTTACAATTTTACTGGTCGAAAAAACTTCAATATTTTTGCTCTTGATAAAATCTTCGATGTTTTTACTTTCTACACTTTCGTCTAAGTTTCCGACATATATAACTCCTTTTTTAACAATTTTTCGAGCCGCTGGTAAAGCTGAAGTACTTATGCCTTTGCATATTATGACTTTTTTATCTGACTTATTAACATCAGTATTTTGTTCGGTTGCTTTTTTCAGAATTTCCTTTTGTGATTCGGGAAGAAAAAGTGATTCTCTTTTGTTTTTATTGTGTTTTACAATGATAAATTCGTCGTCAGTGTTTTCTGAGTAGTTTTTTTTAACTAGGTCAGCCCATGACTTTTTGAATCTAGAAGTTTCTGGTTGTTCAGTAGATACGATAAAATTTGGATTTTCTTGTTTGGCACGTTCTTTAACTATTTCATTCAGTGTGCGTTCAATATTTTCTATTCTATCGTCAATTTTTTCTAATCTATTTTTTTCACAATCAAATGTTAACATTGCTAGTCTCCGAAAATCAACCGCACAGTATTGAGGCATACTCTTTTCATAATTATTTGCTGTGATGAATTTTACTAATTCAACTATTTCTTTTAACTTGTCATGTTTACTCTGGCCACTCGTTTGCGATTTAAACTTTTCTCCTTTGGTAGCCTCAAAATCAGCAAAGAGTAGTTTTTTTGCTGTTGAAAACTCCTCATAATTATAAAAATCAATTATTTTTTCTTGAAATTGCACATTTTCAATAACAGTATAGTTGTTTATGACACAACTTAAGAGTTCGCTTGTAACTAATCGACGTGTCATTATCGCTCACTAAACACGTGCCTTTAGCAAAAGCGCGATTTTATCGGCGAAACTACTGAATAAAATAATAAAGACAACTTCCCTCTTTGAAAGACTTGATCTTCTGATAAATACTTTCGGATCTTTTATATGAGTCCAATCTTGCACGTGTTTTTATCAAAATATTTTCAAAGTTCAACTTGGGGAAACCGCACGCCACAACGAAGCCACGATACTTTACTCTTGAACGAACTGTTTTATTTCCTGGCTGGAGAAAAACTCTATAGCCATCATCGCCTTCGTAGCTAACTAATATACCCTTCTCAGCTTTAGTGTCCATCTTTTTTCTTCGTTGATCAGGAACATGAACATATGCAGTACAACCAATAATTCGCAAATGAGTGATTTTCGGTTTTCTATTGTACCACAGTTCATATGGTGATTTTCCTTTAACACACGTAGGCGCAGTTCGATTCAAGATGTACCCAGCGGTCTGAATCAATTGTGCCCATAAAGCTTGAGGTAATTCTGCATGAGCTAATCTCATGGCCCTGGCGGCTTCTACTAAGGTGCGATTCTCTCTTTCACTGCATCCATTTTGTTGAGGTGTGTATGGCATTATCAGACGTTGTCGGATACCATGTTTGTTCAAAATTTTCTTCACATCAGCATTGTCAAATTCAGTGTTGTTCGGTAACGAAGTAAAAGTACCGTAAAACGGGGTGACTTTGCCCGTGCGGGTGACTTTGGCCCAAAATAAATCAACCTATATTTTAAAGTACAAATTATATTTCTATGAACAATTATGCTAAAAAGGTGTGCATAGTAGTGATGTATGGCGTGACCTAGCGAAAGTTTAAAAAAAAATTTTTTTTAATATATTTTTATGCGTTTAAAGGCTGGGCCAAAGTCACCCGCACGGGCAAAGTCACCCCGTTTTACGGTAACGCGTTACTTTACTTAAGTACATCAGACGTACTTTTTGCCTGTAACGGAGTACAGATTATTTTCAGTACTTTTTACTTGTAACGAAGTAATATTTTCGGACTTACTTTTACTTCGTTACTTTTCCAGGACAAACCGTTACAAAGTACTGTAAAAAATTAATAAAACGACATAAAGTCTAAATCGATGTTGTATTAATTATCTATGATTATTAGCGTATGCATTTTCAAACCCCATTTTACTTTTACGTTAGTAGTTAGTAGTATTGAAGCTTGTGGGTGGAGCTAAGATTTTCGCGGTCATACTTGTTATGGTGAACAATAGATTGTTCGAGATTACTATTATATGGAATCTTCCAAAGGAGCGAACGTGAGCAGTGGTGGCGATGATAGGCGCGTAACAACAATGAACTTAATAAAGATCGCCCATGGCCATATTTAGTTAAAATGTTCAGATTTCTAAAACGTTCAGGTTCACAAGCTTGCTGGGCAAACCTAAAGTAAAGTAATTATGTGTTTAACATTTCACAATTCTCCGTCAAACTTGAAGAAACACGTGATACGCGTGCATCCAGCGCATGTATCGAAATACGAAAAATTGACAAAAAGGCACGTACAAATATAATTTTTTCATTAGTTTGCGTGTTACCAATTAGTTTATCAGTTTTATCAACGCAGTAGCGTTTGAAAGACGATGGAATTATGATAAAATAGAGTTAGATGATTGACGAATGACCATTACAAAAAGCGGCTTCAGTACTTTTACTTTTTACTTTAAAAGTAACTTTAAAGTGCTGTTACTTTTTACTTTTACTTAAGTACATTTTTTAGCAAATACTTTTACTTTTACTTAAGTAACTTTTTGAGGCATTACTTGTACTTTTACTTAAGTACCGAAACACATTACTTTTTCCAACACTGGTCAAATTCACCACCATTGTCACTCAGCAACTCCATCACTGTATGTCCAGCTGTTTGGCACTCAGCAAGCATCCACGTCAATTTCTCTGACACTTCAGACTTTTCTTTCATGAAGTAGACAAAACGGAAGCCACTGTAGTCATCTTTAAACAGGACAAAATAGCGATAATTTGAGAATGAATTACAAAATGGACCACAAACATCAGTGTGTATTCTTTCGCTTGGTTTTGTTGCTCGAACTCTGGTTCCAAACTTCAGGCGATGTGCTTTTCCGAAGACACATCCTTCACAAACTTCACCATCAAGACTGACATCTATGTTGAATTCTTGTTTTAAAATTGACTTCACATGTCTTTTGTTTTGATGAGCAAGCCTTTCGTGATACAACTGAATCAAATTTTCGCCCTTTACAATATTTGCTTCTTGTAACCTAGATGGTGCAACTGTATCTGCAATCAGCCTGAACAAATCACCATTTCTTTCTCGAGCACCAGCAAGAACTTTCACATTGTCGACCTTGAAGAAACATCTTTCTTGTGTAGACATGAAAATACTGTTTTTCTTCCTGTCTTGAGCTGCTAATACTGAAAACAAATTTCTGTTCAACTTTGGAACATACCACACGTTTTCAAGTTTCACTTCAATGTTCTTTTTATCAATCACTGTTTTCAGGTGGACAGTACCTGCACCAACAGCTTCAACGTGATTTCCATCTGCTATCTGTAGGCTCTGGACATTTGAGAATTTCTTGAAGTTTGTCAGTATGTCACTTTTAAAAGTCAAATGACTGGTTGCGCCATTATCTACATACCAACCATCAGCAGATGTAGAACTATCAATTGCAAGAACGTCTGAATACACAGCAGACAATGACACAGAATGGACTGACTCTGGAGCTTTACCTTGACTGATGTTCAAATCATTTGCTGGCTTCGGTGGTTTGCCATCAGCAATCCATTTTCTACATTTACGAACAACATGTCCTACTTGCTTGCAGTAATGACAAATAATGGTACCTTGTTTTGCAGACTTTATTTGACTTTTCTGTTTCTGTGCCGACTTCGGGTATGTTGACTTAGCGAACAATGCTTCCTGTTGAACGAGTTCAGTTTTGCCAGCCAGAGCTCTTTCGTAACTACATAACTGATTCGTGAGATTATCAACAGTCCGTTCGGCTTTGCTCAACATTCTCCAACTCGAAGAAAATGAGAAATACTCACTTGGCAATGTTTCAATTATACGGCACATGAGCAGTAGATCTTTGTTTTCTTCTTTATCAAGTTCGACCTTTAGTTCCTTCCAGATATTCTTTAGCTTACCAACATGAGTAGCAGCTTCATCACCTTGACACATCTTGTAACCAAAGAACTGCATACAGAGATCATAGGCTCTGTCTTCATTTATTCCATCAAACAGCCTATGTAATTCCAACCAAACTTCTCTTGCACATGCATGGGACCGAACCTTTTCATAAGATTCTTCTGACATGTTGGTTGATAAAATCACCATTGCACTGCAGTCAGCTTTCAAAAACTTGCTGTAGGCGGTTTGATATGCAATTACCTCGGCTTCTGTTGAATCATCCCTCGGTTCGTCTGGTTTTTTAAGTTTCCCTTCTACAACGTCCATGACATCTGGTGTGCCGCGCAGTAGGATCGAAACTCTACCTTTCCAGTTCAACCAATTTGACTTGCCTTCTAAGCGGCTTGATTTGAATTCCCGTAAAATCCATTATTCAAACAACTGTCAACAGGTGTCAGCGATTCAAAAGAAAACGTGATTACTTCGCTGCTCTAAATTACGAAAAATTTCGATCGTAAACTTTTAATAAATTCTAGTTACACAGTTAGTAGCTGACTGGGCCCATAACCTATTGTGTTTTATACTCCTGACTTCTAACTATTCCTTCCCTGATTTTTAAGTAACCCTCCCTGACTTTTATGTAGGCTCTTAATTTTTAAGTGGGCCCATGGTCAGTGGCGGATTAATCATGGCACAGCTTGCGCATCTGCGCCAGGGTCTCCGAGCTTTGGGGGCCTCAAAATTTCACAATAAAAAAATTTGTATGCAGGCGTAATATTCTAAAACTACATTGTGGACGAAAATTGCTAAGCTAGTTAGTTTAAGTGTGTCACAACTATGTCTATTGGTGTTCCTTTCATAGGTCAGACATACGAATAAGCATCCAACAATTTCGAAGTCTACAATGGAATCCATGCCCGAGTGCTTCATGTCAACCCAAGGGCACCTTTTATTCCTTGCATGGCTCATTCTCTAAATCTTTATGGAAATGCTGCAGCTGAGTCATGTGTCCAAGCCGTTACCTTCTTTGGAGTTGTGCAGAAACAACTGTACGTGTTTCTATCTTCCTTTACTTCACGGTGGCGTGTACTAACGGACAAGTTAAAAACTACTGAAGGATCATGTACAGTTCCAAAGCGACTGAGTGAAACTCGTTGGTCTGCACGCGCTGATGCGCTAAATAGTTCGATCTCGAACTACAATGTGTACATTGACGTTTTGCAACAGATCGCTGGAGATCCTTTGCAGAATAAGGCTACTAAAGCTGAAACTCAATCTATTACTAAAGCTTTGTTGAAGCTGGAAACAGGCTTTCTGACAGCATTTTGGAGCTGTGTTCTGAAGAGAATAAACATGACCAGTAAGCTTCTCCAGTCTGAAAAAACCGATCTGGGATTTTCCGCAAGTCTTCTCCAGTCTTTGAGTGAGTTTGTCGGAATGCTACGTGAAAAAAACAAGTTTGAAACTATCTGGAACGTTACAGTTCACTGAAAAACGAAAAAAGTACTTCTGACGAACAGCAGATGACCTAAATGCTGAAGGTGTCACTTTGTCTCGCTCTGAAGAATTCAGAATATCCACTTTCCTGTTGATCATTGACTCCCTTTTTCTTGACCTGGACAAGCGAATCAAAACCTACTTAAAAGTAAACAAGCTGTTCTCGTTCTTGCAGCACAGTGATGTGGAAGCACAAGTTTCTCTCAATGGAGTGGTAGATTTTTACTTAAGAGATTTGGAGAATCTGGGCCAAGATGAGAAGGAATGGTTCCGGTGGAGATCACTGCTCAAAAATCTCAAGGTTACTTCCTGCACAACTCCCAAGATGCTGAAATTGATGTTGCAGAATGATTTCAGTAAGGCCTTCCCGAACGCCTACATTCTTCTTCGTCATTACTTGACACTGCCTGTGACGAACTGTGCCGGTGAACTTTCTTTCAGTTACCTCAAACGCATCAAATCGTCCCTGAGGTCAACACAGACTCAAGAGATACTAAAAAACCTATCTCTCTTAAACATAGCTAAATCTACGTAGAAAGAGATCATTGTAAATCATAGCTACCTTATTTATTTTATTATTTTAATAAATAAGAAAATGAGGAGACAATCAAGCAATAGGCAATCATCAGTAAAAGACCATAGTTATGTTTTTTGGAGGCCCATTTACACAACAGTTCCATCACTGCCAACAACTATATATGAGCTTATTAACTAATACAAGCAAAAATAAATATTATACTTAGAATAAACCATTTAAGCAATGGTGGATCAGTAATTCTGGATAATTTTCACGAATCATACTATTCAGAGAAACGTGAATGGAGGAAAAAGTAGAGAATCGGGGGATGCATTCCCAAAGATAATGATGATAATATTATCTATATGACAATAGAAGGTGTCACAGTTTTTACAATTAATTATAAATGTCTTAACTATAAATTTTTTGTCTAAAAAAAATTTAAACAAGAAATCCAGGAGGCAGGTGCCCCCCCCCCTTGCGGGCGCACATGGCCGCAGGATCTCTACGATTTGAAACATCTTTCAAAGAAAATATAATTTTCTTGTTAACTTTTAATGCTGAGTATTTATGAAAAAATCAATTAAGACGTTAAATTTGGTTTTTAATTTTTTAAGTAAATTTCAAATGAAAATTAATCATGTCAAAACAAATGTGTTCATTTGATCAATATTGCATAATCATGTCTACTAGCAGAAAAATAAACACTTGAACGCATATAATAAATATAAAAAACATGGAACTAAATGCAATTATATATATATATATATATATATATATATATATATATATATATATATATATATATATATATATATATATATATATATATATATATATATATATATATATACATATATATATATATATATATATATATAATTTGCTTCTTCTAAGAAAAAAACATGTTATAATTAAAACATTATTCTTTAAATGCTTCTGTTTTAATGTTTTTGTGTAAAAAAAAAGCTAAAACATTACTTTCATTTACTAACTATTAAAATACTATGGTGCAATCATATAAAGTGTACATTGTATGATGCATGATATATTTTTAAAAAATCAGAAATACATATAATGAATACCTGGGGAGACTTACTTAACCATTAGTATAGGTAAGTATGCAGTTAACTCAAAATAATATTATGTAACTTTTATTCTGTGATGATAAAAGCTTTTTCTGGGCATGGACAAACATAGGTTGAACCCAATATTGCTGTTGGTTCAGCAATATATTTGTTAAAGTCCATGGAATGAGGTTCTTTTATCACAATCCCCAATTGTGCTTAAAAACCACCCCTAACTATGTCACTGTTTTGAATGCATATAATACAGCCTTCACAAATCATCCCACAAATCTTATAACTAGAACGGCATCTGCCGCGGATCTTATTAAAGTATAAAATATAATAAAACAAACTTATCATAAACAAACAAAAACATACTTGTCTAAGCAGACATAAAAGAAATAAAATGATTCTTTTTCATTAAAAAATGTCAGGTAGACCAGAAAGTGGAAATGTGGAGAAAGGAAAACTTGTCATTTGGTAAGAAAGAGAGAATGACGGAAAGAGTGAAATGGTGAAAGAGAGATGATAGAAAAAAATATGAACAAATGTGATCCGATAATAAGAATGATTTTCTTTTCATGCAACATCCTCTATGCGTTTCCTCGGCTGGATTGTACAGCAACAACAGTTTATTTGTTCATAATCCCACGGTTTGCATTTGCAGTTGCAAGAGCAGAAGGCACACTGGTGAATAAAAAAAATTTATTTAATTTTATTTTAGATGTTTTTGCAAATAAACTTTTCAATTTCTAATGAGAAATTTTCAACAGTAGTAATTAAATTTAGGCAAATACAGGAAATTTCATTAATTTTAACCTGCAAAAATATTTTATTCAAATAGACATACTTCATGTTTTAATATTTCTAAAACTACTCATTTAATTCTTGAATTACAGAAATTCTTTAAAAATGCTATCAATCCCTCATAATATTACATGTGATGCAAGCTGTATATCTAAGTGAAATTTGTGAGCAGCATTGAAAGATTTCAGCATATGAAAATTTAGGAGATCTACATAAGAAACATATAAGTGAAAGGATGATAAATAAATATATACGAGCAACATATTACTCGTATGTTATTAAAACGATGCAGTGAAAAATCTCGATACATCGATTGCAAAAGTTTTGAAATCAACATAACTTGAATTTACAAAACACAAGCATTGTAAAGGTAACTGAAAATTGAGTTGTAACTTAAATTAACTGAAACAAGGAAGTTCAAAGAAAAAGCAGCTGACAAAATGAAATATTATTAAGTACAGGGCTTGAATGCTCATTCTCTGAGTGCCGAGTGTGCTCGGGCCCAAAGATTGGTTGTAATTTGTTTCCATATTATCATCTTCGGTTACGTCTTTGACTAAAGGAGAAAGTTGGAAGCAGCAGCAGTAACAGTCATTATATCCTGTTGACTGACAGTTGCATTGAAAACCACAGTTTCCACACTAAAATTATTAGTTGGATGATTTTTAATAAAATTAAGCAAGGCTCTCACTATATAAAATAGAAAAAAACAGTTTTATAACAAGTATCACAAGTTTAAAAGTTATTATTTTCATAAAAAATATTATAAAAAAATTATTATCAGTTAAAAACAGAAACTCACATCCCAAGCAGAGTTATCATTGCTAGAACAACATCCATTTTCACAGCATTGGCACATGATGATATCGGCAAAAGTTAGTTTCTGAAATGATAAATAACAATAAAAACCTATAAATTGAAATTTGAGTAAAACAACATCTTTTGTATCCTAGCAAATTTTAAGTTGTAAGACGTCAGTTAAGAAAACAAACCTTTCTTGGTGGACACAATGCATCTAAACATCTATTACAGCTTGGATATTCACAGCAATTGCAAGCCTCTGCTAATTGAAGGCAACACAAACAGCATGGCTGCCCTTCCTCGCCACAGCAGGAGAATGGACCACAGGACTCACTGCATTCGCCTCTAGACTACAAATTCATTTCAAACTGACAATACAAAATTCAATAAAGCATATCGATAGCAAAATATTTAAACTGTATGTGGTAAATCGCGTTAAAAAATATTAATCTGTAAAAACTTACAATGAGGTAAGACCGCAAATAATAAGCCGTCAGAACTACCAGAATATATATTGAGAAAGATATACAAAGTAAAGCTGGCAATGGTAAGGTTAAATTAGTCTCAGCAGAACTCATATCATTATGATTTTCACTTATTTAAATTATCTTTAGTCCAAATTAAAGATCGATTTATCGTCCATATAGCAATATTTACATTGACAACGGTTTGGTAATCTCATTAACATAAATATTACTTCACACGAATATTTTATGAAATTTAAAAGACCTTCATTAAAATTTTTTAAATTACTAAATTTATTACTTACATAAATTCCAAATAAGAAATTTTTAAGTTTTTTTAAAAATAAAAATGCATATGCTGATTAAAAACTTTCTGAGTAGGATAGTACATGGATAGTAGTAGCCGCTAGCCCGTATACATATTATCGTCATCCCTGTTTATTTATTGTGCAGTTTTAGGTCTCGGCTGGAGTTGGCTCGGTGGCCGCGTGTTGAAGACAAACGTTAGCACAGCAGGGCTATCTATATATATCTATGAGTATAAGTCTATGGCTGCTAACTGAAGGAAGATAAGCATCTTCAAGAAGTAAAGCTAGAAGATTAAAATAAAATAGATCATTGTTCATATCAGATCACTATAAAAATAATATAAATATAAAAATTATTTTTGTAAACAACGTTTGTATACTAATGTACTAAAAGTTTAGATATAATATTAAAGTGTAGGTACCTATTAACATTTTTTGAACTAAACTTTTTGTTTGTAAAATAAGAGAGTTGGGTTTTATCTATATAATATAATAATATATTGGAATATTTATATCGCTGTTTTTATTATCAATTACCGCGCGTTGACTTCACTACATTAAAACGTTACTTTAAGAGTATAAGAAGACATATCAAAGCTTATTTCTTTATCTTTCAATAAACTACAAAACCATTCCGGATAACCCTGTATACGATTAGGCAATATTATAACAATATATAATCAACTATCGCCCAACGCTCTTATCTTCCAAACAAAAATTTTAGTTCAAAAAATATTAATAGACAGGAAAAACTAATTTTTAGAAAAAGAAATTATCGTGGAGTCCATCTTAATCTTAAGCAACTCATCAAATACATAATCATCAAATGCAGTAATTTCCCCATTGTATGTCTGATGTTGTTAACTCAAACAAAGCCTTGAGCAAAACTCATTGGACTATAATATAGTCATTTATTTATTATAATCGATAATTATTATTATATTATAATAATAATTTTTAAAGGTGTTAATTTTTCACACTTACTGAGGCGAACATTTGGCTAAATGAACAAACTTTTTTGTGCAATTCTTTCTCCGTGAGGCGACAAATATAGAGAACAAGTATAATAATTATTTTTGTCATGAATTATTCATGACCAGGTTCGTAGCCAGAAGGAGGACATGGTTGAATGTTTTCTTCCACCAGCTGTTTTAAGACTCAAATAGCAGTGTGTAGAAAATATCGAAAAATTTTCTCAGATCATAATTTGATCCTGTTTTCTTTCCATCCTCCTATATGCAGGCTTGGGACTGGCTTCACTGGCTTGCAAAAACATAGGGGAGTTAAATATTTGCTAAAATTACACAAACAATATAATTAATACACTTTTTTGGATAAACAAAAAAAAGAAACAATTTTTTTTCAAAAGAATGGAATTTCTTTAAATTTTCTTTTAGTTCTTGTAAAATTGGTTTCTATTCTATAGGTAGCACATTTTCAAAATGTCTTGAATGCTTAAATTCATGTAAGCTACATGCATTTTGTCACTGAGATGTAAACTTTGTCGGAATCCTTAAGTTGGGTTTTTTCTGGGGCTATTGTGTTGGCGGACTGTTTGTTGATATTGTATTGACAGGGACTATTTAACAGGGTCTATTTCACAAGACTGCAATGTCGGAGTCATTTTGTCAGGACCTTTATCAAAGTAGGCTTTACTCCCCAAAGCAGGAAAATCTGCCTAAAGGTATTTCATTTGTCAATTTTAGATTATGATATGTGATGATATCTCTTTTACGTTTTTTGTGGTTCGGGGATATTTGGTCAGTTGAAATTGTATTGTTTGAAATCTAAGTTTCCAGTTTAAATTGAATTATCTGTTTTTAATTTTTTTATCGTTTACTCAGCCACTCAGTTTTACGAGTATAATTATTCAATCCCGGGATGTCATTAATTCTCTTTTTGTATTAATAAAGAGTATGCATTTTCAGTGCTTGAGCGTTACCTAATTCAAATTTTTTCGGTTGAAAGAGTACTGATTTTAATTTAATTTTTATGGTTGCATATGCTGGTTGGTGATTGGAAGCAGAAACTCAAAGCTGCAATGAACCCTGAAAGTTTTAACGTTTATTAACAGAAGTATCGTCATCGTTTTTCTACTAAAATACTTAGACTGTTTCTTCGTTTAAAGCTTTAAACTCATCTCCATAACATGTTAACGTTTCTTTTTCTTTGCTAAAAATTACAATGGCTTCTTCTTGCACAAAAAATTTTTTTTTATAAACATGTTTATTGATGTTTAAAACCATTTATTCGATCTCTCCAGCCCAGGTCTCTCAAGAAGAGGAGCTCGGCGCATGTACGACTTGGAGGACCGTCTCTGAACCGGGTCTGAATTTTGTTTTATTGGAATCAGTGATATTTTTGTTAACGAAAACTGAATAAAAACGAAAATTTTCATTGTATTCGTTAATAAGAACGAAAAAAAAACTATAATTATTTAAAGAACGTAAATAGAATAAAAACTATATTTAAATAGTACAAACTGAATAATAAGAATAACGAAAATTATTTTCTGAACGATAATAAAATAAAAATAAAATTTAAATCATGCAAACTGAATAAAAATAAAAATAAAAATTAATTTTCGAACGAAAATTATTGAAAGTTGTGTACATAGATATTCGCCTAGATAACCAATATTTGTGGATATATAATATCTATGATATAGATTTCTATGGTTGTGCAACTGTTGAAATACACAACCATTTTTTTCTTAACTTTCGTTTTATCATAAACGTTGTAATCATTGAAAATAATTATGAGTTCTCTTGCGAAAATGCTTGCTGGGCGAAAAAAAGATAGTTCCGTGTGGGAATTTTTTGTTTACGATTCCAGCACCAACAAATCTAAATGTAAGGCAATGAATTCTCAAAATAAAGAATGTGGAATCCAACTTAGCGGGAAAAATCCCACAAATTTGAGTTCGTATCTAAAGAGATTTCATAAATCTGAATTTGTTGAGCTCGAGATTATGGAGAAAGAAAGAAATGTAAAATCAAGCTCAAACGTAAAGCCGAGGCTGAATTAGAAGGAGACCAGCAAACAATCAAGCAGTGTTTCCAACGGAATTCAGTTGATTGGCATTGGCATGTTGATTCAATAGAACACAAAGATCGAGTGAACAGCATCGTCGACATGTTAATCGAAACTTGTAATCCGGTGACGCATGTCGATAAACCCTCCTTTCGGTACATGTGGAAAGTTGGGGATTCGAAATTCAATCTGCCAGGTAGTCAGGTTTTAGAATTATTTTTTAAACAATAAAGTTACACTAAATATTTAATTCATATTATGTTTTTATGATTTCTGAATCATTTTCAATTTTAAACATTTTACTTTGCTTTAGGATCTGCTTCATTTTCAAAACACATGAATGATCTCTTTGAATTAAAATCAGAGCAATTGAGGAACCTCCTTGCAGTTACAAGACATGTCACAATATGTCTTGATTGCTGGACAAAGAGAGGTCTCACGGCCTCTTTTTTAGGGATATCAGCATGTTTTTTTGGAAAGAAAAGAAAGGGTGCTACACTAAATTATTTATGCTTGCCGAAGATTTACTTACTGCCCCAGCCTCCCAAGCATACGTTGAAAAGATTTTTTCTGTGTGTGGCATCTTGACAGCAGGCCGTCGTAATCGAATGAAGAAATCCCTTGAAATGAGAGTTTTTCTTAAACTTAATAAAAATATTATTTCTTAATTGCTCTTAAAATAAAAATTGTTGACTCTATATGTATATTTTTTGTTTGAAATTTTGATCATACCATCTTCCTGTGTTAAAAAATTATTATTTTTCCATACTGCATGAAATTGGCTATAGTAAGAAAAATAATTAGAGCATGAACTAAAATTGAACTAAAATCAAATAAAAACGAAATATTTTTTATCTGAATAAAATAAAAATAAAAACGAAAATTATTTCAAGAACTGTAATAAAATAAAAACGAAATTTAATTTTGAAGAGCTAAATAATAATAAGAACTAAAATTATTTGATGAACTAAAATAAAATAATAATAATAAATAAAATTTAAGAATAGAATAAAAATAAGAACTACAATTATTTACTGAACTAAAATAACACTGATTGGAATACAAATTATTTTTATCTTATTTAATTTCAACACAATATCTTTCAATATCACCCCCGTACCACGACCACAAACACCCTTCGGCAACTGTATAACTTTCTTTAGGATGAATGCAGAACTCAGACTAAACGTGAACTATTTGGACCTTCGATTGGGTGACCTAGCTTTTGCCTAAAAATGTGTTTTCTAGTCTTACTCTAGACATTTTTACTCTAGATTTTTTGGTCCCAGCTTTTCACTTCTGTTTTCCTCCTCAAAATGGCCATTGGAAAAATTGCTTCTCAGATCTTTTTACCTTTTGTTTCCGTAAGAGTTTGCCTCAACGTTTTACCCCCCGGAAGAATTTGCAATTTGTACTTGTTGCTTTTTAGAAGATTAACACAAACGTAGAAAAATTTCATTTAAAAATGTGAAACGAATGAACGCTTAACAAATCTAGAAAACAATAGATTCTAAATAATTCTGACAGCTGAGACTAAAATTAAAAAAATTATCTTAAATAAATAACGTTATAAATATGAAGCTCAGAAAAAAATGACAAACACGCTATTTTATCAAAGTGAATTTTCAAAAATGAAAAATTGATAAGTGCACTTGACTATAAAATAAGTGAAAAATATGCGTTTCTGTTATTTCTTTCAAAATTGTTTTTAATTGAAACTTACAATGATAAAGTACTGATTCATGCAGTTATCGTTTTGTTCAAGTTGTTTAACGGCTTCAAACCGTGACGTATCTCACTTCTTCCTTATCTGCTGCAATGTGTGACTGCGTTAGATCAGATGGCTTAAGGTAGCCATCTTCAACCGACGAACAGAAGTCTCTGATAGAATCATAAGTCTCGAATTGTTCAGAGCACGAAGGAATGTTGGTAGTCTCACCACAGGATCTGCTCAGTGTTTGGTAAGAGACTGGCTGAAGGTACATAGCCGGTACGTCATAAGCGTTTGCAGCTCTTCGCTTTTGCCCATATCTTTTTAAGACAAGTTTGATTAGATATCTTACAAATATCTAATAACTAGAGTATTAGGTAATAATTTTTAATAAAACATTTAAAATTAGGTTTGATTAGTATGACAAACCTTCGTGAAACAAGGCATGAAATGCTGATGATCAGTGTTATCAAAACCAGTCCTCCAACCAACGGGATTATAATTGGTTCCAGGTTTACTAATCAAAATATTTTAAACAAATAAAAGTTTATTTGTATACCGATCAGGGTTAATGAATTAACATCATGCAGGCCATATTATAATGAATAACCCAGAAATTTTTCATTCATGCTGCATAATGATATTTATTAATACAAAAAACTTTTACAAATTTTTGTGTATAGGGGAAAGTGGGGTATTATGGGGTACTTAACAAAAAAATATAATTTAAACCATGTTATAGTGGCAGAAATTTAATTTTTTTTCTCTGTATACCAAGCAGACATAATACTATGAGTTATTGAAACATTTAAGCAAATATGATTTCATTTTTTAGAAAATAATTGAATGTTAGATATGTTCCAGCTTTCATTAAACCTAAATATAACAAGGACAACAAAAGTAATAGTTATAAAACAATATTGTATTAATAAAACAATAACATAAGTAATAAAAACATTTTAAAAATATTAAATGAGGGTCACTGCAGATGTTGACTCTGGGCTCCGTATTGTAAGTTTTGCATAATTACGTGACATCTGAAAAGATAATAAAGCAGTATAAAGTAATGACATAATAAAATAAAGGTAACAGATCAATGATGAAATGCGTGTAAAAAGTGAAGAAATCATGAATATGGTAATATGGGGTGTACCCCATATTACCCCAGCCCAGATACCCCATATTACCTAACAGCATACCACGAATAAAATCTGTAAAATTTTGGCAAATCAACATTGTAGCGGCTGATAATTAAAAACACTGTTAAAGTATATCCCAAAAAAATAGAAATTCACAATTGTTAGAAAATATCTTACTTTTTCTCTCTTTTATGCGTAGAGAAACACAGTTGATGGAACTTAACAGAAAACGTTAAAAAATGATTTCTAATCTATTACGTAAACTCGTTAATAAAATTGCTTTATCGGCTATGCGGCAGAGTTACATAACCAATACGACCATAGATCGCTAATTAAATATTCTTATAACGCTGTTCTTATAATAAAAAGGTGGGTACCCCATATTACCCGAGGCCCCATATTACCCCACTTTCCCCTATCAATAGACGAGAGTTAATAGTTTTAACATATTTAAATGGCCCACGTTATCTGGAACTAGCAAATAAATGTTCTGTATTTGTTTTGTTTTGAAATGTTTAGTTGTTCCATTGAACAAGTAAAGATACAAAATAATTTTAAAAAATTGCTTCTATTTGCCTATTTATCTTAGTCAACGAACTAAAATATTTGAATCTAAAACAACCGTTACGCTCAATCTTGTTAATTATTTTGGACCTATGGCGACTTATAAATAAACATCCGTACTGTTTAATTATTTTGGACCTCTGGCGGCTTATACATAGCAAATTATTACAGTCGCTAGATAGCAGAAATTAATTTGATTTGATTAATTTTAATTGATTTAAGGCCTAATTCACGTCGGAAACATTCAATTCATGTATTGTCATCCAGAATAAAGCTTTGCGGAATGTTTCGAGCTCTAGGTGGTCGAAAAGTGGGTGGATTTTTTGTTTCTAAGATTTGATCACCACAGACAAACAAAAAAACAGAGAAACGAGTGAAGTTAATGTACACATCAAAGTGGTATAAAAACGTAAACGTTTTCAGAGTTGTAGGCAAGTAATATGTATATATTCACTTCAATGCCTCGTATTAACCATTTTGAATCTATAAGCCATCTGTTTATTCAACAGTAGAACTTATGTTTTATAAACAGCTGGCATATGTTTTTGTACTTCAAACTTGGAAAAATTTTTAATCTCATTTTTGTCTATTAAACTTTAGAAAAAAAATGTTTCATTGAACTAGCAAAAATTTGAATTTAACCTATTTTAATTTTTTGAATTCCCTCTTCGGACTTTTGCATATTTTCTACAGGCTTCTTCTGGTTGAGAGCTCCAATTCTCGCCTCGTCCAGGAAATCTGCTAGCGATCAAACGACATTCAAATCTTATAACGAATAAGCAACACCATCACAATCACATGAAAACAAGCAATAAAATCACACGTTCAAAAAAATACATAAAACTACAGAAAGTGTACTTTTGTTAATCATGGGGTCAAAAAGCATGTTGTTTGTTGTTCTTTGAAGTGTGGTTCTTTCAAAGTCATTGGCGGCTGCTCCAGTCATGTCGTTGGGAAAAAATTTTCTTTGAGTTGTTGGGATGAAGTAAAAGTTAGTAGATGGGTGGACATTTTGCTTAGTTGAGGCTAAAGCTGGTGGTGTAGGCTTGGTAGTTGGAGAGAAGACTTTAAACAATGCATTTTTAATTTTTAGTTGAATTTTTTATCAGGAATTGTTAGATCTGAAAACCTATAATAAAAAAAAGAAAATTACTTGGAGTACAGTTGTATTTTATAATTTCGTAGTCATTATTAATTGGAAAATGGCCACATCTAATTCTCGTACGTTCAACGGCAATTGTGCATTCATTTCTTCCATTGCATGAAGTAGTAACGTGATTTTTGTGTTTATACGAAGCACTGGCCAAGCAGTCTCCTTGTATTGGGCAACAATTTGATCCGAAACAGGTTGAATCCGCAAGAGTTACTGACCAAACGTTAATATTTGATCCCTCATCACATTTTATAAATAGAGAACTGTATACACAGGCTTTGCTTTCTGTACAAAAAATTTAGAAAACAGAATACAATTTTAAAAATCACTTATTATGAACTATGAACACAATCAAAAATGCAATTCAAAGGTGGTGTGGGCGTGTGGATTGTTTTATTTGATGCTATTTAGTTTGGTTGAGAGATTATGATAAACTAGAGATGGCCAGTCAAAAATGACGGATTTTTCAAAATATTATCAATATATATCAACATACATAATTTCCTATATATGTATGTATGTTAGCAACTTTTAATAACGCGGCGGCCGCGGTGGTCAGCAGTCAGCAGTTGATAAAATAGTGCACGCGGGCGTGTAATAAAAATTATTACTCAACTGTCAGACCTAAAGATTAAAAAAATGGAAACTGCATTTTGGTTTAATAATGTCACTTCGTTATCGAACTAAAATATTATCGCTATTCTTGGCTTTCTTTCACCGCACTGTCGATTGGCCGATAGACATCAAAACACGGCATGCTCAATTAATTCTGAGTTTCCATTACATCTACATTAACTTGCAAAAACGTCAGGAGCATAGATACAGGAGCTATTCAAGAGAAAGAAAGAGAGAGAGGGAGAGAGGGAGAAACAAAAATGGAAAAGGTGGGAAGGAAAAAAAGAAGAAAAGAGGCAGAGAGGGATATAAAAAACCGGAAGAAGAAGAAAAGGAGAAAAGAGGAAAAGATAAAAAGATAAAAAATAAATTTAAAATAGGAAAAAAGAGAAACAAAGAGAAAAAGAAGTAGACAGAAACAAAAAAAAGAAGAGACAGAGAAAAAAAGAAAACGAGAAAAAAACGGAAAAGGGATAAAACTAAACAATCCCCATCCCAACCATCCCCAAAGTCTTTAGTTTCCATCCCCGAACAGTTTCGTCCACATTTTTAGTCAATCCTGCAGTGGCCATTGTCTTTTAGTGTATCATTTCATAACTGAAAATAAGGATTTATAAATTGATATATAAAATTACCATAACACTGTAACAAGACTAAATAAACCAAACATCACTCATTATTTATTCAAATCGACGAATAAATAAAAGTGTAGTGATGCTGTTTTGACTTAGTTGGGTTCAGCCGGTTCAGCGATTCCTAAAAAAATTTACCCCTAGCGAATGTTCTAACAATATATTATTAATATTTACTGTTGAAAGTTGCCGCTCTAATAAAAAATTGTTGTCCGGGATGAACCGTTCTCACTAGACCTCCTAGCCGCTGCCGCCGCCGAACTTTTTACAGCCGCCGTTAATCAGCCGAAAAAAAATTACGGTTAGCCGACGGCCAGCCGAAAACGGTACGCCGAAAATCCGCTATAAGATTTCCGAACAACAACAACAACAACAACAAAGTAAAATTTATAACGCGCCCTTAAAAAACAAGTCTTTCGCAAAAGCGCGCAGTTCGACAATATCTCCTAGTCAAAGAACTTACTAAAGAGATAAGTTTTTAATTTAGTTTTAAATTGAGTAGAGTCTTTAGATTGGCGAATATGTACAGGCAAGCTGTTCCAGTAAGTTGGGCCAGAGATGGCAAAAGCTCTGTTTCCAAATTGGAGACGAGACCGGACAGAGACGAAGTCGTCCCTGCTAGTAGAACGAAGACGCCGCCTTGCAGGGAGCGACGAGCATGGCGAAACGAGAGATGACAGATAGGAGGGAGAAGATCCAGTGAATATGTTAAACATTAAGAGGCATATTTTAAAATTTATTCTAGCAGGGATAGGTAGCCAATGAAGTTGACGTAAAGTTGGGGTGATGTGGTCTCGGGGACCGAGATCTTTGACAAGCCGAGCGGCCGCATGGAGTACAGAAGTAAGGGGTTTTAGGACGATGATGGTAGACCTGTCAGCACTGAGTTGCAGTAGTCTACTCTTGAGATGACAAAAGCCTGAACTAGGGTACGAATGCACTGCTCGTTAAGGCAGCGCTTCACTTGACGGATTCGGCGTAGATGGAAGTAGCAGGCCCTTGTAATGGCGGAGATATGGTGGGTCATTGACAAGCCAGAGTCAAGATACACTCCGAGATCACGAACAACATTCGAAGACGAGATCGTGCAGTCACCGATATTAATAGAGCCTGAACTCATGGATATGGGCTGAGGCCTTCGATCAAACCAGATGAGTTCTGTTTTAGAAGTATTGAGCTTCAGGCACATGGCTGAGCACCATTTTTGAATTTCAACAAAACAGTTTGCAAGCTTAACCTAGTCAACCTAGACCTTTTTTGTATTAATAATAACTCATACAACCGCTCCTGAGATGGAAAGTTATGAAGATGAGCCAGCAAGAAAGCGGAGGCGAATGCGTCAGGAAATGCTGAATGAATTGAAAGAAATGAGCTCTACGAGTGATATGGATAATGCTACTAATGATTATGCTGTTGAAATTGTTAGGTACTTGTCATTTGTTGATAGCAGACATACAGACTGTCTTACATTTTGGAGTAACCATGCAGATGATTCTCCTGTATTATCTCAAGTTGCAGAAGTATATTTGACAACATCTGCCAACTCAGTACCAGTCGAAAGTATGTTTTCAACATGTGGATTAGTTATGAACAGCCGCAGATCAGCCTTAAGTGCTGATAAATTAAATCAGATTGTTTTTATACATGACAATTTTAAATTTGCAATGTAAAAAATTTTTTTTCATATTATTTTTTATGATGTAATTTTGTTTATCATATGACATTTTTGACGATTTAATTAACTTTTATGACAATTGCAATTAATTTGATAATTTATATATTGGTAATAAATTTTGAACTTTATTAACTTTAGTATTTAATTTTATATTAAATTTTAGCCTAATTTAAAATAATTAACCACAAATTTGAATCATCAGCCGGATAATTTAAAATTCAAGCCGAATAATAATTTTACGCGTAAATTCGGCTAATCCGGATATCAGCCGAAATATTTGTTCAGCCAGCCACAAACATAAAAAAATTCGGCTAGGAGGTCTAGTTCTCACTGTTGGGTCACGCTACGCCACTGAATTTTTTGTTTCAAAAGTACCAATTTTTCTATAAAAAAATCAATTTTTTTTTTAAAAGTCCAGTAACTGTTTGCCTGGAATCTCGGAACTTTTATTGATAGACCTGGGAGAAGTAAATCAGGATGATTACAGAGACACACCCGATGACAGAGACACATACAAAATTACATGACTTAAATGGCTTGTAATTGTCCACATCGGTGCATCATTACTGCAGCTTTAAATAATTGCAATTATTGATCACGTGACAGGACAAAAACAATCTTCGGTAGTTAAGGAAAATAATTCAAGGAAAATCAAACAAAAGATAAATGTTTCTTGTGTGTTTAATTTTAAAACGTGAACAGTAAACATTTTATTGATTTTTGTAGCAAATCCTTGACTGCCTTTTGAAATAATATGTTAGATATGATGAACTAATATGTTTTATACAACAAAATACATGTTTATTTAAAGAAGTTAATATCTTCAATAATATAAAATTTAGCATTAAAATAATAAAATAAATACCCATAAAATGCTATTTTTACTCAAATATAAATTTTAGAATTTTAGAAACTCCTTGATTAACTTTAAAAATATACAAATCTGAAAAACGGCTTTATAATTTAATTTAGAAACAACTTCCTTAACCAGACTCATTTTTAAAATAATTAATAATTTAAATACTTAAATACTTAATTATTTAAACACTATAAAGAAAACTCCAAAAACAATTAAAAGTAGAAAATTTACTTCCTATTAATAAAAGGAAATGCTCATAATTGTTTGTTACGTTCTGGGAGTCTGTTCAGCATTTATTTAACTTCTAACTGCTTGGTTAAATCCGGGTAGACTGACCGTATTTCGATATAATTTATAAAACTGAAGTTTCAAAAATGAGTTTTAAGCAAAAATTGAACTAAATATAGATGCATTGGTTGGAACTAAATTTTTGAATCGAGTAGATGAGCATTTGTATCTTGTAAAATTTTAAAGTTTTTTTCTGCATTTTATTTTTAACTTCAGATGACATCAACTTGATACATATGCTTGAACTTAACCAAACTCAAACTCAGTTTTTGCCTGTAATGAACCAAACCCTAACGAACCCATTACCGTATTTTTCGCATATAACGCGCATCTATGAAAGACTGGAGAAAGTTTAAAAAAAGATCTGGCTTTATAAAAAAAATCACAATTCGTTTGGTAAAATGTACTATATTTATTATGGAAAATAAATTTTACGTAATAACAAGTTCTGAATGATAAAATAACATCTTTTTATGATATTTCCAGGCACGTCAGAGTGCGTGTCATATGAGTAAAAATACGGTTCTAATCCAAGGGAACCTGAAAATTTCTGAAAATGATAAGTTTCGCCATCGGTACTGAATTATTTCTAAATTAAAATAATATTGTTTGCAGTGTTTGATATCGTTGTTATGTGTCTTTAAACGTCTGCACACAACAGGGTGGAGACAGGGGGTCCTGCGGGTCCGGATCTCCCTATTCGTGGCAAAAAATCTCGTCATTTAGCACTTTACAGTTACAGGCAGTTACATGGTCCAAACGCCTAGATCTAGCAATTTGAGAGTACAAAATAACAGTTGTCATAATTTTTCTTTATCTTTGACTTTTAGTTTGTTTTATCTGTCTATGTTGTTTTGAGCTCACTTAACTTAAAGTCTATCTAAGTTCTTTAGGCCAAGTTACAATACAATACAATGCAATACAATATAATACAAAAAACCATTTATATCGAGTCCTTATAAAAAATAAGTCTTTTGCAAAGGTGCGCAGTTCATCAACATCTCCTAATCAAAAAACTTATTAAAAAGATATGTACGTCTTTAGCCTAATTGTTTAATGTCTTCGTAATGACAAATATGCACAGGCAAACTGTTCCATTTAACTGGGCCTGAGATAGCAACAGCTCTGTTTCCAGATTGGAGGCGAGACCGGATGGCTTCGTTTACACCTGCTATTATCAAATCCTCATTTCCTGTTGTTTTTTTTAATCAATGAGTCTTGATAAGGCATCAGTTTGACCAAAATTTGCTGTTCGTCGATATTGGATCTTAAAATCATAAGCTAAGAATATCAGTTCCCATCTCTGCAGTCTGTTTGCATCGTGTGCAGATATTCGTTTTTTTGAACCAAATACTGACAAGAGAGGCTTGTGATCGGTCAATAGCTTAAACCGCCTTCCATAAACAAATCTATGGAATTTTCTTACTGCAAAAACTAGGGCTAAAGCTTCTTTTTCTGTTTGGCCGTAATTCTTTTCTGTTTGGGTCAGCGCACGGCCTGCATGAGCGACTGCTTTTTCTGTTCCATTAAGAAATCGGTGTGAAATCACTGCTCCAATTCCGTATTCACATGCATCAGCAGCTATTACGATGTCTCTTTTGGGATCATAATGCGTCAGCAATAAATTTGATTGTAACACCTTCTTAAGACTTGTGAAAAATTCCTGGTGTACTCTTAACCATTCAAACTTTTCATTTTTTTCTAAGTCATCTAGTGGGCCTCTCATTTGTCTCATCTTTGGTACAAAAACAGAATAGTAACTAACCATACCCAAAAACGATTTTAACTGTTTTCTGTCTTTTGGTGGGGGCATTTCTACAATTGCTGTTATTTTTTCTGGGTCTGGTTTTCGGCCTTCTTTGCTGATAATATGACCTAGAAATTTAATCTCTTTCTTGGCAAAAGAGCACTTGTACATCTTGACTCTAAATCCAAAATCTGAAATCCGTTTGAATAGTTCAAAAACATTCATATTGTGTTCTTCCAATGTTGTGCCGGTCACAATTACATCGTCCAGGTAAGCCGCACAACCTTTTAACTCTGAAGTTAAATTATCCATTGTTTCCTGGAAAATACCTGGTGCACTTTTTACTCCAAAGGGAAGTCTCTGGTACTGATATAGACCTTTAGGAGTGTTGGTCGTAACGAGCTCTTTTGACGATTCGTCCATTTCCAACTGTAGATATGCATCAGCAAAATCTACTTGAGTAAACCAAGCTCCTTGGTTTAATTTTGAAAAAAATTCATCCGGTGTTGGAAGTGGATGTTGGTGCATCTCAAGCGCGTCGTTAAGGCCTGTTTTAAAATCAGCACAGATGTGCACCGTTCCGCTTTTCTTTGGAACAACCACAATCGGTGCCGCCCAGTGACTGTATTCAACTCTTTTAAGAACTCCTTCATTGACTAATCTTTCAAGTTCCCTAATGGTTATTTTTTCGTAAGCAAAAGGTATTTTTCGTGGTCTGCAAAATTTTGGCTGAAAATCTGACTTAAGGAGCAATCTAGCCTTCTTTTTACTGCAATAGCCCAATTCTTCTTTGAAAACATTTGGAAACTCTGTTTGTAAACGAACAGCTAAACTCTTTTCTTCCTGCGAAGGCTTTTCTGCAACAGAATAACAGATTGCATCAAACGCTTTTATCATTGGTGGAAGTTGATCCATTCATTTAATTCCTAGAAGTTGTGTTGTATTTTTGGCCACAAAACAGCGTCCATTGCCTGTGAATCCTGCGCACGAAAATTTGGTTTGAAATTCACATAGTACTTGAATTTCAGTACCGTTTGCAGCACCAATTTTTGTTGTTGTCTTATCTAGCCTTGGTGAACCAATCTTCGCCCAAGTTTTTGTACTGATGATTGTGACATCGGCTCCGGAATCCAGTTGCATCCTAATTTCGACATCACCAAATTTCACCATGGTGTATCTTCTATTGGCTGCTATAATTGTTCGCTTGCTGGGAATTGTCTTGACTTGCCGTATTTCGTGTCGTCTATACGACACACTTGGACTCCTCCTTAAACTTGGGCTTCTCTTTCTACTGAAAAGTCTTTTGGAACTTTTATCATCAGTTCTGCAGTTGGCAGTAAAATGTCCCGGTTTTCCACAGCGAAAACAAACATTTTTGTTTATGGGTGAACCCCGGATTTCTTGGCTGGAAGATTTTTTAGGTGATCTTTCTGAATATTGATTAACCTTACTAACTAAGGTTTCTGAAATCATCATTTGTTCTGTATGTAACAGTTTAATCCTTTCACATTCTTCAATAAGCTCTTCCAGTGAGCACTCTTGTTCTACCCTGAGCAGTAATTTGTGCTTAATGTTTAAATATTTCGGATCCTTCAATCCCCATATAAAATGTAAGCACATACTGGCTTTTTTTGTGAAATTTTCTCATTGTGCTTCGTTGCACAGCCTGTTCATCCTTGTGCCGAATGCCTTGAAAGTCTCTGAGTCCCTTATTTGGACGTTTTCAAAATCAAACCGTCTTTGATGAATACTTTTTTTATTACCAAAGAGTTTTTCTAGCCAACCTTTTGTCTACTCATAGCTTAGACTCTCGAATGTTCTCGGCAATATACTACCCTTAAGTAGCGTGTATTCGTTTTGTTGAAGCTTCCCGGTCAGAGTTGCTCTTTTTTCTGAATCGCTCATTGATTCGCCTCCGACTGACTGAACAGCTTCTTCAAATCGCCCAATCCAATCAGTGAATGTAGGGCTTTGATCTGGATTTTAAACAAATTGCTCAATTCGTTTGTAGAGGTCTGGTCTTACTTCGACGGATCTATTGCCCTGCATCCTTGAGATTAACTGAAGAAATCTTTTTCAGTTTCTTCTCTTTCAATTCTCTTTTTTTCTTTTTCTCGAACTTCCCTCTCAAGTTTCTCTTCTTTTTCAATTCTCTTTTCTTCTTTTTTTCGAGCCTCTTTTCAAGTTTTTCTTGTTTTTCTCGAGCTTCCCTCTCAAGTTTCTCTTCCATTAGAAACTTAAGCAATTGTGCTATGTTTGAATTTTTGTCCTTTGACATCCTGGTCGCCAATTGTTATATCTTTATTATTCTAATTAAATGATAATAATTTAAATCTAACTATTGTGGTTGCTAAACACTTCTTAGATCTTTTGTTAATTATATATGAAATTATATCTGCTTTGTTTTTATGACATAACTAAATAGGAAATAGGATAAAACTTATATATATATATATATATATATACTAGCAGTGCCTGTAGCGGCTTCGCTCGCATGAAATTAGAGAATTTGAACAGTGCATACATAGTAGAGTACTGCACGGATTAATTTTTTAGGTCTCGGCTCGGTCCGTCGACAACTTCACCCAGCCCGTTTCAAAAACCGAAATTCCTGGCCCGGCACGGCCCGTCTAATATGGGCCCGGCCCTACTCCAAAAATAATGAAATACGTGTTTTAGCATTTTTTGAAAATTTGGTTTCCAGGACCTCAAATGTAAGGTGGAAAATAGAGTTATTTGCTTTTAAAAATTACTGCTACTCAAAAACTGTAAGTGGTAATCTATATATATAAAAGAACATGTCCTGACTGACTGACTGACTGACTGACTGACTGACTGACTGACTGACTGACTGACTGACTGATAATCAACGCCGAGCTCAAACGCCTTTCCAAGGAACGTGAAATTTGGAACTTATATTACTTTTATTGCGTAAGCATCCACTAAAAAAGGATTTTTGAAAATTTTGCTCTTGAGGGGAACAAACTGAAAAACAAACTTTTTTCTAAAACAATGTATATCTCGAAAACCATTTTTTGAAAATTAGGTTTCCCGGACCTCAAATGTGGGTTGGAAAATTGGGGTATTTGGTTTTTAAAGTAGCTGCTACTCAAAAACTGTGAATGCTACAGGAGTAAAAATTAGTATTTAGTTTCTACTCTAGAAATAAAGAAATACGTGTTTTAGCATTTTTTGAAAATTTGATTTCCAGGACTTCAAATGTGGGGTGGGAAATAGGGTTATTTGTTTTTTAAAGTAACTGCTACTCAAAAACTGTAAATACCACAGATTTAAAAATTAGTATTTAGTTTCTACTCTAAAAATAATGATATACGTGTTTCACTATTTTTTGAAAATTTGGTTTTTAGGACCTCAAATGTGGGGTGGAATATTGGGTTACTTGGTTTTTAAAGTAACTGCTACTCAATAACTGTAAATGCTACAAAAGTAAAAATTAGTATTTAGTTTTTACTCTAAAAATAAGGATATATGTGTTTCACCATTTTTTTAAATTTTGGTTTTCAGGACCTCAAATGTGGGGTGGAAAAAAGGTTTCTTTGGTTTTTAAAGTAACTGCTACTCAAAAACTGTGAATGCTACAGATGTCAAAATTAGTATTTAGTATTTACTCAAAAAATAATGATATAAGTGTTTCAACATTTTTTAAAAATTTGGTTTCCAGGACCTCAAATGTGGGGTGGAAATAAGGGTTATTTGATTTCAAAATAACTGCTACTCAAAACTTGTAAGTGCTACAAATGTAAAAATTAGTATTTTGAAGTTTTGTGCCGGTTAAAAGTAGCTAAGTCCAGTTTATCACCGGTTGGGCCAAGCCGTTGTTTTAGAGTCTTCACACGGGCCAGGCCAAACCTTAAATTAAAGTGGGACGGGCCGAGGTTTTTCACCAAGTATATAGATATTTTAGTGATTTTAGGGTCTTCAGTTGGGCCGGGCCAAACCTGAAGTCAAGGTGGGACGGGCCGAAGTTTTTCATCAAGACTTTTAACAATCCAAGTGCAGCATGAAAGACAGCAGTTAACGGGTGAAAATATTGCCAAAACAAAAATAATTAGTATTTATAATAAAACATTTTTTCATTTTTTTTTAAATTTCATTAGAATGCATTGTCATGAAGAGCGAGCCTAAATTTATATGTGTAAACATCTATATAATTGTATTTAATTTTTTTTTTAAACAAAAATAATTATTATTTATAATAAAAACATTATATTTCAACTTACAGCTTGATTGAATGACGGGAAGTTAGTTAATTTTCACTTTCAAGGTTTGCAAATATTCAAGCAAGCAAGCAATCGAGAAATCAAGCAAGACCGGCGGTGAAGTTAAAATAAGGAATTTAAACAGTTTTTTTAACTTTCACTTGTTACTTCACAGTTAGTGTGAATTCTCTATACAACAAATCCTCTTCGTTTTTGCGAGCCGGTCCCAAGTCTAGATAAAGGAGGAGGGAAAAAGTAAAAAGGATTAAAAAATGATGCGCGACAGGATGTATTTCGGACTACTTCGGTATTTTCTACAATCCTACATACTGCTATATCAGTCTAAAAACACTTGATTTAACTGTAAAAAGCTATAAACTATAAAAAAAGTTGTATAATATTTAAGATCGCTCTCTTACTAAAATACTCCATATGAGCAAATCATCAAAGGTATGGACTTATGCCGAGCGCTTAGAAGAAAGTGATGCTGATTCGCGGTCTTAATAAGAAATGTATACATTACTATTTTTTGTTTTTAAAAACTTTAATTATCTCACTATCCATTGAAGACAATACAATATAGCAATTTAACAAGACAAAAATTAGTGAATATTTGTTTCTCAAAGCTGTTCTCCAACTTTTTGGGTCCCTTGGGTACCCAGGTACCCGCCCGAAACAACCGCGAGTACCCGGGTAGGCTTTTTGCATAAAACGACACCTCTAAAATCTAACACTAAGGTGGAAAAAAACTTTTTCTTCTCAGCCCGTGATGAACCCCCTTTCCTATTTAATATTCCTGAATCCGTCACTGCACAGCTATGTTAACTATTTTATTATCTGCAGATGTGTTTAAACCGAATTAAGCTCATAGCAACCGAAGTTTTTTAAAACAAACTACGAGCCTAAACTACAACCAACATTCAATTTAATCAAATAATCATTAACAGTTTTTATGAGTTTTAAGAAACTTTATTTTTTTAGAAGTAAAATACTAACTAGCCCACTAAAATTACAACAATTCATATCTAATTCAATCCTTAGTCTGACCTAACCGAACCTAAGTTCAATTTCCAACTAGATAATTTATTATATTTTATAAACAAAATTCCGACTCCGATGGTTTCGGAAAACTCGAAATAAATTTGTAGATTCGTGATTATAAAAAAATAGAAAGAAATATGTCATGAGAGAGGAATTTTTCAGAACATTTTCGAATTTCAACTTATTTATCTTATTGTTTTTCTTGCAATCAATTAAAAGCAAGCAATAGAAATTTGATCTTTAACTAATTGACCACCATTTTATCACATGCTTTAAATAAATTAGTCTAGTTTAGTGAATAAGGATTTTACTTTGAAAAAATTAAGCTAAATTTGATTATATACTTAAATTAGATTTGCAGTTGTTTTAAATTTAAGTTGTAATAGAAATACAATTAAAATTAAGAAGTAATTTATTACCTCGAAGATTCTGTCCAAGAAACTCTGGCAGACTGCAGACAAAAATAAGAGCAGTGAACGATTTCATTGTTGTGGTGCAAAAAACCAATAAAAAATTTGAAATGCTACATTAATAGTAACAGCGTTATTATTTCAGTGAACTTTTCAAAGACAACAAGGATTATTGTTATGTGTGTGGGAGAGTTGTGCCTAAATTCAGCCAGCACGCAGTGAGCATCAGCTCGCTACGACAAAATTAAGCTCTAACGGCTCCGCCATCATTACCATCATCCCAACCAGTATCATCATCATCATCGTCATCATCATCATCGTCATTGTCATCATCATCATCATCATCGTCGTCGTTGTCGTCGTCATCGTTGTCGTCGACGTCGTCATCGTCGTCATCATCGTCATTGTCATCATCATCATCATCATCATCATCATCATCATCACCACCACCACTACCACTACCACCATCATCATCACCACCACCATCATCATCATCATCAGCATCATCGTCATCATCATCATCATCATCATCATCATCATCATCATCATCATCATCATCATCATCATCATCATCATCATCATCACCGCTACCACTGGCATTATTGTCATCTTGGTTCAGTTTAGTAGCATTGTGATGAATTAGAACAGTCACCTCATAACTTAACCATCACATGAGCTCCACCCTGCATAAGAAAATTATTTTATAATCACGATTACCAGCATTTTTTGTTGGCCGACTTGTTAGTGCTCCATTCCTTCATTTTGTAATCATAAATCTTTTCAATCGTGAGATAGACTGGTTCTATTTATTTATTTATTTTTTTATAAAAACCCCATTTGAATCGTTTTTGAGAATTTATCACACAACATTTTTGACTGACTATTATCTAAATTTAATGGCTAAGAAATATACAATTTGGTAAACTTTAAATCGTCCTTTTTAAAACGACACTGATAGAACATATCTACTCAAAAATGAGAATTTAAATAGTTCTATAATAACCATCATAATTGAAGTTAAACAGAAGCCCCATAACTTCTAAGATTTATTTACGATGCAGGCGACAGCTGTAACTGTACATCAGCGGAATGTTTTGCTTTGAAGTTCTCCTTGTGACGTTGTGATGAGTTGACAGATATGTTGAATAAGATTTGTGGGACAAATTAGTAAACACCATTTAAACATTAGTCTACTTCAAAGCTCGAAAGTAAGTTGTTCGTTTATATTTCAAATTATGTGCATAAGTATCGTATACCCCCCCCCCCCACTGAATAACTGAATAGAAACGTTCCTTTAAATCAAAGGAATTTCTCAACGAATTTACAGCTAAACACTACGGCATGTCATGCCACCGAGGGAAGTGTTGAAAGAGCTTAAAGTTTCAGTTTGAAATTCAGGCTGTAAAACAACCATTAAACTGGATTTGCACGAAGACACAAAACCATCACTAGGTGCGACGTTCACACCACACAATAACCGGAATTGTGCAACCCATCCTTCCATGTCCACAAGCATCCATATCAGGCCCCCACCTTTCTCTTCTTCTTGCAAGTCTTGACACGCGGGTGACACAAAGTGTCCATCAATTTCTTGTAAGGGCTGGTAGAATGACCTTTACATGACCATGAGAGCGTAACAGATGCATAATTCTCTTCACATTGAAATGTGGCTGCGATGTAATTAAATAATGTATTAATTAATTATTGGAAATTGTTATCTTATTAATTATTTTGATTTATTTTGGTATATATTTTTTAGTTTTATTCTCTTAATTACAAATTCTAATTGATCATTTTTCTCATTTGACTAATGATGTGTCCGATTTAACATACCACGCAATGTTTCATAACCCTGTTTGGAGTTCTACAGAAAACCACTGTATAAACCACTAAAAACTAATACCTTAAATCACAATAAAATTTGTTCAAGAATTATCTTGAACTTGAATCCACCAAAACTGTTTTTATTCAGCTGGTTCGAGGCATTAATCACTCAGTTTATAAAAAAATATCTGCTTAAAAGTGCTTTCTGACGTTTTGGAATATCTTGTATCCATGGCCTCGTACTATTTTTAAATCCTTTATATTATTTTCGATTGTCTTCCAGTCACAAACTTTGAGTCTCAAAATTAACTCACTTCCCGTTATCCGATCGAGCTGAAATTTGGCACATCGACTTGGGCTGCGAGACAATTGAATCTATCAAAATTTCAGTCAAAACGGCCCCGTCAAAACGGTCCCCGTCAAAACGGTCCCCGTCAAAACGGTCCCCGTCAAAACGGTCCCCGTCAAAACGGTCCCCGTCAAAACGGCCCCCGTCAAAACGGCCCCGTCAAAACGGTCCATATTTTTGAATTTGAATTTAATTTTTGAATTTGGCTCTGGGCTTAAAAATAAAAATCTAGGATCGTATATAAAGGATTTATAATAAAAACTTTGTTTTTATGGGTTAGTTTTTTTCTATTTGCAGTCTGGAAATATTTTGAAGCCGGTATATTTTTTGGTTTTCCATTAGCTAAAATGACTCAATAGCGTTTTTCTACTTCTTTTTACTTCTGATGTTAATAAGCCGCATTTGGACAGCTTATTTTCATAATTTTCATAAGTTAAAGCTCGAAAACCTTTTTACAATTTTAGTCACATTTTGCTGATTTTTTTTTTTTAGATTTGTATTGTTTTATTTGTCAAAGTAATCTAGATGAAATTGGATCAAAGTTTTTTTACAACGTTAAAACCTGTTTTTTTTCTCTGCTGTCCAGTTATTTTTATAAATTTCAACATTTTGTTCTGTTTGGTCACAGTTGCTTGACATAGCTTTTAGCTTTATGTGATCTGCAAACGGAATTCTCCGAAGATATTATTTCATCAATTATAAACAAATTGTGACAAAATTTTTACTAAACAAATTAAATTAGGTAAAAATACACTGAAAATTTTTAATAATAAATTATCTCATCTGGCGTAAGGTTTTGTTAAGCACTTATCATTAATTAATTAATTACACTTATTATAGTTAAAACATTTTTACAAATAAATTAGTAAAAATAGTTAATTGCATTTACTTCATAAAAAATTCTGAACATTTCTACGAAGCTAGTTGCTGGAAAATGTTCACAAGGGAAATCCAAAATACCCAGGAGGGAATGTCCTTTACCAAAACTCTCCGTAGCTAACTAACTCAACCAATTCTGAGAAAAAAAAGAATACACATAAATATTTTAAAAATTATAATCATAGGATGATAATTGCATAATTGGCCATCTGTTAAAAGTCCTCAGCAGAACCACGTGTAATTATGTTATTACGTTTGTGACGAAGCTCTCATGAGGTTGTGAAACTTTTATTTCTAAATAGAACTGACGGTGAAAGGGATTGAACAACGTTTGTGGTAAGTAAAAGTAACGTTTTTTAAGTAGATCGAATCTATCAGGCATCTATTCAAACGAGATTTTTGTTTTTGAACGAAAAGAGTGGATATTTCGCAAGACGATTAAGAACAACGTAATAGGGGAGGAGGTTGGTGGAAGGTTGAAAAGTGTGTTCTCACGGAAGATAATTATTTCTGCGTCAGAACATACACACATACACACACACACAAATACAAGCACAGAGATGTCAGATTATAAAGTACATATTTTGTAAATAACCGCTTGGCTAAAACATTTCACAAATGCTTTATTTATCATTGGATAGTTTGTCGATGGCTCGCGGAACGTGGTGAGTAGACGCGCTCGTGTATTCTGAATCGTGCTCACATGACAGCAGCTACATGAATCTATATTATATATGAATCTGTTCTCAGAAAATGTAAAAGCTACTGAACCAATTGCAAGAAAAAGTAGCAATTATTTCCTTTTTGGTGCATAACAATATACCTGGTACTTCTGCCTCCCTCTGATGTTTGTAGAAATGTTGTTTCAGAAACTTCGTAATTTATCTTTTCCCACTCGTCGGTTTTATTTCATATAAAGCAGTAAGGCGTTTTTTTCTCTTCTATCATCCAAAAAGTGTTTATTATTTTGTTCATCTGCAGTTGATTCCTATTTGTATTACTGTATTTTTTATATATTTACAAAATATTGAATACGTACAAAAGAGACAGTTTAACATTTAATTCTTTTGCATTATTTTTTCATTCTTGCAAGAAGACTTGCTTGCCTGAAACAAACGCAAATACGGTGGAAGCATTTGCTCTCCTGCCCCCTATCTCGAACGCCTAAAACTCCCCACGTATAACCCTCAACAACATGCCTACTCTAACAAGGAGTTGAACACACATTAGATGGAGATTAACATTTTTTTTAAACGGCTGATAAATTATTAAAGCTTTTTAAACATTTTTTGTCAGCCGTATGTAATGGGTGCTTTAAATAAATTCTAATTAAATAAAATTATCCATTAAGTATGAGTGATTTGGGAACAGAAATGGGGCGATTTAATTGACAATTTGTTTTAAGTTGATTAGGTTGAGCACGGAAAAAATCTTGTTATTGGCATGGATGAAAGTATGAGGGATGACAGCATGGATGTATGAGGTATGACAACATGGAAATATTAGAAGTGACAGTGTGAAAATATAAGGGATTGCAGCTTGGACTTAAACCTGTCAACTTTACGTCGTTCAGAGAAGACTTAATTTTCTTTCTTTCACATTCAATTACGGTGACGTTTCGAATTAAAAAACAATTTTTTTTTATTAAAATACAGAAACTGCTGGGTTTGCTGACTGGTTAGTTGACTGGCTGGTTGGTTGATGATTTCTCATTATAAAACACAGAAATGTCTTTTGAGACATACAGCTATTTTGTATTTGTGAAAGACTTTTAACCAACAACCTTATTTTCTTCTTGTGTAAATCATTTCTCATAAACATTTCCGTCTTAAAAGCTACAGCACAAGTTAATCGAATAACATGGCAAATATAATTAAATGGAATGCTTATTAAGTGTTATTACAACTGCGTGTATGTAAATGTAATTAAGAAATTATTCATATATCATGTATAATTAACTATCAAAGCGTTTGATTACAATTTATTAATTGTTTCCTTGGTTGTCATCTTCTGCTGAGGCGAGATTGACTAAGAGACAAATGCGTTCCACATGGAGCACTTTCTGATTTACTCGTTTGACATAATATTTGTAAAAAGCCATCTAAAATATGTTAAATAAACAGCATGGAAAATTTCAATCTGAACAATAAACCACATGCTATATATTAAAATACAATCTATGAATAATATATAAAAATACTATAAAACGTTCTATTTATTAAACCACCAAAAATCAACATCATCATCATCGCAACCAATCAAATTAATAAAACGCAATGTAACGAGATGACATCACTGCCTGCAGACGATAACAGGACAGGGAGCATGGTGGACAACATAATCACTGATGCTTCCCATGATGGTTCTCTTCACTTTCCCCAGGCCGCGGGTACCAACGACGATCATTGTGGCTTCTTCCTCCTCTGCTATGCGGCAGATAATTTCACCTTTTTTCGGTCCACTCTCCATTCGCATGCGACCTGATATCTTAAAATCAAAAACATAAAAGCTAATTAAAATATTCCACAATTTTATCGCGATGGTAAAATATTTCAATTCGAAAATATTTATTTCACTGTTTTATTACGAACTTTTATTTAGGTTACAATCTCTCTCTCTCTCTCTCTGTGTGTGTGTGTGTGTTTGTGTGTGTGTGTCTGTGTGTGTGTGTGTGTGTGTGTGTGTGTGTGTGTGTGTGCGTGTGTGTGTGTGTGTGTGACTTTCTCTGTTCACAAATCTTGCAAGTAAAATTTAACCAGCTTTTAACTAGCAAGAAAGCTGAAACTTTCAGCATGGCTTTATATTGGATGACAATACATGATTCAATTAAAAAAAAACTTAATTTGAACATCTTTTGTATTTCTAAATCGAGTGTATTTGAAAATAAAGTTTGTGTTGAAAAGCTCGTTTTTTTCTTTACTAGTTCTAATATCTATCTACATCAACCAATATATTTGACAATACCGGCCTGTTTGACTTCGCCGACTAAAAAGATTTATATTGCCACTTATGTATTGAGGGACCGTGTCGTCAATCATTTTGATCAGCTCATTCAATCCGGCCGGTCTAGCAAAACGTTTGGTCGGCGGCGTATTTAGATGATTTGAAATAGACTGGTTTTGTCGGGTCAGTTAAACATTTTGAGTGGCACCATAAATCATCATAAATCTTTCATCTTAAAAATATCTTATTAGTTTGCTATGAAATGTGTATGTAGACAACTTTTGATTGTCATCTAGCAGTTGACATTCGAAATGACTATATATATATATATATATATATATATATATATATATATATATATATATATATATATATATATATATATATATATATATATATATATATATATATATATATATATATATATATATATATATATATATATATATATATATATATATATATATATATATATATATATATATATATATATATATATATATATATATATATATATATATAGCACTGAAGCCTCTCTAATGAAAATTCCATGTTTTCGGATCTTTGTTGTTCTACGAATACCACAAGGGAGACAAGTAATTATTTCATAGATTCGGTGCACAAACAAAACTAATTATCCGCATATTTGCACGTGCGGACCTCCGTACGTGCACAAACAAACATCTATCTTGGATGTGTGCTGCAAGAACCAGCAAACTGATAATCATGGGCACATAAACAATGAGCCACCCACCACTGCACTGAAAGCTTACGTCTCAGATCGATACTTCGATCTGTTCGTTGTCTGTCATTTTTCTTCGTTATTCAGTCGGTGTGGTATTATTGAAATTCGTTGAATTCTTTTCATTACAAGAAAAGACAGGAAATCATGAGATGTTAAAAATTAAAAATTAAAAAAATTATTAAAAAATTTATCGGTATAAAGAAGAGCATAAAGAAATGAAAAAAGAATAAAAGGTACTTTCCTCACAAACAAAACTGAAATGTCATCATTCCATTTTCGTTTCCCCTAGGTAGGATGTTTACAATAAATATAAGTAGAATGTTTACAATAATTATAATCAACGATCACTTGACGTTCTTCTGGAATTTAATTGATTACAAAAACTAAATTTCACGGAAGCTCAATAGTGTGACTTGTTTTTTTTTTATTTATTAACAACATTTTAGCAAGGGAAGCTTGGCTGGATACCAATTTCCGGATATTAAAGCTTTTGAAATCGTGAAAATTTCTTAAAAGTTATGTAAAGCCATGTTGATGAAAAAAGCAAAAGAATTAAATGAGAATTAGACAAATAAAATTATATAAATAAAATACGTTAATCAGAAAATTAACCTACAATTGCTAAGCATGTTACGATGGCCTCTAAGAACGATGAAAGTCATTAATTTAAAATAGGTGCAGTCAGTCAATGAAAATTCATTTCCATTTTATTTTATATTTTAACATGGTAGAGTTGCACACAATTACAATTTATAAAATTATAAAAATGTTTATTGCCTGTCACTGTAAGTTTAAAATCTTTGAATCTTTATTAGGCTCCATAACTTTTTGACCGTGAAAAGGTTGTTACAAATACTTAAACTGAAAGATTTAACTGGATGAATTTTGTTTAGATCTAGTTACTTTAAGATCTAATCTTACTTTAACTCAATCACGGTAACTGAAACAGAATCTTTTCGAAAAAGCTGTAACTGCAATTTTTTCATCGAGAAAACCGAATCTCTGTAAAATCTTTTCACAGGCTCCTGCTGGATTGTTGGGATCTCGCAACCAACCACCAAAAATGAAACAAAACTATCAATTTCTCCATGTCGCAAAGAAAGGCATTTCGATTTGGTTAGCTTGAACTTCATTCCACACCAGGACAATTTTGAAGAACACGACGCATTTCGCCGCAGTGATTCAAGACGAAAGTAGTGTCGTCCATGAAGGCTTTAATCGACGACATGAAAATCCTTTTCCCAAGTAAACATCCTGAACCCGAGATGCAATCGAACCGAGCAATAATCGCATAGCCAGAACAAATAGGATGGAAGAAATTGAACACCCCATAGCAATTCCGACCCGCAAGTTGAACCATTCTGTGGAGCACGTCGATGTTGACAGACGCAGCCTAAAACGGCGAAAATACTGTTGCAGAACATCAATGAGGAATTCTGGAACATTTTGCCTTTTGAGTGTCTTCCAGAGCAATTGATGGCCAACAGTCCCGTACGCGTTTGCTAAATCAAGCCAGACCACATGCAGGTTGAGTTGGTTTTGTTTTGCTCTTTTGATGGCCTCCCAAATCATGAATGAGTGCTCGATACATTCCGGTACTTCTCCTTTCTGCACGGATCTGTCGATGTACTCATTACGAATTGCAAAATCCGTGAGCTTCATGGCCAGAACCGCAAAGAATGTATGTATGTATGTATGTATGTATGTATGTATGTGTGTGTGTGTGTGTGTGTATGTATGTATGTATGTATGTATGTATGTATGTATGTATGTATGTATGTATGTATGTATGTATGTATGTATGTATGTATGTATGTATGTATGTATGTATGTATGTATGTATGTATGTCTTTATGTATGTCTTTATGTATGTGTATGTTTGAATGACTAATACAAGCAGGTACATGTATGTACAAAATAATCAGCAAGCATGCGTCACAGTTTACATGCGTCGTGTTGCTTGGGAGTTAATGAGTTTCCGACATGCCTCTTGAACCTACGCCAACAATCGAAAGCAAATTTTGTATATGAAAACCAGAGATGTAGTACTTGGTACTCGTACTCGTACTCGAGTACAACTCGAGTACCGTTTTCAAGTACTCGTACTCGTACTTGTACTCGGAACCTTGGTACTCGTACTCGTACTCGTACTCGTTATTCCACTCAGTACTCGTACTCGTACTCGTACTCGTTATTTCACTAAGTACTCGTACTCGTACTCGCATATGTGACATCTTCTCTAAAAAAAGTTTGCTTGTTTACTAAACAGTTGTTTGGGATAATATTTCGTTTATACTTGCAGAACTCTAGTATACAGAGATGTTGTACTTGGTACTCGTACTCGTACCGTTCATCTGGGTCACCCCCACCAGCCAAAAAGTCAAAGTAGTTTCACAAGTATTCATCGACGTTGGATGACACCTCCCTTAATGTCGATGCACAGTTGACCAGATATCTTGAGATGACGATCACTGGTGATGTGGATGATGCACTAACGTTTTGGCAGAATCATTCCAGTGACCTTGAAAAACTGTATCACCCAGCACTTCGTGCCATAAGTATTCCAGCTTCAAGTTCACCAGTAGAACGTGTGTTCACTGTGTTCAGCCACGCGGAATAATTTTAAGACCCCCTAGGGCTAAGATGTCGGACTCTAAACTGTCGTCGCTAATTTTTCTGAAATGTAATAGTTTTTTGATGTAGAATAAACTATCATTTTGTTGACTTTAAAAAGTACTCGCTAAAAATTTCTTGTACTCGTACTCGTACTTGTACTCGAGACCTCAGTACTCGTACTCGTACTCGTACTCGATAACTTGATACTATGGTACTCGTACTCGTACTCGTACTCGATACCATAGTACTCGTACTCGTACTCGTACTCGGACCATAAGTACTCGCAACATCTCTGATGAAAACCCATTATCGGTGTATAGTGGGGAAAGT
Organism: Erpobdella octoculata; assembly: GCA_963978895.1. Classification (NCBI taxonomy): domain Eukaryota; kingdom Metazoa; phylum Annelida; class Clitellata; order Hirudinida; family Erpobdellidae; genus Erpobdella; species Erpobdella octoculata. Next base: position 25,282,368 of record OZ022243.1, on the reverse strand, counting down.
GAAAGTTTAAGTTAGAGGTTTTTTCAGCTAAACGAAAATTAGCAAATAATCTACTCTCATTATCTTCTTTATTTAGCTCTTTTCATACCGTGGCTTCCGTTTAATATGCTTGCTGCTGGTCATTAGAATCAACTTAATCAACCAAATAGGTAATCAATCGAATAGGTAAAATCCGAGTAAAAACTATAATTATAAGAATCACAGCTTAGTAGAACCGATTTCCACTGGACCGATTTGGTTACAAAAATCGGCAACAATCCAATAATGAAGGAATCGAGTCACGTGTCCACAGTAAGGCTTCTGTGACCTCTCAGTGAAGGGTCAGATGCCGGGGAAACGAAGAACGGTTATGCATCACCTTTCCCCCCCCCCAAGCTGGTCCAAACCTACAAATACTCATTTCGTGTCACATGAACTTTAAATGGGAAAATTTTCAATAACCTACTAGAACATTAAAAAAAGTCAATATTGGATTGTACGTGTAGTGACAAGAATGTCAACAATGGCGGTCCAACCCTCGTGTTCTCTCATAGAGATGTGCTTAAAATTTCGTTATTTAATAAAATTTCGTTATTTAATAATGAATCCGAAACACACATTTAATGAACACATCACAAAACCTGCCGGATACAAGCAATTTGACTTTTATAGACATTCCCAAATGTAAACTTAAATTTACGTTCTGTTTAATGGCTTGGTGACATGAAGCAACAGGCTGTGCTGAAAATCATAATGCAACACAATTTTTTGTATTTCTTATATCTCAACAACAAAGCAAACATTGCTACTATATTTCTTTTAGTTAAAAGTGACGTTGTAACATTTCTGTTTTTTTTTCACATAAATGTTTAATAAGAGCCACATGTGAACGAAATAAAACATTTTTAAAGATGGTCAAAGTCGTGTTTCGTGATTAAACTGCAAATATCACAGGCTCTCGTAACACTACATCTGACAGCACCTTTTAAACTGCAATAAATCCTAATGGAAACGTTCACCTGCTTCGTTTGAATATGCTTCCACGTTTTCCATGTCTACCTTGAATTTATCATCTGGAAATGCGAAGCTGGAAAAATGTTGATGATGATTCATCTAACCGGCAACTAGTGCAACTCATAAACTTCTCTTTTATTACTTTTTTAAATCTTTTATATTAACTACACCGAGTATTCATATCAACGAGTATATCTTTTAAATTTGAATAATTTAAAAATTTCTCGAGCGAAACAAAACAAGTCTTGCAAAAAATGAAAGCCATCAAAAAAGAAACGATGAATAAATAACACATAAAATATTAAAATTAAATTAAAAGCTGATTTAATTTTGCAGGAATTTTGGCCAATACACGGAAATAAACTATCAAATACCTAATAATAATCTTAGAATCCTAAGGACTGTTTTCCAAATCAAACTTTTAAAATGTTTTTCTTTTTGTCACGTAACAAAATAAATAAAATAAAATTTATTCAAACACGTTTTAGATCCGGAGTTGCCCGCACGTTAGATCAGGTCTGGAATTTTGATCTCTTTAGCGGGTTGGGTAGGATCAGGCTAAAACAATTAAGGAAACTTTAATTTTGTTTGATAGTAAAAAGATAGAAAAATTTTACTCCCACAAAACGGCTTGATTCATTTAGCTTTTTGCGTGATAAAGCTTCATCAACGCCAGAAAATAGTTGAAAATATGCTTATAAATTCTCTTGTGATAAAGATCTTCTAACCTTAAGAGTTTTTCAGTTATCAGTGAAGACCACGAACCCATTGCAATTTTGGATAAAGGAGATAAAAAATAAATCAATACATGCTCAAACAGCTTTTTGTCTATACGAAGTTTAAATTTATTAAAGGTCTGAAGTAATAAAATAAAAAAAATTTAAAAATTTATTTTTATGATTACTTCCACGGTAACGTTCAGGACAATAATTTTGTATTTTAAATTTAAAGTTTGCACTGCTGAATTTTATTGAAAAATTTTATTGTTCTATCAACAAACAAACCAATAAATTTAAAAAATTAATAAGTTGATAAAAATCATACTCCTTTTTCCAGAATCCATCCGTTGTATCTGTCTTCCATGGCGCTTATTTTCTGTGGGTCTCTTTTTGCTGCTTCTTCACCCGTTTCTGTACATTTTTATACATTTTTAAACAGTTTTAAAACAGTTAAATTGATATTTTCATAGACAGACTGTTACAAACAAGTATTTATTCAATTTAACTAGCGGGGTTACCCGGCGTTGCCCGGCGTTTTTTAGAGGTTTTTCTAATGTTTGTCTCTCTCGCTCCCGTTTCCTTCTCCACTTTCCCGTTTTCGTCGCGTTCCCGGTCGCTTTTCCGCTCTCGGTCGTTTTCCAGCTCCCGTTCGCTTTCCCGCTCAGAAGTTTTGTTATCGATTTTCTCTCTTGCTCGCGTTTCCTTCCAAGCTTGCTCTCCCGATTCCAGTCGCTTTCCGCGTTCCCGGTCGCTTTCCGCGTTCCCGGTCGCTTTCCCGTTCCCGGTCGCTTTCCCGTTCCCGGTCGCTTTCCCGTTCCCGGTCGCTTTCCCGTTCCCGGTTGCTTTCCCGTTCCCGGTCGCTTTCCCGTTCCCGGTCGCTTTCCCGTTCCCGGTCGCTTTCCCGTTCCCGGTCGCTTTCCCGTTCCCGCTCACGCTTGCTCTCCCGTTCCCGGTCATGCTTGCTCTCCCATTCCCGGTCACGGTTGCTCTCCCGTTCACGCTCATTTTTTCTTTTCCATTCTTTCATAACTTCTGTTAGCCTATCAAACGTAAAATAAATTTGCTAAGACTATATATATATATATATATGAATGTTTGTGGGTTAGTTTGTCTATTATAGAAACGGGAAAGCGACCCGGAACGGACAGCGAGCGGGAACGGAAAAGCAAGCGTGAGCGGGAATGGGAGAGCAAACGTGAGCGGGAAAGCGACCGGCAGCGGGAAAACGACCGAAAACGGGAAAGCGAACGGGAGTGGGAAAGCAGGTGGGAAAGGAAACGGGAGAGAAAGAGACAAACATTAGAAAAACCTCTAAAAAACCCGGGCAACGCCGGGTATCTCCGCTAGTACATACATAAACACACACACAGACACACATACATGCACATACACATACATACATACATACACACATACATACGCACATACATATTATATATATAGTTCCCGCTCGCTCATCCGCTCCGCTCCGCTCATTTTGTGACGGATTTCAAATTTTTTTTATATTTGATTCCCCTTGACTCTCAAGGTTGTGTGAAAATTTCATTACGATCGGATGAATGGTGTAGCAATGCATAAAGGACATGAATATATATACATACAAACATTCATTTTTATATATATATATAGATAAATACAGTAAATAAACGTTTTATCACACGCTCAAGGATAAATCAGCGACAATAAATGAAAAATGAAATAGGGATAAAAACATCTTGATATCATTTAAAAACAGTAGTTAAAAATTAAAAGTTTATGAAGTATTTCCTTAACTTAGATCAGCTTGCAACAATTTTACATGCTTTTATTATCTTTCACTTGTTCTGATGTCTGCGATGATAATGACGACAAAACCTTTCAACGTCATATATTTTACACACGATTTCGCTATAAAATATTCTCTCTTTTAGAGCGTTTTTAGGAGCATGTTTCAATTTAATAAGTTTTTAATATTACTTCTCTTTTTCGATAAAAACTGTTTTGATTTCTTATTATTATAGATCTCGTAACATTAAAAACTTCTGGCTTACATTTTATTCAGTTAAGATGCTCAATCGATTTCGAATAAAATTAGAACAAAATGAAACAGCAGAAAAAATGTAAATGGTCAACTTGATGAGTCCTTAGAAATTACTGGTTACTGTCGGGTGCAAATATTTCCACAAGTCAGAAACAATTTAATTTCATTAAAAAATTAATTTTATATTGTTTAACTGTCGTCTCGCACAGCCCTGCTTAAGCTAAGTTTGTTTACGGTGTTAATTCCGTAGTAAGTTAATGGCGGTCGATTTTTCTATTAAAACAAAGAATTAAAACGGGATGCCAAAGAAAATGTCAAAGCTAAAAGTTAAGTCGTTCAAAATCTGCTTTCACTTTCACTTTCACTTTCACTTTCACTTGTGTCTTTTTAGAAGTAGGCCGGATGAGAAAACTTACATAAATTCATGCAAAAAAAACGTATTAAGAATTTATAGACTGAAAAGACTAGAATACAAATATCAAAAAAAACTTCTAAATTCACTAAAAAAAAAGAAATAATTTTTTTATCATCTGATTATATTCACTTAAGCCAAAGGTTCCCAACCTGGGAAAAAAATTTTTACAATGTATTTTTTAATTGGTTTCTTGAAGTTATTGACCAAATTATGGACAAAAAATTTTAGAAATCTGTCTATAAGTTATTATTACATTTATAATTTGTTCTATCATTGTTTTCAGTCACGAGTCTAGGAAACTTTTAAAACTCAAACGTCACTTAGAGACGAATCATTCAGAACACACTAAAAATGATTTGGAATTTTTCCGTCAGCATGAAACTAGCTGCAAACGTCAAAGACTTGATCGAACAGGAAATTTTCAGCAAGCGAGCACAGCATTAGTACAAACATCATATAAAGTTGCATTGAAAATAGTCAAGCAAAAAAAACTCAAACAATTGGAGAGTGGCTCATCAAACCCTGCATGTTTAGATGGTGAAATTAGTTCTTGGATATTCCAGTGAAGTAAAAATGCAAGGAATATCTCTGTCCAATAATACTATTCAACGGCGTATAGCAGACATGTCCGTAGACGTTGAAGAGCAGATTTGGAATGAAATCAAGGTTTTACCATTGTTTTCTTTTCAGGTTGATGAACCAACAGACATAAGCTTATGCTCTCAGTTGCTTGTCTTCGTATAATATATTCATTCAGATGATATCAAAGAAGAGTTCCTATTTTGTAGTGGACTTGAAAATACCACAAAAAGTGAAGATATTATATAGAAGATAAATACGTTTATTTAGACTGGAGGATTGAAGTGAAAAAACGTATGTGGGGTTTGTACGGATGGTGCACCATCTATGCTTGGTTCAAAATCAGGTTTTCAAAAAAAACTAACAAAAACAAGCTCCACAAGCAAGGGGAATATACTGCATGATTCGCCGGTTAAAACTATTTTTGGTGTTTTTAATTACTTCTTAAAATTACCTTTTCTAATTGGGGGGTCGCGAGTCACTTGGGTTTTATAAAAAGGGGTCGCCACCCGAAAAAGGTTAGGAACCACTGACTTAAGCAGTTTGATAACAAATAAAAGCGTGGGACGTTCATTTTATATGTTTCTATGATTGACATAGCTTATATAAAAATAACGTCCCACACTTTTAGTTGCAGAAAAAATTATTACTTTTTTGGTGCATTGTTTATGTCATTTTATGATTATAATTGGTGTATTTATTTTAAAGAAATTACGTAGTTATGGTAAAAAAAGTTATATTATAGTATTTTGTAATTTTAAATTTATTTTTCAAACCGATTTAATTGAAATTGTATATTTGTTTTGAATTCGCTAAAAACTTTCAAGAAAATTTATCGTTCAGATCATTAAAAACAGAAATTGCCAGCCTGCTTACTGAAGCGACATCATAGTTACAAATAAACAAGCAATTTTATAGACATCATAGTTACAGATAAACAAGCAATTTTATAGACATAAATCATTGAAGATAGCAAATAAATGCATTTTATGAGATTCTCACTGCTTTCAGAATTATCATTGATGTAGAGAAGTATCACTTCATTATCTGGTCTATGTACGGTCGACATGTACCCTGAAAATTTAAAGAAACAAAATCAAAATGAACAAGTAAAGGAAAAAAACGAGTTTTTTAACACAAACTTTAATTTCAAATACACACGGTTTAGAAATACGAAAGATGTTCAAATTAAGTTTTTTTTAATTGAATCATGTATTGTCATCCAATATAAAGCTATGCTGAAAATTTCAGCTTCCTAGCTAGTCAAAAAGCTGGTTAAATTTTACTTGCAAGATTTGCGTACAGAGAAAGCCACACACACACACATACAAACAGAGATTGTAACCTAAATAAAAGTTTGTAAAAAGATTAGCAAAAATGGTTAAAAAAACTGTTTAGGCAGATAACTCTAACTACAATCAGGACAGTATACAATAGATTCCAATAAAATAAAATGAAATATTGTTTGATTCTATATGTTCTGTTAATAATTTTTTAACGTTTAACAAGTTGAGAAAAATTTATCAAGAAAATAAAACGTTTCTTTTGTCTCAATGTCGTCAGAGAACGTATAACAAAATATTCAAATGTATTCAATAACAATCAACAAAAAATAAAAAAACATAGAACGTCCATAACTTCTATCATCTGAAAAACAAATCAAACAAATAAATTGGCTTACATAGAAACGCCTGTTCAGCCTGCTCACTCGGATCAACAGCAATGATTATTTTCCTGGCGGAAGACGACATATCGATTTGTGTAATTAATATTTATTTATTATTATTATTATTATCATCAGAATTTACGTCACAAAAATACAGTGACGATTGCAAGTAACAAGAACTTGACTAGACGTGAATGTCGCTGCTAAAAAAAGACTCATTGGAATTCTGGTCGCTCGAAGCTACGTAGGAGAGCTCCGTGTGAACAAGCAACCTGGAATGAAGCACCGCTTTAGTGGCAGTGGTGATGATGATGATGACAATAGGCTTCTTAGCTTTTCGGTGAAGTGTGCTGTGCACGGTGTGTAGATATATATGTACAATAATTTTTTTTTAAAAATTCTTATTTGTGAGCTCCTTCATGCGTTTGTAATTTCTGTTATCAAGCATATTATGTCGTTTTGTTAGCTTCTTCGTTTATCGCGGTTATATGAAAACTGAGATAACGTGAAGACAAACAAGCAAAAAAATATGAAAATATATTTGACAACGTTGCATTTGACCTTTTAGAGATGAGTTTGAAAAGGTTGTGAAAGTAGGTACAAGCATGTGATGAATGTGAATAAAACTAATTTTTCAAAAAACACCCCTTACTTACATCCATGTTTATAAAAATGTTTAGTTTTTTTCCAATTTTTTTAAATTATTTGAATTTTAAAAAATAAAACTTCAAAACAGCAAAGGAAAATACATTTCCTATTAAATTACACATAAAATGTTTTAATTGACATTCAGGAAAATTAAAAAGATGTGAAACATTGCCCCACCGTTATTTTAAAAAAAAAATAGTAAAAAACTAGCTCAGCGCCAGCGCCATGATAATTGAAGATGCTTGCTTTTCCAGATGAAATTACAATCAACGTATGAGCAATTGTGAGCAAAATAGCAAAGAAAAGCTTGGACATTTGGTAGTGGCAGTTTTGTAAAGGGAAATCGAGCTTGCGAGGAGAAATGAAAAACAGAAAAACAGTTTTACATTCAATTCATCTCTCAACTATATTTTTTCCAATGCTTTTATCTACTCGTCGTCTCTGTTTGTTTCTCTGTCTGTCTGTTTGTTTCTCTGTCTGTTTCAAATCTTGCAATCAATTTTTGAGTCACTTCCTGATGATTTATTTTTTTCAAATTTTGCATACATGCTCAAAATAGAAGACAATGCAATATTCAATTATTAGTTTTACAATAAACAAGAAACCGCAAATTGAATAAAAATTTTCTCATGGGAAGCTAGCTAAGTTGTTTATTTAACATGATGTGGTAGTCTGGAAGTTTGCCAAGGGAATTGTGAAGCTAGTCAAGTAAAGCGGTTTGTTTATTTGTTTGTTTGTGCAAGAACACGACACAGATTAAAAATTCGTTTTTAATTTACTTGTTGTAGATTGCGACCTTAATATAAAATAAAAGAGTAATATAAGAAAAAATTGATTGCAAAATTTGTGTTTTAATTACATATAAAAGCATTGGGTTTTAAAAATTCGTTTTTAATTTACTTGTTATATAGTTTAAATGTTTAATGTAGCTAGAATGAAATTTTTTATTTATTTTGCAGAAACACCTAAAAAAGAGTTTGCCGAATTCCTTCGTGAAAATTATAAAGCAAATTAATTGTCAACAACTGTGTCGTAAACATGAAAACAGCATGAATTTTTTAGATCGTAAGTTCTATCTTTAAAAGTAAAATTCTATGCACAATTGTAGGCATTACATTTATAGAAAAAAATGTAAAAAAAAGTTCTTGTCTGCACACATAACATATGCTCCATGATTCAAATAGCCTCTTTCTCTCTACATCAAATGTCACAACAACTCTTTTATCAACTAACCAAGTTGTTCAACGTTGTTGTAAAGCTTTCGAGTTATGAATGATGTTGACGCGTACGAAGTAGTAATGCTATTAAACAAAATTATTATGCTATTCAGTGATAAAAATATAATACTAATTAGGTTGTTATGATATTAATGATATTATCTTGATATCAATATCATAATAATGATATTTTTATGATACTAAGTGCAGTTTTGGTTTCAAGAAGTCCTGTGTAATAAAATTCCATTTTTATTGTGTTTTACAGGGCTTATATCAACCATGGATTTCTTAATATACTAGAAGTAGCCTGTCAAAATGACGGATTTTTTTAAATTTCATCATATATTATTTTTAGATTGCAGCGCCACCTCTTTAGATCTTTAGGACTGACAGTGTAAAATTACGTAATAACTTTTATTACACGCCAGCGCGCACTAATTTTACTAACCGCTGACTGTTGACCACCGCGGCCGCCGCGTTATGCGAAATTGCTAACATCTATATATATAAAAGAACATGTCCTGACTGACTGACTTTGGTCCTAAACGCTGAAAAAGTGACAAGGACTTAAATAAACAACAACGACTGACTGACTGACTAATAATCAACGCCGAGCTCAAACGCCTCATCCTAGGAACGTGAAATTTGGAACTTATATTACTTTTATTGCGTAAGCATCCACAAAGAAAGGATTTTTGAAAATTTTGCTCCTGAGGGGAAGAAACTGGAAAACAAACTTTTTTTTAAAACAATGTATATCTCGAAAACCGAAAATGTGGAGATTTTGAAATTTAGTATATGGATTTTTCTTGAAAAATAAAAAGATAGGTGTTTCACCATTTTTTGAAAATTCGGTTTCCCGGACCTTAAATGTGGGTTGGAAAATTGAGTTATTTGGTTTTTAAAGTAGCTGCTACTCAAAAACTGTGAATGCTACAGGAGCAAAAATTTAGTATTTAGTTTCTACTCCAAAAATAATGAAATACGTGTTTTAGCATTTTTTGAAAATTTGGTTTCCAGGACTTCAAATGTGGGGTGGAAAATAGGTTATTTGTTTTTTAAAGTAACTGCTACTCAAAAACTGTAAATACCACAGATGTAAAAATTAGTGTTCAGTTTCTATTCTAAAAATAAAGATATACGTGTTTTACCGTTTTTTTAAATTTGGTTTCCAGGACCTCAAATGTGGGGTTGAAAATAAGGTTATTTGGTTTTTAATGTAACTGCTACTCGAAAACTGTAGATGCTACAGGAGTAAAAATTAGTATTCGGTTATACTCCATAAATAATGATATACGTGTTTTACCATTTTTTGAAAATTTGGTTTCCAGGACTTCAAATATGGGGTGGAAAATAGGGTTACTTGGTTTTCAAAGTAACTGCTACTCAAAAACTGTAAATGCTACAAAAGTAAAATTAGTATTTAGTTTCTACTCTAAAAATAATGATATACGTGTTTCACCATTTTTTAAAAATTTAGATTCCAGGACCTCAAATGTGAAATGGAAAAAGGGTTATTTGATTTTAAAATAACTGCTACTCAAAAACTGTAAGTGCTACAGATGTGAAAATTAGTATTTTGAGTTTTTGTGCCGGTTAAAAGTAGATGAATTCAGTTTATCACCGGACGGACGGGCCAAGCCGTTATTTTAGTGTCTTCAAACGGCCCTGCCCAAACCTTAAATCAAGGTGGGACGGGCCGAAATTTTTAACCAAGTATATAGACATTTTAGTGATTTTAGGGTGTTCAGACGGGCCGGGCTAAACCTGAAGTCAAGGTGGGACGGGCCAAAGTTTTTCATCAAGTATATAGAACTTCTAGGCCTGTAAAAACGGGCCGGGCCCATGTTAGACGGGCCGTGCCGGGCCAGGAATTTCGGTTTTTGAAACGGGCCGGGCCCATGTTAGACGGGCCGTGCCGGGCCAGGAATTTCGGTTTTTGAAACGGGCTGGGCCAAGTTGTCGACGGGCCGAGCAGAGACCTAAAAAATTGATCCGTGCAGTACTCTTCTATGTATGCACGGTTCAAATTCTCCAATTTCATGCGAGCGAAGCCGCTACGGGCACTGCTAGTACATACATACATACATACATACATACATACATACATACATACATACATACATACATACATACATACATACATACATACATACATACATACATACATACATACATACATACATACATACATACATACATACATACATACATACATACATACATACATACATACATACATACATACATACATACATACATACATACATACATACATACATACATACATACATACATACATACATACATACATACATACATACATACATACATACATACATACATACATACATACATACATACATACATACATACATACATACATACATACATACATACATACATACATACATACATACATACATACATACATACATACATACATACATACATACATGCATGCATACCGACATAGGAAATTGTGTATGTAGATTGGGGAGACCATGATTTAAACTCAAAAGAGGTGAATGCCATGTGCAACATGCTCCCGACTTGCAGGATGTCAAGTTGTGATGTTTTTCTTATACAAGAAGGAGAACAGTACTGAAAATTCAGTCGAAAAAATGTTTTTTGTTACTTTAGTGTAAATTGTAAAATACGACATTTTTGAAAACATGACAAAAGCATCATATATTTAAGTTTTTTTCATTTTTTAAACAAAATTCTTTTACTTTGTTTGTTTTCCTTATAAGTCAAACTGAACAAAAAAGTGTTTTTAAATTTAAGTTTGAAAACCTTGAAATGAAATCGTCCAGCTGCATGACGTCACTTTATAAATCTGCGAAACCATTTTAAACAAGCAACTTAATAAGAATGAATTGTTTTTTTCTATTAGCATTTGTCACGTTAGACCTGTCTCTTACTTCTTCTTTAATGTGCTACACTGGTTCCAACAAGAACGTGCAACTCAATCACACTTCCACAGCAAGCTGTTACAGCGTCTTTCTTTGTGAGTTCAGATTTTCTGATGAAGAATTTTAAACAAGGAAATAACAAACAAATCGTAAAGAACACCGTCCTTTTTCGCAAATATTTTAAATTTTCAGAATTCATCGGCTTTTCATTTCATACATTTAAAAAAAAGGCCTTTTTGTTATTTTTTATATATGTTATTTTCTATTTAATTGTGTTTGATTTTATGATGTTTCAAAACATTTATAAATAATTTTAAATTAAAAGAGAAATTGATACGATTTTTAAACTTTAATAGAATGCATTGTAATGAGGAGCAAGACTATATTTTAAATTTCAGCTCAATTGAATGACAGGAAGTTTGTCAATTTTCACTTTCAAGGTTTGCAAACGTTCAAGCAATCAAGCAACACCAGTGGTGAAGTTAATAAAAGGCTCTAACAAGTAACCGTAAAAACGAGGTTTTTTCACAAATCCCTTATATTTAAGGATTTTCGGGTTTTTCATTTAATACAAATTTGTCTTTTTAAACGACATGTTTTGAATTTATCCATATAACTGTGTTTAGTTTGTTTCTGTTTTTGAACATAGATAGTTATTATTTTTATTCTCAAAACATTTTTCAGAAAGATTACTAATTTTCCCGTGAATATCCAAAACCATGCAAACTCCCTCGAAAAATTGAAAATCAAAATTTGTTTCTTGATCCGTGTGCAACTTCATTGGTACCCTATTCTTTGGCGGGGGGCAAAAAAATGGCGGGAGTTAATTATATGTATATAACTGGAACTGAAAGAATAAAAATAAGTCACAATAAATGTACTGACAATCGCAATCGTTTACTGGTTCTGCACTTAAACTCTAATTTACTGCGCACACGGACAAAATTGAGCCACAAAGTTGTCCAATAAAATGTCTTGTGAAACTTTTTCACTAACACGCTTCTAGTAGTAGTAGGTATACTTTTAACCAAACATGGAGTTTTTTTTTGCTGAAATGTTCTATTTTTCTCTCGCACATTTGTTATTGGAATGATAATCGGTTGATAAAATTTCGTGCTAATTGATTATTTTCTTAAATTTATAAGAGAATCGCTGTTCCACTCTTCTTTTACACTTTTTTTTTATCCCCTGGCGAAATGTCGACGCTACCGCACACCGCATGCTAGTGGGTCGGAAAATAAATTCGAAAAAAAAAATCATTAAAACACTTGTTGAACAATTAAACATCGCTTAAATAAATGAACAACTATTACAACTCGTGATCATACCACGGTTTTTTCACTTTTTACAGTCGAAGAAGATTCCATACTCTACAGTCATGCTGGTTTCTTTCCGAAATCAGAAGTAGTTCATCGCATGTTTTACAGTATAAATGGAGCCAACGTTACATCTATCTGGTATATTTGTTACATGAACTTTTGCAATTTGCTGTCGCAATCATTTTTTAATGCGAAGACCGTTATGGGAACGGAAGAGATCGAGACGGCCAATGCCGCTGATTGGTTACTGTCATTGGGCGCCGACTTAGACGCTGAAGGAAAAAAGCTGCTCACGAATTTGGCTTTCGGAAACGATGTTAGGTCGGATTATGAGTCTGATTATGAATCAAAATATTTTGGTGACATTGAAAAGGTAACTGTGCCAAAATATGCCGGACAAATAAATATGTTACAAGACACAATGAAGGAGATTAAAAATAAAGAAGATACCTTGAACCAACTTGCTAGTTTAGTAAATTATGAAGAACTACGCTTCCAACCAAAAACACCAAAACAAAGATTAAAGTGGAAGGAAGCCATAGAAGCTAAACAAAAAAGTACAAAAGAAACTACTATTGTAAACCTACTAGTTAAAAATACTCAAAAATTACTTGGAGCAGACAGCAAAGCCCTGCTCGAAGCTAAAATTTCATACCAAAATGATAGTTTTAGTTATGATTTTAGTACGAGTTGTGTTCAAACATTCAGCCCGTGCTTGAGTATGTCTTTATTTTTATTTGTATATTTCTTAAAACAAATATTTATAGTATTTTAAATGTAGAGTGAATAAAAATACCAACATAAAACCAACGTTTCTCATGATATCTTTAGTAATGTATGTATGTAGATTGTAGAGAAAAAGTCCTTTTGAGCGACAACTTCAGGAGCGGATATTAAGAGCAACAGACACAGACAAACGGATATTTTTGTTGGGCACGCATTTTTTTTTAAAAGAATGGTCATTTTAAAAATTACCGGATATTATAACACAACAATATTCTTATCAATAATCTGGGAATGATGCGTTTATCTTCCTGACTCCGTCACTGATGAAGGGTCAGTAACATCAAAAAATTTACCCAGTATATCTAACAGCCTACAACAGGGTTTCTTAACCAGTGGGGTGCACTCCCCAAGAAGGTGCCGTTCTAGTTTAGGGGGTGCAAACAATAAAAAATAAAAAATATATTTTTTAAATTTGAAACAAATAATCTATACAATTTTAATTTTTGGCGAGAATAATTAGAAAGTTTTGAAAATTTTTAATTTCGGCAATATTTGTATTTTTAAATCCTTTATTTTACTTTAACCGTGTTTGCTTGTTTACACCATAAGTTGCGATCCTTTACCGCTAAAAAACCAACTTTCCGTTATCCAATCGGGTTGAAATTTGGTGGGTTTATTTTTTGCTGTGCAATTCCAAAATTGAAAAGGGGATATTTTTCAAAAAAAAAATGAAAGATTTCCACTTTTTCTTTCCAAAAACGCTAATGGGAGGTAGTTGTAGGTATTTTTCAGTAATTTTACTTTCAACAACAGTCATTTTCCAAAAAAAGTATTCAGAAGAATGTGTTTAGTATGGTTTCATTTTCATCACTGTCAAAGACGACACACAACGAACGACCGAATTGTTTTTAATGTGACAAAGTCCTCACACGACAGTTTAAAACAGAACAAGCTAAAAGAGCATTTCAGTGCAGTGCATTCCAACAATTCCAAATCAATTGAGGTTTTTAACCATAAAAGAGCTCGGTGTAACGTCGCAGCAAGTTTACTTCAACTAGGATTTTGGTCGATTATTGACAAACTAATTCTGATTGTCTCTTACCTAGTTTCTTATCGAATTGTTAAAAGTAAAAAACTTTACTCTTTTTTAGATAGCTAACCAGCTTTGGCCAAAAGTTCTCTGACATTCATCATTCTTTTTGCTACTGCCTACTTGTGTGAGATTAGCTTTTCTGCTTTGGTAAATGTGGAAACCAAGCAAAAAATTTGATTGGAGGCCGGTGATGATATGCGAATTGCCTTGTTAAAGATTGGTCCTCATTTTTCTGACATAATCGGTGGGAAACAACAAAAAATAAACTAATTAAAAAACTTGATGCAAATCACTTACATTTTACTTATTGATTTTGTATATGAAAAAGTAGGGGGTGCTGTCAAATCTAGCTGGTCCAAAGGGGGAGCGGGAAAAAAGGTTAAGAACGTCTGTGACTGTGATCCGGACCAACAATCACGGTAGTCTCATAATATACTATATACTCTTATTCTGGAAGGACTATAGCCTATGACAATAGTTATCCTTTTTCTAAGAACTAGGTGACCAACGAAAATCCCACGACTCGGCACAATAATTTCGGCCCGTGCTGACTTTGGTCTGACCCGGGCCGTTTTGATAGCTTCCTCAATATGAAGTACCGTTCCAAACAGTTTGGTAACAATCTTGGTTATTGCTTTTTGAGTGCAAATTTTTTTAAATTGCATTGATAAAATAGAAAAACACATTGTACAAAAAATAATTTTTATTAATATTTTAATTTTTTAAATAAAACTCAGTAAATTGAATTCATACAATGCATGTAACCTAGACCCCTCAGCCGCCTTAGTAACCGTTTCACGGCCGGCTTAGCACGTTTTGCGGCCTAATTTACGGCGAGCCGAGATTTTTGCGGCCGGCGGCGGCTAACTGTTTTTGTAGCCGGCGGCGGCTTAATTCTCGGCTTATATGTAAATTTACCACTTGGCAATTAGATGTTTCAAAATGCAAAATTGTGAAAATTTTAGATGCCCTAAACAAAACTTTAAATCACTATTTTTCCTAAAGTGCTTCAATATCACCCATCCTTAGCCTAAATCTGGCAGCAGACTAGCTGTCGAGTCGAGCCGAAGTAAGGAGTTCTGAGCCTATCATAGTCGTAGTCTAATGTTAAGTAACTCCGAAAGACTGAGACTTCTAGCCTTCATTTTTTGGTGATGGTCGGTGGCTCAGTTGGTAAGAGCGCTTGCATTTAGGTGAGGCGGAGTTGCCGTAGACACGTCGGTTCGATTCCTAGTAGAGTCTTATAAATATTCGCGTTACTTGTGGTGACAGTTAGTCATCCTATTTGTAGGCTCTTGAAACATTTCAACGCAGTGTTTCACTTCGCAAAAAATTACCTATCTGGCAGCAGACTAGCTATCGAGTCGAGCCGAAGTAGGGAGTTCTGAGCCTATCATAGTCGTAGTCTAATTTTAAGTAGCTCCGAAAGACTGAGACTTCTAGCCATCATTTTTTGGTGATGGTCGGTGGCTCAGTTTGTAAGAGCGCTTGCATTTAGGTGAGGCGGAGTTGCCGTAGACACGTGGGTTCGATTCCTAGTAGACCACAATGATTTATATATATATATATATATATATATATATATATATATATATATATATATATATATATATATATATATATATATATATATATATATATATATATATATATATATATATATATATATATGTCTATATATATATATATATATATATATATATGTATATGTATATGTATATGTATATGTATATGTATATGTATATGTATATGTATATGTATATGTATATGTATATGTATATGTATATGTATATGTATATGTATATGTATATGTATATGTATATGTATATGTATATGTATATGTATATGTATATGTATATGTATATGTATATGTATATATATATATATATATATAGACCCATCATTGTGGTCAATTTAGGCTGACATTATATATTGCAAGCTATCATGTATAAAAAATTTATTTTATTCTGTTTAGAAGGGCAAACGCTTGATCGCTTCCCATTGCAGATTAACCCTGCCACTGAATTGGGACTAATTTTTATTTTATTTTTGTTCATAGGTTAAATTTTGACTGTGATTATTTTTGAAACCATAATCGGCCATTTTGCAAAATAGCCGATAACGCAAAATATATCATCAAAATCAAATCATACAAGTGGATCCATATACTACTGCACTAGCTTTAAAAGGTTTTCATTACCAGCACCATCCCACCCATGGGGCAAAGAGTCTTTAACTTTCTGTGATTTTTCGAGTTATTTTTTATATTTTTCAAAGGTTTTAATATATAAAAAAATATTTTTTTTGAAATTGTTTTTAAGTAACAGTGACTTAAGACTATTTAGCTATTAATTCAAGTTCATAATTAACATTTGAACTGGGTTATGTCTAATATTTTACCTACTATAAGAACTTGTAAAATTCGATATCGGACATTTTTTAAAATGGCCGCAAACGCCACACCCACTACCAAATTTGAGGCAAACAAGTGGATTCATGTACTATTGAATTTCCTCTAAAAAAGTCTACATAACTACCTTCCACCGCCGGGGGAGAGCTGGGTCTATAGCCAGCCTAAGGTTTACAAGATACAAAGAAGCAAGCTGCTACAGTATGGGATAGGTCATAACAATATCTGCCCAATAGGAGAGTGGATTTGCTGAATACTTTGCTATTAAATCTTCACCAATAATAGTGCTTGCTAGATATCCATCGAGCTCAAGTTGTAATTTTTCTGCATCTGATCTTTTTGCTAAAGTTGCATTGTCATTGAGTTCAGCCAGAACTTGTAATGCGCGAAAACCATAGACATCAATGGTGAGAACGCTTTGTTTGTTTGGCTGTAAAGTTTATGATTTTGATTGCGGCTATAAAGAAATAAATAATTTAAAAAAATTATAATTAAAAAATTTTTAAATCACGGCTAGCCGCGATTTTTGCGGCTGGCGAGGCCTAATTTTTTTGTGGCCGGCTTGCAGCTTAGCCCCGATTTTCGCGGCCGGCGGCGGCTTCGCACTTTCGCGGCTCGGCTCAGCCGGCTAAACCGGCGGCTGAGGGGTCTAATGTAACCTATTTGCTAAGGCATAGCAGCTCCCCCGGTTTCCAAAATCCTGTGTCCAGCTTTAATAGATACTTTTCTATAAAAAAAACAACTCCAAAACCTTATACACTTTTTTCTCGTAAAAACGCTGATGACTAGGGAAAGGATAATCACAGCTACTTTTCCAAAAACTTTAACAAAAATGTTGTAGCTTTTTTCTGAAAAAAAAGTTTTTCTAGAAAATCTTTGGGGGGCAATTTCTTACTGCCCCCACAAATTACTCTCCTGGTTGTCTTTTTTTGGAAAGATAGTGTGAATTTTTTTGGAAATGACGTATGTTTTCCACCACTAGGAATTTCTGGATACACCATGGCTGAATTGAAATTTGTTGATAAGCTGATCAACTTTTCTTTTATAACCAGTTGAGGGTTATAAAAGTTATTGGTGTTGCTCTCGTTTCTATTTATTTTTTATCAAACAAATTTTTTTTAAATTTTTGGGGGAGGGCAATCTTCACCCCCCCCCCCATAATGAAGCCCCTGGTTTGAGCGTACACTATATTGATTCGGATCTGGCCCAGTGAACAAAAAAATGCCGCCAAGAACACGATTATCAAATTTCTATACCGAGCACCTGATGTTCATATTGACGAGCCCTCGGCACCAGCAGTAGATAGTCAGGCACCGGCTTCGTCGAGTCTGTGGGACGACTATGACAACTTTGACGCATCTGACGAATTAACGAAAACAGCGTTGGAGTCATCGACTCTAGATACAGTCGAGAAGCAACTATCCATCTATCTTCCACAACCTCGTGTTCCGCGTTCTACCAATATCTGCGGATATTGGTACAACAGCCAGTTTCACTTTCTTGAGCCAGCAGTGAGAAAATATTTGTCTGCTCCTCCGACCAGCGTTGCCAGTGGACAGATGTTCAGTGCTGCGGGTCAAATGTTTGCTGATCGCCGTAGCAATTTGTTAGGAGAGAACGTAGACAAACTGTATTTCTAGCATATAATATATGTTTATTCAACTTTCACTACTGGTTTTCTTTTAAATAAACTGTTTAGAATTGAATCGATTGACGTTGTTTAGTCTACTAATGTTACTTCTGGACAACAAATTTAAATAAGTTGCTTAATTGGTTAACATAGTGTTCAACCTTACTATATTCACTAAATAACAATTTAAAAAAGTTTTACAGTTCGACTGAAGAAAAAGTTGCAAGCGTTGACCTTTTTCGGTTTCGGTTTTCGTTTCTGGCCGAAAATGGCTCCAAATTTTCGTTTACGTTTTCTTTTTCGGCCGAAAATGACTTTTGACTTTCGGCCCCACTCTTTTTCGGCCGAAAATAAAAACCATTTTTGGTCGAACTCTACTTGAATCCATAAAAGAAATGTCACGGGATTTTGAATCTGTTAGCACTGCTGCAAAACTTTTCGTTGACTGTCAAAACAAATTAATGGAAGATGTAGGCTTGGACTTAATAATAGAAAAATAATTACCAACAAAAAGACACGGAAAGGTAAACAAATTTCATGATGAGTTATCGATTGATGAAGCTGTAAAAGAACCTCTTAAAAATTTTGAAATTGAAGTTTTCAATACTATTATGGATAAATCAGTGCAAAGTATTCAAACAAGATTTTTCAAACATGTTGAACTTTATAAAGCAATGGCTGTCTTTAATCCCAGACATTTTCAATTGGTTATAAATACCTCTACAAATTTGGATAAACCATTCTCCTATATCAGTCAGTTTGTGCCAGAAAAAACTGAGAATTATGGTTGACCTGAACAATTAAAACATGAACTATTAAGTTTTGCCAGAAAATGGAAATCATTGTCAATGACATTAACAGAAGATTTGGGATTAAATGATTATGATCATGAAGTTTATTTGGATCAAATTTTTCAGGAGCAAGAGATTGGAAAAGATGATTTCAATGTACCTAATGGTTGTGTAAGATTCTGTAAAAGTTGCCTAATTTGTGTATATCATGTGCTTTTAAGATACAACCTTTTCTCTAAATCCTATCCAAATCTTTTCATAATTTACAAGTTCCTTCTCACCATCTCTGTCAGTCAAGTTGCATGTGAAAGATCTTTTTCCAAATTGAAACTCATTAAATAAAAAACAAGGTCTTCCTTTACTGAGTCTAAATTAGAAGCATTCATTCTCATTTATTCTGAAAAAGACATTCTTAATTCCATCGATATTGACGTTGTGCTTGATCAGCTGGCAGCTACAAGTAAAGAGCTACATCGTCTTCTTGCATTATAAATCAACGACATTTTGCATTATATTTGTGTCATTAATTTTCATCTGATTTATCTATATATATGTTGTGTATTTTTATGACTTAAAATTTTTTCCTATTATGTGTGTATATTTTCTATATAAGGAGAAAATAAATAGTTTGAAACTATACTTCATATAATATTAGTTACATAATATAAGGGCTGCTTTAACTTTTTCCCGGGCTGAAAAAGTTTGCCAGTCCGCCACTGGCAGCGCTATTTACTTTGCGCTCGGTCATAAACTGATCAAACAGAAATGTTTTAAGTCCACGAAGGACAAACAAGCATCACTAATGCATTAAATAATTTTGGTAGTTTTTCGTTTTCTAATTAGGTATGCATATTGTAATTTTTTGTTGTTTTCATGGTTTATAGGAACATTTTATTTAGCGAATTTATTGGAGAGCGAGCGCCTTTGAATTGAGGACTAGCTGAATTTGCTAGTTATTTATAAATTATTTTTAGTTATTAAATTATTTTATTAAAT
This sequence comes from Erpobdella octoculata, assembly GCA_963978895.1. Taxonomy (NCBI): domain Eukaryota; kingdom Metazoa; phylum Annelida; class Clitellata; order Hirudinida; family Erpobdellidae; genus Erpobdella; species Erpobdella octoculata. The sequence goes on along the minus strand of OZ022243.1, from coordinate 25,262,231 downwards.
AAAGTTTATGCACGATTTTAGATAATTTTTATTAAATGGAATTTGAGAAAGACAGCAATACTGAGTGAAAAACATCGAGAGTCGGAAGATTTTCCCGCCCTGTTGTTTTGTTAGCGATCCCGCCCGCACACTTGCTTCTAAGATATTAATTTAAGAGGTTGTTTCGACAAAATGTTTGAGGCCAGGCTTGTTCAGGGATCTCTTTTCCGAAAAGTTCTTGAAGCAATAAAGGATCTGCTTAATGAAGCAACATGGGACTGCAACGGCACAGGAATAAGCCTGCAGGTCAGATACTTTCATTTGTTTTATAAAAAAGATTTATTCTCAAAAGTTAATTTTTTTTAATTGACAATCATTAATTGATTCACCAAGCTGAATAACAAACAAATACTGCGACGATCGGCAAAATGTTGACAACGTGACAGAGTTTAAGTCACGTATCTGTCATAATTTTGCGTAAATTTTCATATAATTATTTAAAACATCGACAAATGTTAGGCAGTCGCACAACTAAACGTGCCAGTACTCTGCAAGGCTCGAACATTGGTATACAGAAACTGTTCGTAGCGAATTGATGGCGCTGAAAGGGTGTTACAAGAATATGTACAATAAAAACAATTACACCAAAATATTCTTGAAAGACATCCTCAGTTGATAAGTTGTTTTTCAACAATTTTGACCGTTAGTTTCTGCTCACAATTGAATCAAAGTTCATGTTTTCATGTAACTTGAAAATATCTATAAATATTGAGAGTTTGGCTAAAAAATTGTTTTAAAATAAAATACAACTATTTATTCATAACAATAATAATTATATGGCAATGCCCAATTTAATAATTTTTTTTGAATCTATGTGTTGTTTTAAGGACCATGAAAGAATAAAAAAAAATTGTGAAGTTTTTGGAGTTAGACTTTAAAAATTGTTTTGAAGTAAACGTTTACTATTTAACCATAACATATCCAAAATTCATTAAACTACTATCTTCCTCAAGGGACAAAAATTGATGTTGAGCCACCATGCATATTTTCTATGGTCGTATAAGTATAGCCTCAAACTGGCAAGAGCGAATATTAGTACTATTGGGATCAAAGTTTAAAAACTATTATAATTGAGAATTAAGGCGCACAGGCAAAGATTCGCTGGCACCAAATGTCAATGTCGGGGCTATTTATGTCAATATTGCGTGCATGGGTGCGTTTTGCTATTTTTGCTCTAGTTTATTTTGCAAAAATGTATTAAAAAAAACGTTTACTATAGATTTTGGTTATACAATATTTAACAACTTATTTAGTATTCAATTTGACATCAATTAACTTTAAACAGTTGAAGCAAAGAATCACGTTCAAAACTAAAGAAATTTAAAATACAACTTCTTCAAAATTTTGAAAAATATTTTAAATTTCTATTTTTATAATAAAATAAAAATTTAAATTATTAAAAGTGACGTTAACTATGCTATTTTAGGAGAAATATTGAAGAGCACTCAAGTGACGTTTTAAATATTAATTATTATAAAAATAAAATATATTTTCAATAAAAAAATAAAATTGTACAAAGTTTTTATGTTTTAAATAATTAAAATTTATTAAAAAAAGCATTTATTTGTGTGTTGTGGAATAGTAGACCAATCAATTCGTTTATCTAATAAGTAATGTGTCTTGTGCTTATGAATACATTATTCCCTTGTCACATTGAAAGTTGGAAGGCAACCAACATTGAAAATCTTGGCTGCCAAGATGTCAATGTCATGCGTGAGAGCGTTTACACGTGCATTTTTATAATTTCAGGCAACATTGACATTTGGCGCCAGCGAATCTTTGCCTGTGTAAACGTGCCTTAAGGCTTTAAGAATTGTTTTGAATGAAAACTATTTATCTATAAGATACTATTTATCGTAAACTATTTATCTATAAGATATCCAAATTTCAATCAAATATTATTTCCCCCAAGAAATGATATTTAACGTTGAAGTTGTGCAATCAAGCGTAATTTTTATAGGGTTCTCTTGCTTTCCATGTCTTTCTCTTCTTTTTTTTACTCATCCTCTTAATTTTTAGAGGAGGAGGCTTGCATTAGGCCTGCTCGTCCTGGGCGACTGCAGCCTACATTATGCCATGCCAATGGGGTTGTTACTCATGAAACGTAAAATAAATAGCAGATTTGTTATAAAATTGTTTAAAATCTCTTTTAACATTGTTACACAACTTAAATTTGAATTTAGTTTTGCAATTTTCCTCCATGTTCGTACGTAGGTAGTTATGCCCCGGGATACCTTTTTTGACCATAAAAAGCAAATTTGTTGAAAGCTTTCTTATCTTTTTCTTATCCATAAGAACTACCTCCATTCCAAATTAGTCCAGCAGTTTTAATTTATATAAAGTCCTCAGTCATTTTTATATACAGGGTTTAAATTTTTTATTTTTTTCTCTTTAATATGGATCTGCCAATGCTTTTGATTTGTCCCAATTATTGAAAACTGATAAGGCAAGATAGTGACTTTCATATTATAAGCCATGTTAAATTCTCATAGGTACTCTGTTAAATGTTCCGGCATTGGGTCTAGGCATAGAAAGTAAGAAATTGTAAACAAACATTATTAAAACTATAGCAATGTTTTGGAAATTTCTGTATTAGTTGTGTAATAAAAAGCTTGTATTATTGGTAAAAATCTCTTTAGATTACTAATCTTATTGTGCTTAATTTTATTAAATAATTGAGCTTTGTGAATTAAAAATGTTTAATTTTGTGTTTAATTTTATTAAATAATTGAATTAAACATTTCTCATTTTAGGCCATGGATAGCAGTCACGTTAGCTTGGTGTCGCTCTGCCTTCGATCAGACGGTTTTGATACTTACAGGTGCGATAGGAACATCTCCATGGGTATCAACCTCAGCAGGTTCGTGCAACTTATGCTCTTTGTGGAATTTTTTAGTTTTTCAATATAATAAATTTGTGCATGTTTACAGCATGTCTAAAATCTTGAGGTGCGCTGGCAATGACGACGCTGTCACCATGAAAGCCGGGGACAATGCTGATACGATCACTTTTATGTTTGAGTCACCAAGTCAGTAGTATTTATGTTTTCTAATGAAATTATTTAAAGACTTCTCCCCATCGATTTAGTTATTGAGACTTGTCGGACTTCTTTTTATTTAAATTAAAAATTACTTCAAAGAATGTGAAAAACATTTTCATTTTATTAGATGGCGACAAAGTGTCCGATTATGAGATGAAACTGATGGATCTGGACACTGAACATCTTTCGATTCCTGTTAGTTTTCACTGCTATCTTATGGTTTTCATGTTGTTGATATTTAAAAATTTATTTTTATTTCACTTGAAGGAGACTGACTACAGTTGTGTCATCAAGCTTCCAGCTGGTGAGTTCCAGAGAATCTGCCGTGACTTGTCTCAAATAGGAGAGTCTGTTCTTATATGTTGTACGAAGGAAGGAGTCAAGTTTTCTGCAAGTGGTGATCTTGGAACAGGTTTGTCTTTCATTAAAGTTTTATACAGTTTAAAATGTGAACAAGTGTTTTTTTTTTCAATAATTTGTGCGTATAAAATTTTAGAAAGCAATTACATTAAGTTTTTATACTGCTTTTGCACCCGTTTTTGTTATTTTTGCGTATAAAGCAATTAAAAAATATTGCTAATGTGTCAGCTCTCAAACCCACATTGATTAAGCTTAATGTGTGGTGTAAGGTAGATGACAATATTTGTAGTTGTTTGATGTATGTGCTTTATTGAGCTAGAAGGAAATGAAATGCTAAATAAAACTTCTGGTGACCTGTTGAATTTCTATTTTCAGGAAACATTAAGCTTGCACAGAGTGCCAATGTAGATAAGGAAGAAGAGGCTGTCATTATTGAGATGCAGGAAGCTGTTGCCCTCACGTTTGCTCTGAGATATCTCAATTTTTTCACCAAAGCCACTCCTCTCTCGGGACAGGTCTGCCTGTCGATGTCTGCTGATGTGCCGCTTGGTTTGTCCATATATTTATAAAGTTTTATACCTTTATATTTCTATGGCTGTTTAATTTAATTGTGTGTTTTTGCAGTTGTTGAGTACAAGATTGGAGACATGGGATACATCCGTTACTATCTTGCTCCCAAAATTGAAGACAACGAAGATAATGCTTGAATGTCTGAATTTCTAACTGTTTCTAAGCTTTTGAAAATAAATATGAAATTTATCACTTTTAAATGCCGAAGCAAAACATGTTTACTCCTGTTCTGGCGTTTGTTTGTTGTGTTGGTGGAGTTGAATCGTTCGGGAGGTGGTGATTAGAGTGTTTTTGCGACATCCATTTTTTCAAAATCCCAATTCTTGGCGCAAACATCTCGACCGGGCTTTGCAGTACTCTAGTGTAAATGTAAATAATCAACAAGGCTACGTCTGTTAGGAGCAGACAGCTGTCGGTTACTTGCTGAGTAATTCGTTTTTTTTTTCGAAAGCGCGTGGGTTTTACAGGAGCTGTACTATGGTAACATGATGTATCGTTTTCGTCAGTTCTGCTGTACGAAGCGTAGGTAAGGGTTGGTGGAGTTGGGATGTTCCATGATTGCCCTCCTCTGTTTCCTATTTTCAAGTTTCTGCGTTTATCATATTTCGTTTCATAGTTCTCCGACTTAGAAGTGTTTTTTGGGTGAAATTGGAAACGTGATAATGAACAACGGCATTACCGATGGAAGAGGCTGGCAAGTTGGACGGTCTATCTTGTCTGCCAATCAGTATATGTTTGAGAACCAGCTAAGTGTTGATGTTTATTTTGATATTTGCTATTCAGAGACGTCAACTCGTATAGGTGCTCACAAATATGTGCTCATATCGAGAAGCCCGGTATTTGAAGCAATGTTCTGTGGAGACATGGTGGAAAATACAACTGATAGTAATAAAACAGTAAGCATATCCGACATAGATGTTGACTCATTTAAAGAGACTTTAAGGTGAGGTATTGAAATGGGAAAGCTTTTATCTTATAAAATAATTAAGAGTGTAATATCTTTTTAAATTTAAGGTTTATCTACTGTGAAAAAGTCTGTCTTTCATTTCAAAATGTGTGCTCTATTTTATATGCCTCAAAGAAATATTTTTTGCCAGATTTAACAACTCAATGCAAAGAATTTCTTGAAAGGAATATTGAAGTAGATAATGTATGTGTTATTATTGATCAAAGTATTACATATGATGAACATGAATTAACCAAAAAATGTCTTGAATTTATTGGCCCAAGAGCTCAGGTGGTTTTCAAAACTGAAGGATTTTTAAACCTTACACAGTGTGCTTTAGCCAAAATTATTGACTGTGATCATCTATATGTAGAAAGTGAGTCATGGCTGTTTAAGGAGTGTCTTCGATGGGCAAAACACCATGAATTGTCTCATTATCACAACGCAAGTCTCGACTCCGATCAAGGAAAATCGCCAGAAGACAGTAGAGTTAGAAAGATACTTGGAAATATTGTCTTCAAAATACGATATTTGCTAATGGACCCTATTGAATTTGCAAAAGAAGTTGGCAAGGAGAATATTCTATCAGACAAGGAGAAGTCTCTGCTTTATTACCACATATTGACTCACGAAAGTCTGCCATGCAACTCAGCTTTCCAACAAAGCAATCGTGTCAACATATGTTCCAGATTTACACTGATTGGCTCAGCACCACAATGGTGGTCATGCAACGGACCCACAGATGCTGTGACCTTCTACACGGATAGTGACATTGAACTCGTAGGAGTTGTTTTGTATGGCGGAAAAACTGCCTGCCAGCATCAGGTCTACACAGAAATTTGCTTAGTCGGTGAGAGCGCAGACGACCTGACGATGTTAGCCACAGTAAATCGCATCATTGATTCAGACGGTTCATCATCTCCATGGCCGGTTTACTTGCCTAGTCCAGTCCATGTCCAATCAAAACTTATGCACACCATTCTTGTTACAATGAAAGGTCCACTTACCCATTATGGTACTTATGGGAAAGAGACAGTTACATGCTGCGGTGTTAATTTCAATTTCTCCAGTTCGCCGAAGTCTACCAATGGAACCAATGTCAAGAGTGGTCAAATACCTCAGCTTGTATTCATGAAAAAAATTTAAGTCACTCCTGTTTTACTATTATTATCTGTGCACAAAATTTTTTTCTTATTTTTTGCCACTTAAGGTTGCTTAACACGAAGTCAAACTTCTACACTTCATCAAATTTACTAAAGTTCTTATAATGTTCCAAATATGAACAAAGTAATTGCTATCTCACCAATTCAACCACTTGTTTCAATTGATTTTTATTAAAGTATATTTTCTTGAGTTATTGGCTTACTTTATTTAATTTTTTGAAAATCAACAAGACAAAAATGCAGAACAAAAAAAATTCAATCAGAAAAAGCCCCAATCAATTAGCAAAAAAGTCTAATTTAATTACTTAATTCTGGTTCAAATCTCAACCTAACATTATGACATTGCAAATTTCTGTTTTCAAATAGTCAGCTTTTTGATTCTGTTGTGTGGTCATCTCACTTATTAAGCACATCCTTCACAGCGCAAACAATACTTTGTGCATCAATACCAAACAGTGCCAACAGTTCCTGAGGCTTGCCACTTCTAGGTACTCCATTGACAGCAAGATGTTTGATCACTATGTTCCTTTCCATTCTAAGAGCACTTGCAACCGCTTCCCCAATACCTCCTTAGTTAAGGGAAAACAATATGTTAGAGTTTATGCTTAATTGATTGTATGTGAAATTTTTGGTTAACCTTCAGGGTAATGATCCTCTGCAACTACGATCCTGCCTCCAGTTTTTCTTGCACAGCTCAGAATGGTCTCGGAATCTATCGGCTTGATGGTGAAAGGATCAATAACTTTCACATGGATGCCAGACCCTGCTAGAATGTCAGCAGCTTTTAGAGCCTCCACTAAAGTCACACAAGCAGCAATGACTGTCACCTGGTCATTAGCACTCTCTCTGACAATCTGAAATTAATTGCACCTTCAGTAAAAAACATATCTAAATATGGAAAATATTGTAGATATCAACCTTAGCCTTCCCAATCTCAAAGACTTCATTGTTTTGGTAGATGACAGGAACGTTTGGACGACTTGTCCTTATATAACAAATTCCCTTTGTATTGGCGGCCAACTCAACTGCTCTCTCTGTAGACACAGCATCACTGGGATAAAACACTGTGCAATTAGGGATGGCTCTGAACATAGCCAGGTCCTCAAGGCCCATTTGAGATGGTCCGTCCTCTCCTAGAATCGAGTAGTTAAAAATTATCAAAAAAATAATTTAAATCTAATAATTAATGTCACACACCAATTGAAACACCACAGTGTGAACCACAGAAGTTTGCATCAGTTTGAGAAATAGCACCCATCCTTATTTGGTCATAAGCTCTTGAGAGGAAACAAGCAAATGAGCTGGCAAATGTAACGGCTCTATTTCTGGTTGCACAGCCGATTGCCACTCCTACAAGGTTTTGCTCGGCTATGAAACACTCAATAAATTGATCTGGACAGACTTCCTGAAAGTTTCAGTTTTTAATTAAACTGTCAAAATCTCATGCAAGTTAAATAATTATGAATATAAACAATGAAACCTTCAGCTTCATTGAGAAAGTTGAATTCTTCATATCACCATCAAGGGCAATAAGGCGAGGGTTGACCTTTCCCAGTTTAGCCAGAATGTTTCCGTAAGCTTGACGGGTGGCAATCTGCATAAAGTACGATTTGATTCAAATATGATTTCCAAAACAAAAAAAAATTCACATAAATGGAAATAAATTATCAATTTCTTTATGTTTATTTATTAATGCCTATCAACTATATCTCAAAAGTTATGTTCATCATAAATCGTAAATTGCCCACAAGAAATACAATGGAAATTAAAATCTCAGAAAAATTATTAAAAAAATCTTCATACACTTTCTCCTTTTGTATAATTTGGAGCCTCAGCCATCTTAATGTAGCCAAATCCAAGATCAGGAATGTTTTCAGAAGGAAGTCTAGGCTTGATGCCATGATCTCCCATTTGACTAATATGCTGTTGGATGGATTCAATTGCACTCGATGCCTTTCCTCCCAGTGGTTTTCCATGCCAATTGTCCTGGTCTTCAATCCCAGGTATTCCTTTACCTTTATAAGTTTTGGCCAATATACAAAAAGGTTTATCTTTAAGCTGGGCAGCCCTATTGAAAGCTTTGCAAAGGTGTTCAATATTGTGTCCATCTATGACTTCAGCGAACCACCTGTTAAAAATTATTAAAATAATATATTTACATTACAGTCTTAAATTACCACACAAGTAAAAAAAACATTGTTATCAACCCAAATGCTTCAAATCTCTGCTGGTAAGTTTCCATGTCATGTTGCAGGGAAGTTGGTTCACTCTGTCCAAGTCTGTTGACATCCACAATAACAACCAGGTTGTCCAAATGATAATAACTAGAGAAATGAATTGCTTCCCATATTGAACCTTCAGCACTTTCTCCATCTCCAATCAAACAAAAAACTCGATACCTGTAAAATATTAACTTATCAAGATTCTTCTAACAAATTTGTAGATAGACAAATAAACCTACTGTGCTTTGTCAATATATTTAGCGACGTATGCCATCCCAGCAGCACAACTCAATCCTTGGCCCAGAGAACCAGTTGCAACATCAATAAAATTCAGCCTCTACAACAATATTTGAATGGTTTTTATTATTTATTATAACTAATAGAAAGCTAAAAGCAAATCAGATACACACAGGAGTGGGATGTCCCTCCAAATCAGAATCCAGAGTCCTCAGTTTTAAAAGATCTTTTGGATCAATCAATCCTGCTTCAACCCAGGCAGCATAAAGAAGTGGTGCTGCATGACCCTATGGCCAACAAGATCTTATTAACACTTGTTATAAAATTACAAAATTAAAGATAAAAACTTACTTTTGACAAGACAAATCTATCATTTGAAGCACTTTTAGGATCAGTTGGTTTATATTTCATGGCATAGAAGAACAGAGATGTAACAAGCTCAGCTGCAGAGCAACACGATGTTGGATGACTGCAATTCACCAACAAGCAAAAAGCTAGATTTAGAAAATTTTAAGCCAAACCAAAACAAAAACTAAAAAAATTATATCAGATATAATTTCTTCAATGGTACAACGACTTTTGTTTTAAAAAATTCCTTCATCTAATTCACCAGACAAGATGCCAGACTCATGCATATACTTATTATAAAATTTGTATAGCAATTGATCAACAATTATGGCAATCATTTACTTTGAAGGTTTGGCCTACACTAGCCATGTTATGAACTTACAGTAGTCCCATTACGAACCTTTCCCTAACTACCTCAACCCATTAATGTAAATGATTGCCAACAATACATCTCCTATACTAGAAACATTACCCTACTATTTGTTCCCTGAACACAGCTGAATACAGTTTTTTAAGAACTGAACTGTTATATACTCCAAAAATTTGCAACAGATATAGTTCCCTCAATAACCAAAATAGGCCCTTTACGCATGGCAATGTTTCCAATTAAACATAAACCGATAATTTACTCATTGTCTTTCAGACAAATAAAAACAAGAACGAGACCGACATTTAAGCGGAAATATCCGACACCTTACCCAGTATTGCTTTCATTTGTGGCATTGATAGAATGTATCCTGAGCTTGTTAGCAATATTCTTTAATGTCTCCACGAAATGAGAATCAATCTTTGGCAAGTCCGACATCTCGTCAAATTAGTCCTGTGAAGCACGCTGCACTATGACCAGCCCGGCTCTAAATGAAGTAGATGGATGGTAGAAAAAAAAACTAAATACTATTTGAACTTCGAAAAAATTTGGTATTTATTTATAACCTAATAAAACACAATTAAATAGATAACCAAATATTCTATTATAAGCAAGAGTTTTTTCAATGCAAATACCTACAAGCATTGGCCTACAAGCTTCGACAAGCTCAAACGAAGTTGTCAAGCAGCCAGTTTTCAGCAGTTTTTAATAATATTTAGAATCGTTGAATTTCGTCTGCTTGCCGCCACTTACTGTTGTTGTAATAGCAGATCGAGGAATACTGGATGATCCAGTATACGTAAACCCAATTGCAGCTTAAAGACGTAAATTCAGCGTTTTCCAAGAAGGGGCAGAGTTTTTCGGTCATTTAAATAGCTTAATATTAGGGTTACTCGGCGCTGCCCGGTTTTTGTTGTTAGTTTTCTTTTCTTTGCTAATAAAACGTAAAATAAATGACAGATATTTTCTTGCTTTTTAAAAATCTTCTCAATGCTGACGGTTTCGGCATTTTTCTTCTGTTACGGCCAGCCAAAAGCAATGTTTTTAGCTTTTCCAAGGTCTTTGAAACATTAGCATAGGTATATTTTCTCAAAATCTTCTGCTGTTTGTCATGTGTTTGGATGTTAAAATGTTAAGTAAACTGATGATGACCGAAAGGCACCTGTGAACTATTCTCAAATTTACACATCTAGCTGACCATCTTGTTGAGGATATAGGGAGACCTAGTGTTATTGTGGATGACCTAAATTTATAACTTTTTCTAAACCGCCTTACTTTTCTTATTCTCTTCGTGGCCATTCGTGGATATGTTTTTAACAAGACTAGCACACATCAGCCTTAAACACGTGGGCAATGTTTCTATACTTACACTGATTAACCCAATGAGATTCAGGTACCCCCTAGTAAAAAAGTTCTCGGATTTGCAAAAATCCCACGGGCGTTACCTGTCGGAGGGGGGTCCGGACCCCCGCCCAGCGCCGCGCCTGACTACAAAAATTAAAGGCAGCTGTTTATGGTGCCTGCCGCTCCACTCTCCACGCCCCATTTTTTTGTTCACATCTATTTCATTGATTTTTAGAACATACATTAATAATTTTTTACTTTTATTTTAATAGTTTACAGGTTTTCAAGCAAAGTCCTTGATCACTCATTAGGATCAGCTGTTTCCGCTTTCTTTTGAATTCCTTCACGATATTCAGTTGGGCGTCTGCGTTAGTCCTGCCTGCCATACAGACCCGCATACACTTTGGAAAGGACGGAGTTTGAATGTTTTTTCGAGTAGCAGACTCATATAGTTGTAAAACGGCACTAGGTGGAATTACCAAAAACGGGACATAAGTCCGCCATCTTGAATTTTCAAAATGGCGAACAATAATTATAAAAAATTTAAAAAAAAATCAGACAACATTATTGTACTTAATTGGTGTAAAAAACTTTATTTTTTTTTAGAGATATCACTCCTCGCATTGTGATACGATTTGTGAGAGACGGCTGGCCTCACAGAATCATGTAACCGGAATTAAAACTGTATGAGAAACTTTCTGATTCTCTTTCAACAGAAAATGGTTGTCTACTCTTTGGAGCAAGAATCGTGATACCAAAGAAATTACGCGGCAAGATTTTAGAATTGTTACATACAGGACACTTCGGAATGCAAAGAATGAAGCGTTTAGCAAGAACTATAGTTTATTGGCCTCGAATTGATTACGACATTGAAAATTTAAGTCGCTCATGTAGTCCTTCTGCTGAACAGCAAAACAAGCCACCAAAAGATGATGAATCACCCGTGAATGATTCCTGAAAAGCCTTGGGACAGAGTGCATCTGGATCACGCTATAAATTTTTAGGAATCAATTGGCTGGTTATGGTAGATGCCTACTCGAAATATCCGTGTATACATCCGACAAGTTCCATAACAGCAAAAACAACAACTCAGTTTTTGGATGAAGATTTCGCACATTTTTGTTTCCCTCACACTTTGGTGACTGATAATGCTCCAGCCTTTACTTCTGAAGAATTTCAGAATTGGTGCAAAAAAAGAGGCATCATTCATCTTTCTGGAGCTCCTTATCATCCTGCAACCAACGGGGCAGCCGAGCGATTGATACAAACTTTTAAAAAATCACTCACGAAGTCTGCACATCCTCTCCGAAGAGCTTTGCAAGATTTTCTTTTGCAATATCGGAGAACGCCCTTGGAATCTGGATTTTCCCCAAGTGAACTCTTGAATGGACGACAAATCAGAAGCAAATTAGATTATCCTTGCCTTGCTCGAGAGATGCAGGATAAACGAAGTCAAAGAACAAACAAAGAATCTTTCCAAATACAACACAAGTACAAAATTGGAGATTTTTGTTACGCTCTACACTGTGGTCCCAGACAGGGTAAACAACCAAGATGGATTCCTGCAATCGTCAAGAAAATATTGGGAGCACGAAACATCCAAGTACGATTGTGCTCCGCCCACGTTATGTTACACGTTACTCCACATCATCGAGTCTTTGAGACGACGCATTTGACACCACGTCAACAAAGAGTCTAGCAACCACGTCAACGAAGAGTCCAGCGACCACGTCAACGAAGAGTCCAATCACGACGAAACGTCCGGCAACCGTATCAACAGGAAATCAAGCGACCAGTTTGCCAATGAGTTCTCCATCCAGTGCGACAACCGTACCAGGAGAAATTCTACGGACGGATCTGACAAGATCAGCAACGCAAGCGAATACTTCAGTTGAAACAGGACCACGACGTTCGGAGCGCCTGCGGTTGAAGAATTTAAGATTTTGACACGATTTTTTTTCGTTAGAAGACATTTTTACATTTAGTTTTCGCTTTTGAAAAGATTCAAAAGCTTGTGGGAAGGTGTTGTGACGAGACACTCCAGGTGTAATCAGGTGCGCCTTCCAAGCTAGCTACCGAGTTGTTGCGAGAAAGTTCTGTTTAGTGTTTAGCGAGTTCCGCAGTATTTACATTACATGTTTCTTGTTATTTATATTGTGTTTCTGAAAGACACAACACCAGGCACAATGAATAATAATAATAATGTTTGACAATATTTAGAGTGGCGTAAATCCTAAAGGACTTCAAGGCCACTGAAGGGTTCTTTGCAGAGGCAGCCATTTGTAGGCGCCTACCTCTTAAGCAATGCGAGTGAACTCCTTGTTTAAGGGAGTTACGCTGGTGACGTCGGTGAGGCTTGAACTGCCGACCTAACGATCGACAGGCGAATGCTCTACCGCTCTGCTACCAGCGCCTCTATAATCTATAATGAAGCAATAATCTATCATCCGCTTCTTCTAAACGGCCTGTAAGGGATTTAATGTGCACTGGATGAAACGAGTCATCCGACTGCCTCTGTGATTTTATGAACTCAGCTGGCACAATGTCATTATCAATAACGCACCCACTGAGTATGGTGGGATGATTTGATCGCTGTTCTCTAGCAAGCAGGCGAGTTAGAAGCTGCAAATTAGTCTTATTGCTTGGAGACGTCAAAAACTTGTCCATCTGTTTTGGTATTGGCGCATCAGGACCTATGACGGTCATATCCACTGCTGATGTGCCAGCTGAACGCCTACTTCTTTCACCGCTTTTGACTGACGATTCGATATAGCTGTCGAAGACAACATGGAAACTTGTTCTGCAACACATCGACTAGCCTGCAGACAGCACACGTTTAATAGCATTTCCAAATGGGCCAAACGAGCACAAATTTGGAAACGAGCGAATATTCGATATGAAATCAACTATAACAACTGCATCCCCATGTTGAAAAACTATTTCTTCAGGCACTATTAGTTTTTCAATTTCAGTCACGAGTTTACTCTTCTCTGGTTTTGATGCAAAATCACCGTCAAAAATGATTGAATCTGGCAAAACATCATAAGAGTAGATTTCTGCCATTGGCATACCACGTTGTATCAAGATATTGATGTTGCGCTGAGCTCTGCAGCTAATATAATACCTTCTGTGAAAAAGGAGTAACAGAATCTGTGGTTGTTGTCGGTGGCTTATAGTCCATTCTAGGCAGGTTTCTTTTGGAAATTGTGGCCGACAGTTTTTTTGTTTTATCCAGGAAACGTTCTTTGTAAAACTCTTTGAAGCAGCTTTCTTCGTTCCTAAGTGCCTGGCAAAGACGCAAAGACACTTCATCATAAGCTATCTCCTTAGTGATGAAATTATGCAACTTGATTCCAGGCGATTGAATAATGAACGGATTTCACCTGCTGCATACGAAGTCAAGCAGTTTTGCCACATTTTTGTTAAGATACTTTGCTTTCCGACCTACCAATCATGGTGTACCTGTACAGATTACAGATTGAATTGTCTTTTGTCATCTCTCTCAAGTTGTTGGAAATCAGCAAAATTTCATGAAATATAAGCTGCCATTCAACAACAACAGCTGTGTTTCGTGTATTGCCAACAATTCCACCCTTGCCTTTTGACGCTTTCTGTATGGACTGCTCTAGTTTCATGTCTGGTGCAACAACGTCGAAAGAACCAACAAGGTTTTTAACAACAAATTGGCGAAAGACATCTGGATTAGTATGTTCTAGTTTGTTTATACTTTCACGGTAGAAAGTACCATATCGGAGGTAGTTCAAACAATCACTTTCTCTGAAGATTGGGAGTGACTTGTCTACAAATGCAACGTGAAGTACAAATTTTCCTTCACGATCAGAAGAAATGAGATGTTTGACAATCAAAGCCATCTGCTGAAAGACACCACAATATTGGCAAACTTCTGACTTTGATTCACATTCCTTCCAATGGCGGCGCTAGGATTTCAGAAGAGGGTGGGCAACATTTGGGCAAACAAAATTCAGGTCGGGCAAGCATTGACATGGCAAACCTAACGTATGCATTTAACTTGTTAAGGTTAACCACAATGACAATGCATTCGCTTGTGAATTTATTGTTACTAAATTTCGTAACTAAACTTGTGATTTTATTTGGTGGTAACTAAATTTCTTGGAATGATATCACAGAATTTATGTCAAAGCATCCTTACGGAACGCTCAAGTGCAGCATAACACACTATAAAATAACCCTGTGCCCCGTAGTTAGACAATAAGCAAAGAATACAAGTTTTTTGGAACACAAATGTATTTCTAAAAGCAAGTTCAAAACAAACACAAAGCACTTACCTTAGACATCAAAACGCGATTTAAATTAGCATACAACGACACGACAATTGTTGTGTGAACTACAAAATTTATCAATAACATCATCAAGTTCAATATTTTAAGCACGTTCCCGGTTCATTGCTATTGTACTTAGGTCAGCTAGACGAATGTTAAACATACTGTTTTGAAGGGAGGTTTTTATAATCCGAAGTTTAGAAAAACTACGCTCACAACCAGCAGAGCTCACCAGCAATGTCAGAGCAATTTGAATCAGTCTCCAAATTTCATAGAATGCATCTTTGTAAGGCTTTAGAAATTGGAGCAAATCAATCAATGATGACAATTAAGTTGAGTTTTTTTTTTAATTAAACGCTCAGTACTGTGACATTCAACTTGCAAATCAAAAATATTGAGTTGATAAAACTCAGCCATAAATTTCATACTATCTATTTCAAGAAATCCATCATGTTTAGCATCCAGAAATTGAAGACTCTTCATCAATGAAAAATTTTCAAATAAAAATCTATGTTTTAATTTCACTATGATAGTATCCAAACATGTGCAAAATATGTGTAGTTTAATGTGATCAAAGCTATTGATATTTTGTTGATCATCTGTGGTTTCAATTATTACTGATTCCTGTATTTTTTTTTAGGAACCTTCCTCTTCTTTTGGATTTCTCCCATTTAAGATTATACATATCTATTAAATCCGATGCATTAATGATTTTCCACAATGATTTATCTAATTCGGGATTATCTATCACGCTCTTTTAAGAAGTCGTCCAATACTTCAGTTATCAAATTTGTAGCAGCTAATAAATCTAAATTAACAGACTGAGGAAGTTTTGTGATAGTCATTAAGCAGAGTAATATTTACTTCATTAAAATTAGCATTACGACAAAATTGAAGGACATTATCAGTGTTAGTAGAGACTTGGCATTTACTTGTCTATAACATTTAAGGTTTATGCACATTATAGAATCAAAAGTAACATTAAATGTAACATACTCTCGCATTTTGTGACATTTCATTTTTTTACTTTTAAATCAAAAACCACGACACGGTGTCTTAAAAGACGGTAAAATTTACATTAGTGTTTAACTAACTGTTGTAAAATTATAGTTCAATAAATTTTTGTGAGGACGGGCAAACTTTGGGCAAGACCATTGTGAGGGCGGGCAATGCCCACCCTTGCCCATGCGGGCAATGCCCACTCTTGCCCATGCCTAGCACCGCCACTGATTCCTTCACAAAAAACAGGAACATTTGTTGAATATGGTCTGATTTCTCAAACAATTCTAAAAATTTCGCCGTTGATTTGCCTTTGTTTTTAACACACAGAGCTGTTCTAAGTTCAACTGCACACGACATCACATCATTAGTTTTTTCAACTTCGGGCTCAGTGACCCACATCAAGGAACTTATGACATCTGATACAATTGTTATGCCTCGGAAAGATCTAACATAATGAGTACCTTCTAAAACAGAATTTAGCGTCAACTTGCCAAACACCTCTGTCTCAATCAAACCATCTTCAATACCAGACCCCAGCAAATATCGTCCAGTACACTTGAGCAGTACTTTAACCCAGTGAAACATTCCCATCATACCATGTATGTCTGCAAATGCAACTGGTTCATCCATCAAGATTTCGGCTACAGTATGGAAGATGTCTTCATCGCAGAATACTGGAATGACTGATTGCGATGGGTTAAGCTGGCGACGGACACTCTGAAAATTCTGCAGAGATTTGTTTTAGATGTTGTACGAGTTGCGTAATCCGCTCCTTGTCTACTGAACAGTTTCTTTAAATGCGGCGGTTTTGATGATATGCCTTAAGACAAATAAGAAAAACATTAAATAACGTCAATCGTTATAAATTGTTTGAACGGCCCTAATAAGTTAAATAATATTCAAACAAGTTGATCTACGTTTAAATAATGCACCGATAACATTTTCTGTGCTCTCGGCGTCCATTTGGGATTTTTGTCGGCCATATTGTCCGCCATATTAAATTTTGTCTCATAATTATCATAAACGAAATGATATCTCTAAAAAAATAAAGTTTTGTACACCAATTAAGTATATTAATGCTGTCTGATTTTTTTTAAATTTTTATAGTTATCGGTCGCCATTTTGAAAATTCAAGATGGCGGACTTATGCCCCATTTTTGGTAATTCCACCTAATGCCGTTTTACAACTATATGAGTCTGCTACTCGAAAAAAAACATTCAAACTCCGCCCTTTTCAAAGTGAATGTGGGTCTGTAGGACAGGTCCTGGACTACGTTCTGTCTACTTGATAAGTTCGGACTAGATAAAGATAAAGACGATGTACTATGAATGAGCTGGTGACGCCGGTTAGGTTCAAACCGCCGTCCTTTAAGTCTTAAGTCAACACGCGTACCAGAACGCTTTACCGAAATACCACAGTGCGCTATATAAAAAGTAAAAAAAAATACAAATTTAACTTTGTTTATTTATCAATTTTTATTTCTATTTAACTCTATTTTGAAAACTAGCTGAGTGGCCTTGTGACATAGATAAATAAAATCGTATATCTTTGTTTATTAATTTCAGGTGTTTACGTTTTGTTGTTAATTAATAACAAATTATATTAATATTTGATATATAATTTGTTTAGGAATATTGTTGTTTAAAATTAAAATTCAGAAGCTTTTACGATATTGCTCTATTTTTATTTTTTGTGAAGCTTATTGTAACTTTTTGTAACTGTTATTATTAATTATTATGGATATTTCCAATGGACATGTGGATCAGCAACAACTTGTACAGAATCATATTGAAATAGGACTACTATTAGGTCCTACTCGAGAAGTAGGAAAGGGTGAAAATTTGGATTGCCAATTTCAATTTTCTGATCAAAGTGATCAGAACCTTTTAACACAATGTGAACATATTGAAGCAAATCATGAGATATCTTATCATCGAACATTATCCGATTGCATACTGTCTCAAAGACAGCCCATTTTGATTGCTGAAAATAAGAAAGATTTTGTTGACTCTGAAAATTATCTTAGAGGACTAAAGTGGTAAGTGTAACAATTGGAAGTAAAACAAATGCAATATGAATATGTGTTGATATAATTTTCTACAATTTCCATTTTAACAAAAATGCAGTTGATCTGTTTTTTAGTTAGACATTTAAATTCATTAAGTGATTATTTAGAATACATGATATGACTAACGATAACTTTATTTAAATTATAAATAAAACTGTTAATTGTTTATTTGTTTCAGGTCTCCATGTGGAACTCAACTTCTTTCTTGTTCCAATGACAACTGTTTTCGATTATATAACATTGACAACAGCAATTTAAACCAATCAAAACCTAAAAGACCTTCATTGGTTTGTCTGCATGTTTTAATTATTTAATTTTATTTCTTTTATAATAATTTTATGATAAGTAAAGAAAATTCATGAGATTTATAAATTTTTTCAAAAAATTAACTGATTAAATGGAAGAACTTGATTTTGTTATAAAAATTTAAACAATTAAAAACTAATCATAAAATAGAGGCCATCCATATATTATGTACACAATGAACTTTCGATTCTGACACCCTTGTTGCATCTCGTACATTTTAGGCTCTCTTTGCAAGAAGAAGTCGAGTGAAATATTTTTATATTTTTTTTAAAAATTAGTAAATAGTTGAGGGCTGAGGAAGGAGTTTTCTCGTACTTAATTTTTTTATGTAGAAGGGGGTAGTCATAGAGGTAATTTTGCAATGTGTTTGGGTTAGGTACATCATATAAAGCCAGCGGGAACGAGCGATCAGGAATGGGAGAGCCAGCGGAAACGGGAGAGCAAGCGGGAACGGGGGAGAGCGACCGGGAATGGGAGAGTTAGGGGGAAAGGGAGAGGAACCAAGAGAGTGAGCGGGAAAGGAAACAGGAGCGAGAAAAAAACGATAGAAAAACCTCTAAAAACCCCAGGCAACGCCAGGTACCCCACTAGTCTTTATTTATATAGATATGACAGAACAGAGATCTAATTAAAAATATTATAAAAAAAAATCAATGCTAACTGTTGATTTTAAAAATGAAGTAGCTTACCACACCACCTAACAGTGTAAAGCAAATTTCTAACATACATATGTACACACAGATATATAAGAAATTTTGTATTTTGATATATCTTTAAATTTTTGTGTACATTCGTATTTGTCGGAACAATGCTTTCCCTCCCCATATACACTTGTATGCAAAACATTTACTCGCGATACAATCCCCTTCCTATCGGTGTGTACATAATATATGGATGACCCCATAGGGCTGGTTGGTTGATCTGTTTTATAGCTAAAATTTTAAATTTCAGGAATGTTCATGTACCAGTCAGGAAGCAGGTTTGGTTTATGATTTCGCATGGTATCCTGGCTCGACTTTTTCCAATCCGCAAACTTGCTGCTTTGCCTCCTCAACAAAAGATAGTCCCATTCATTTATGGGATTCACTATCAGGAGATCTTAGATGTTCATACAAAGCATATAATCACATGGTTAGTTGGCTACATTATTTTGATAAAATTTGTAGGTGTTTGTTAAAAAAATATATGGGCCACAAATTTTTGATGTAAGCTAAATATTGTGTCACTTCAGTATCAATACAGTCTTAAAAGTCGCAAAACCTTTCTTGAGAATTTTCTTTAAGCTGATTGGTTGTGACAGTACTGGTTTTGGCTTTATGACATTTTACTGTCGTTGAAAGGTTGTGTCGTTTCATAGTGCAGACTTACGTGAAATGTATATTAAGTTTTTTGTTTGGCAAGGGGATTGCTCAAGGCAGAAAAAAATCCCACGTTGTGTAACTCCCTTGGTCAAGGAGTTCACTCCTACAGTTAAGGTCAACTCAGCCTGTCATCAATTTGTGGATGTTAAATGAGTTTCTCATCTGCGCAAAATAAAAGTTTGTCACATTCCACTTTTGAATGCACATTCAGGGATGGCAGATGAAATTGTGTTATCACAAATAAACCAACTGACCACGATGCCGCTGTGTAAATTTTTTTAAAAAGTGCTGCCTTAATGCACTTTACCTTAGAGCTGTTCCGATATGACTCTTTGCCGATTATGCCGATACCGATTATAGCGGATTAATAAAATTGCCGATACCGATTATGACACTAATTATGTTATAGTTACTATTATTTCTTTAGTGAAAATGTTGGTTCCGAAACATACCCCGATAATACAACACTATCGATCACACAACCATAGAATAATAATTATTTAATATAAATCCATAAAAGTTTATTTCTTTAATTAAAGTCAAGTAATGATGAAACTAATTATAAAATAATAAAAATAAAAAAAAATGTATATGGGAGATAGCTACTATAGCTCATGAGTTCAACGTCAACTACGTAGGCTGTCTCAACCTGGCTACAGCCTACAGCTAATACTTAAAGTCAAGTTGAGGTAAGTTATACTTAATTAACAACAACATTTCTCCATTTTCAGCGAGCAATGATCCATATAAATATAAATTTTTAATAATAAAGACTGAGTTTGATAACTTTTAGCCAGTGAGCAAATGAGCGTCAACAGAGCGTGTTGATCATCGCTTCATAATTAGACCCAACCGTTGTTAGACTTTTCGACTTCCGGAACTTTGTTGTTGACAAAAAAATGAAACACGTCTATTTTATTGTCGAACTTTTAGTTTATTCTAAACAGTGACTAGTTAATTGAAAATTTTAATCGGCTACCGATTATATTTCGAATTGCCGATTATGCCAATTAGGCCAATAATTGGTGCCGTTATGCGTACTCCTATTAATCTGGCCCAGCTCTACTTTACCAACTGAAGTGGACTTATAACCCGGATTTCTTACTCCTACGAAGGAAATTATTTTCGAGCCTAAAAAGCCTACTTGATCATGGTGGTGGTGATGAGTGACTGAAGATTTAACTATTTTATGTGTCTTAGTGTAAATTGAGGTCGTTGAGGTTATTAGGTTGCCAAAATTGAGGTCATTGCATAATTAAAATAACGATAGACGATAATAATAATTTTCGACATAAATACATTATTTGTTTATTTAAATAATTCTTCTTCTTCTTTGTCAATTTATTTTCATAATTTATAAAAACTTAGGATGAATTAGCGACGGCTCACAGTTTGGCTTTTGATCCGTACGGGGAGCGTCTGTTTTGTGGTTTTGAGAAAATGGTTCGAATTTTTAATGTCAGTCAGCCTGGAAAGCAATGTGAATCAAGGCCTACATTTGGTTAGATTTTTATTTTTGCCTATTTGATGTTTGTTAGATTATTTTAATTTTAAGAGAAAACATTAATGCATTTTATTTTGTTAATTAAAACAATATTTAGATGATAAAATTAAGGAAGTCAAATATAATTGTTATTTAAAATATCTCCAGTTGACAAGGAAGGCCAATCGGGAATAATTTCTTGTTTTGCATTCAACCCTTCAAATCCTTCCATGTATGCTTGCGGCTCATACAATCGATCCAGTTTGTCGTTTTCTATTTTTTTGCTTTTTATTAAAAATCTTTCTTGTGTTTTTTTTTAAATTTAAAGATCGTTTAAAATGGGATCAAAATAAAATTATAATTTATTAGATTGTTAATATTTTAATTAATGTTATCATCTTTTTTTCTGAATGGTTGCTAATGATATTTCACTTTTAAAATTTCAGTTGCAGTTTACTACGAACCACAAGGAAGTGTTGATTTTATTCTTCTTGGACACAGAGGTGGTGTGACACATTTGAAGTTCTCTCAAGATGGCAACTATCTTTATTCTGGTGGAAGGATGGTTTGTATTTTTAAAATTATTAAAAATGTTAAGATATTAAAATAAAATAAAATAAAACATTTTTTTTCAATGTGTAAATAAGATAAATAATTAAAAACTATAAATAGATACAAAATAATTAAAAACTATTATCATTAAATTTTTTTGTCATTCTTGCCATCACATTAATTCAGGATCGGGAGATTTTGTGTTGGGACATGAGAAATCCAGGAAAGATTTTGTTTGTAATGAAAAGAGAAGTCATGACAAACCAACGAATGTATTTTGATCTTGTCAGGTTTGTATTTTTGAATTGAAAATTATAGTCAAATTTTATTTTATTTTATTTATTTTGATAAAAATTGTTGCAGTTCGGAAGACATCCTCGTTTCCGGTTCTCATGACGGACATGTGATGTTCTGGAATGTTTCTAACAAGGGAATTTTCAAAGAAGAAAAATCTGAGCCAATTCTGCCTCCAATACTCCAACATCGTTCTCACAATGATACAGTAAACAGTTTAAGGTATTTGACTGAAGATTTTCTTATTCCAGTGTATCCTTATAGCTTGAATTTAATTTTAAAAAAGACAAACTGTTCTCTGGCTATATACATTTTTTAACATATATACTAAGAGCTAACAGTAAAATTCTGTAACTTATTATTTGGGTCGCATTCCAGAATATAAAACAATGCTACTCACATTGGCGCCGTAGCACAGTGGTGAAAGCAGTTATGCTATCATCCTGCCGTCGTGGGTTCAAATCTCAGTCACGGCAAGGCGTAATTCCGTTGAGCAAGGAATTCACTCACGCTGCTCAGGCCAACTCAGCCTTTCATTCTTTACTGGTCGATAAATGAGTACCAGTTTCACGACTGGGGTGTAATAGGGTTCGGCACATTCCGATTTCGGAGACACGTGCGGGTGGCAGGTAACACTGCGTGATCTCATATGCGCGAGTCGTTCCCGGCGCCTCTGAAGCTTAGCAACTGGCGCTTCTAATCGATCCTACTACTACTACTACTACTACTACTACTACTTAATAGTTATAGAATTTTAATGTTAGCTCTTAGTATTTATGTTAACAAATTTTATATAGCCAGATTTTTATTTTTATTATTAGCGCAGAAAAGAAACGTGGTTTTTTAAGTTTTTCAAGTATTATTTTTTGGATTGATTCGGATTCTAGAAATGAAACTAATATTAGTGCTTGCAGGTATGGCATGTTGAAGTTAATGATTATAACAGTTTATTGTTGTTCATTTTCAGTTGTCATCCATCCCTCCCTCTCATTTCAACTGGATCAGGTAGAAGACACGTTTCCTTACGTAAATGCTACAGCGACTCTGAAGGCAGTGATAATGAGACTGAATTATGCGAGAATTCGATAAAGCTATGGTGGTTTGATGATACGACAGTTTGGAATAATTGAACTGTATTTTTATTAATTATGTTTTTGTCTTTATTAAGTTTTTTAAATAATAAAAAAATCCTAAAATCAAGAATTTTATTTTCACACCCGATATAAATAAAATTTTTACAAGTTCTAAAGCACATTTTGTGACTATCAATAAAAACGCATCCAATGTCATATTAATGACATATCAACGTTTATATCCAATGTCATGCTTTTCAAACAAATTTAATTATAGGAGATTCTTTTCAGTACGTTCAGTTGTGTACGTGTGTGCTTGCTCTTTTATTGTTACAATCGTTTTAGGTGCATATCAAAGAAGCGTTCAGTGCAGCGATAGTCAATCAGCTAAGTAATGTATTTGTGTGTGTGTGTATGTGTGTGTGTGTGTGTATGTGTGTGTGTGTGTGTGTACAGCAAGCGTACGTATGAACCTTTGTGATCAAGAGGACACTTATCGTCAGATCGTCTCGAGTTTCGTTGTCGTTTCTTGCACGATTGGATGGAGCAGATACAAAGTCGTTGCGGCGATGGCTGTCAGAAATACCCAAAAGAACAATCGGTCGACGATTTCTGCCACTCGCTTCCATTCTTTCGACCATAAAGTTTCTCTTAATTTGATCAGTTCAATACTGTTTAAGCGCATGTGTCCCGAATAGGGAGGTCGTGAAAGTCGTGCATCGTCCGCTGTTACACCGAAGTTCTTGCTCTCTATCGAGTTCTGTGCACGAAGGTCTGTTGTGGAACTGTCCGTGTTATTGCTTTGTGCTTTTTTTCTGCTCATGCCTACCAGCCTTGCCACGTACACAGATACTAAAGTGTGCGCCCATTTTGGAACGGGTCTGTCTGAAACTGCATACAGGTTTAGTACGTATACTGTCAGCACCATACTCAGAGTTGTAATGCCCATCGTCAAGGTCAGATAAACACCTTAAACAAATATAATAAATTTAATTGTTATTTAGTAATGTTTGTAAATATCGCATTAAAAGGGTTAGTTTATCAGATGTCAAACATCTAAATAAATCAACTTAGTAGACGAATGACACAATAACGAATCCGTTTTCTAATTATTAAGTTTTTTTTTAAACTTCAGATGCTTTGGCTAAAAATCTATTTGAAACTCAAATCAAAATATTTTCCGACCAACCCAATAGCGGAATGTGCTCTGAAGTTTTTGGTATACTGTCAGTTACGTTGAGGAGAAGAATTCTGAAAGACAGAAGGACAACCACTCCTATTTGAACTTTTTGTGCCGGCGTGGAGAAAAAGACAGACAGAAGAATAACTGATGTCATAAGAGATGGTAAGATCACGTTTAGTATGTAAAACGTGTAACGCCTTCGAATGAAGATTTGAAATTCCACATTAGAAAGTCTGCAGTAAGAAACAAGTGGTATAAAAGCAACGTAAAATTTATTATTATATATTAACTCCACATCGCTTAATGCAAGCTCACTGGCTCATTTCATGCCTGGATTAAGCAGGAGGAAAAACAGACAATCATAAAGCAGATCGAATTGTGATCTGCGACAGGAAATATCCACAAAAAACTTCAGATTTAATTACAAAAAATTGCCTTATAGCATGACAGTAGGCTTATTTAGGTCCAGAAATTTAGAAATGTTAGTTTTTAAAGTTCATGTTTTGACGGGTCATATCTAAATTTGATGTGTCAAATTGGGTTTAAGCTGGATGATGTAGCTACACATACACAGGCATATTGGCAAACTTAAAGGGCCTAGTTTAACGACAAACAAATGTTTGTTCATTCATAATTATTTAAAGAAAACTGTTCTCAAGCTTATTTGTCCTAACGTCCCCTTTTCAGAAAAAATACTCAGCGCCTCTTGGAGATCTACATTCTTTAAGCAAACAAACAGAAAGACATGATACAAATCTTTGCAAAACCATATACACTTTTCCTTGCAAGATAGCTGATGAAACAACAAACGAAATATTTATAAAAAGTTTAAACAAATTCTTTGTCTTCTTTATGCTTTCACCGTACCCGTATTTGTATTCTACGCTCCTCAAATACGCCGAAACTACTATCGCCCCTGGATAGTTTCAGCGCTTTTCAGGGGGTGGTATATTACCTACTTTGACAGTGGTTCCAGGACAAAATGTCACCGAAAAGAATGTCGCGGAAAAAATGTCGGGGACAAAATGTTGTGGACAAAATTTCGTGAGGACAAAATGTCGAGGATAAAATGTCGCGGACAAAATTTTGTGGACAAAATGTTGAGGAAAAATGTCGTTGAGTAAATATCGCGGACAAAATGTCGTACACAAAATGTCATGGACAAATTGCCGAGAACGATTTGTGTAAAAACACATTTGAAACAGCTCAATTCGGATTAACTAAGGGAAACCAGGCTAGTTGTTATTAAGGAAACGATATTGTTTCAACTCTTTACAACAACAACCTTCATGTTGTTCTGGCAGTCTTCAACAATGTTGACCACAATTCCGGGCACATCTTGTTTTTTTCTAGAACGTTCCTTCACAGCGTGCTTAGATGCAGGAAAACATATTTATGGAGGACAATGAACCAGCTACTCCGGAACAGTTGGACGATTCTAAATATGGAATAATTAATTATTTTAGTCCCCCCACTACAATTACTTCTCGTACACATATGACGGGGACCATGCAAGCTGTCATTTTCTCCTTGGCCTCGTTCGGCCTACATCAGACATGCAATTTCTCTCTTTTTCAATCTGAAAAAACCTCTTCTGCAACCATACTAATTTCTACTAATATCTCAAAGCTCCTCTTCACTCTACTAACCTTTTTACTTTTTCAGCCACACTCTTCATCTCCAAGTGTTCTATTGTACATCGAGCACCTCACCAAATGGTGTTTGGTCTCGACAAACTGCATACACGACTAATATTACGTTTGCCTGACAACACTTTTGATTAATACATACATATCATTATTTTATAATCTGTGTTTGACAGTAATAAAATGTGTTGTGCCCGCAAAAACGGGGAAAGTTTCTAATTTCTGGGGATGAGAATTTTTAGTTATGGTCGGAGTTTGTTTCTCATCTCATTATTATTCTTTCCATGTTTATTAGTGGAGCATATAAGAAATATTATAATTTCAGTTTTGAAGGTTTTCGCTTAAATGTTGTGTGAATAAAACTTGGAAAAATACTCGGTTGAGGAAAGCGTAATTTTTATGTAAATCTCGACGATAGTCGATTTTATTTTATAATAGTTTATAGTCATTTACACCAGGTAGTATATAGTAGTTTATAGTCATTTACACCAAGTAGTATATAGTAGTTTATAGTCATTTACACCAGGTAGTATATAATAGTTTATAGTCATTTACACCAGGTAGTATATAGTAGTTTATAGTCATTTACACCAGGTAGTATATAGTAGTTTATAGTCATTTACACCAGGTAGTATATAGTAGTTTATAGTCATTTACACCAGGTATTATATAATAGTTTATAGTCATTTACACCAGGTAGTATATAGTAGTTTATAGTCATTTACACCAGGTAGTATATAGTAGTTTATAGTCATTTACACCAGGTAGTATATAGTAGTTTATAGTCATTTACACCAGGTAGTATATAGTAGTTTATAGTCATTTACACCAGGTAGTATATAGTAGTTTATAGTCATTTACACCAGGTAGTATATAGTAGTTTATAGTCATTTACACCAGGTAGTATATAGTAGTTTATAGTCATTTACACCAGGTAGTATATAGTAGTTTATAGTCATTTACACCAGGTAGTATATAGTAGTTTATAGTCATTTACACCAGGTAGTATATAGTAGTTTATAGTCATTTACACCAGGTAGTATATAGTAGTTTATAGTCATTTACACCAGGTAGTATATAGTAGTTTATAGTCATTTACACCAGGTAGTATATAGTAGTTTATAGTCATTTACACCAGGTGTTTTAAGACTGAAACGGCTGTGTCGGAAGCACCTAAGTACTTCCAGTCGTGGATCATAATTTGATCCTTTTAACTTTTCCCTCCTCCTTTCTTCAGACTTGGGACTGGCTTGCAAAAACAAGACAGAGTCGACGATAGTCGATGTCGTCAAGAACTGTAGTGCTTCTTGCAAAGGACTGAACAGTAGTACAAGTACAAGCGGTACTATGTCACCTGCACCAGATTGGATTGTACTGTGGTACAACTGGTACATGCCCAGGACTGAACTGTGGTACAAGTACGTGGACGTAAAACACGCATAGGACTGACTGTACTCCAATGTCATTGCGTGCCTTTGACTTGAATTTATTTAAAACTATTTTCAAATTACCGGCACTATAAAAGCAAAATAAAATAACAGAGTAGAATGAATTGCAATTCTGCGTAAAATATATTTGAAATATTTCAAACTCCTGGTGAATCCGATGACGTATGATCGGATGGACTCCTCGTATATATCATTAATCATCATGTACAACATATCGTTCAACAAACCATTCAGAGCAGGATGTCCACCAGTTGTGTTCAATGAGAGAGGACATATTTATGAGATGATTAGTTTTATCACTACGACGTAGTATTTACTATGGAGCTCATATTCGCAATACATGCCCGCTTTTTTTTCTAAGTAAGCAGAGCGGGGCCCTTCTGGCAGCTGACAAATGAGGGGCTTTGACTCCCACTGGTCATTAAGGCAATTTGATGTTTATCTTCAAGCTCGAACTGGTTTGCAATTTTTTTCCTAAATTTCATCAAAAGATTATTTTTTGCTGACAAAATTACAGCCGGAAAATACTTCAATGCAGCGTAATTTGCATCGCGGTTGAAATTTATAGCGGAAGAATATTTCTTATATTGAAATATTCTTGTGCTCGCATCATGGTAGTTGTGAGTCATTACACGAATTGATCTGCTAGGGAGGAATTCTTTCCCTGTCGACCGATAACTTACTTCTCGTTAGATGAAGACGTGTTCACTTCATTACGAACAGCCTTGGTCATGTAAACTTCCCATTCTCCATTTTCTTCAAATGAGTCTAAATTAACGTAATTGTCGACGTTGGTTAGGTTCATCTTTAGAGTGTGGTAAGACCACGCCCCAAACAAGATGGTGCAGCATTGCTCGTCAAATGGGTAATAAGTTATGTCGATTTCGCAGATCGTTTTAAACACACCTCCTGGCTCCCAGTGTATTTTACCATCGTGCTCGATGACAGCTCTGAACTGTCCAAACTCTTTGTAGATGTCTTCTGCTCTGCAAGAAATTCACCACTGTATAGGAGATGTGTACAATTGTCAAGATTCGGATCATTACTATATAATGCCATCAATTAAATAATTTATTAAATCATTCATTCATTTAATCACGTCCATCCGTCCATCTGTCCATCTGTCCATCCGTCCATCCGTCCATCCGTCCATCCGTCCATCCGTCCATCCGTCCATCCGTCCATCCGTCCATCCGTCCATCCGTCCATCCGTCCATCCGTCCATCCGTCCATCCGTCCATCCATCCATCCATACATCCATCCATCCATTCATCCATCCATCCATCCATTCATCCATCCATCCATACAACAGACAAATATACACATACGAACCCCTTGATAGATGCAAACTCAGGTCTCCACAACTTCCTCGCCTCGACAACAATGTCTGACATGGAGAATTCACTTTTGTTCCAACTCAGTCTCTCATCTGTCCAGTCCTTTGGAATAGAATAAATATTCTCTAACTAATCCGAAAACGATGATAGAGAAAAACAATATAATTTGATCATTTAAATAAGTATAAATTATACATTTTAGATTTATAAACAAGTATTTTAGTATTCGAATAATCATTTTTAAATCATATAAATATATAAAAACCATATAAATATTTAACATTTGCGGAAAAAAGATAACAAATTTTGTTGATGCTTGCAAATCCTTTTTAATGGCTGCGATTCAAATCTGGGAGGTTGAACAACGTCAGTGAATCTCTTATAATGCCATCGTTTCTAAGGCAACCTGTCCCACCGTTGTCTTTCAATGCTGACCTGCGTCTCATCATCTGCACATATATTCACCATCACACAGACACACCCACACACGAAGACAAACACACAAACACGCACGCGTAGGGGAAGTTTATGCGTTGGGGGTCAGGCAGGGATGGCGTCTGCACCCAAAAGTTGAAATCCAATTAAAAAATCCCTTATTTTTCTCCCAAAATAACCTGATGATCGGGGAGGGGGTAATTGTGAGATACTTTTTAAAAATATTTTTGAAGCCATCTTTTTATTTTCATGCGCTTGCCCGAAACTCAAACAAGGGAGGCTTTTGCCCCCTGCCCCCGTCTCCAATGCCTAGGCACAAGCACATGCACACTCAACCACGTGGACAAATATTAATAATGTTACAACGGAATGGAACAGAAAGGATTGGTTGCATTAAAGAAGTTGAATTTTTATATTTGATTAAGAAATTGTTCGGTAACACTTCGCACCCTTATCTCGAAGTCTTGTTAATTTTAGGAACAAAACTTTATTTTTTTCATATTCAAAACCATTAATTTGCCACCTGCCCATAATTAACAACATTATTATCAAGGCTACCTACCACCACCGATCATCATCATCATCATCATCATCATCATCATCATCATCATCATCATCATCATCATCATCATCATCATCATCATCATCATCATCATCATCATCATCATCATCATCATCATCATCATCATCATCATCATCATCATCATCATCATCATCATCATCATCATCATCATCATCATCATCATCATCATCATCATCATCATCATCATCATCATCATCATCATCATCATCATCATCATCATCATCATCATCATCATCATCATCATCATCATCATCATCATCATAATCACCGATATTCCTAAAAATGATTTGCTGAGAGACATGTAGGCACGAAAATAGTGGTGGAGAGAGAGAGAAAGAGACAGAAAGAGAGAAGGAGAGAAAGAGAGAAAAGAAGGAGGAGAAACAACAGTTGTTCTCATAAGCAAAACGAATTTCAACGCGATTTAGAAAACGCTAAAAAGCGAAAAATTCAAGATTTTTTTTCAAGCCGAAACTTTTACTCCAAAAACGCTAAAAAAGCAAAAAATGGAGAATTTGCTTGCAGCAACTTTTGCTCTATTTAAATTTAAATTTATATTTTCATTTAACCTTCATTTTATTGCATAAAATTCTTTTACTTTGTAATCGGAAAAAGCATAAAAATAAAGTTTCTATAAACATGACTTTTAAAAGTCTATAAATAAATTGCAACCACAATCCACAATAACTTCTTACATTGTTTACAAATTCTCCACACGCACGGATTTCCATTTCAACTCACGTACGTAGAACACCTGCCCGCACAACTTCACCACGATCGGTTACATTATTTAATTAAAATGTTAAATAACACTGCTTTCTATTATTGGCACCATCTTCGTCGTCATCATCATCACCGCCGCCGCCGACACCACAACCACCACCATCATCATCACCATCACCATCACAGCCACCAACACCCTCACTATCACCATCACCATCACCATCACTATCACCATCACCATCACCATCACCATCACCATCACCATCACCATCACCATCACCATCACCATCACCATCACCATCACCATCACCATCACCATCATCATCATCATCATCATCATCATCATCATCATCATCATCATCATCATCATCATCATCATCATCACCACCCAACAGTTGTAATCATAGGCGTAGTCAGATTTTGATTTCGGAGATGGTTCGAGAAAAAAATGGTCTCTAATAATAATTAAAATATTAATTTTTTTTCTTCCTGGGAAGGGTAGTCGTTTCCCATTTTCTCTTAAAATTAGTTGTGTTTCCTGCAAGAATTCTTGATGACCAAAAAACTATTGTATTTTATTTTAGTTCTGGCACATTTTCACAAAAAATAAACTCCAAAATCACTCCTTGGCACAGTCTATGGTTATAATTGATAAGTATAATAAAATTAAGTAGTTACCAAGATGGTTATAATTGATAAGTATAATAAAATTAAGTAGTTACCAAGATGGTTATAATTGATAGGTATAATAAAATTAGGTAGTTACCAAGATGGTTATAATTGAGAAGTATAATAAAATTAAGAAGTATTTACCAAAATATTTGTAATTGATAAGTATAATAAATTTAAGAAATAGTTACCAAGATGAGAAGTCCAGTGGTCGTGAATACTTGACTCTTCAGATTCTGCAACAAAACAAAAACACGTTTAAATTAAATTAATTTAAATTTTTTTTCGAGGTACATCACTGATTTCACGTGTGTCTCACATCGATTTGAAGTCTTTTAAAAATAGTTTTGGTTTGTTTTATTTTGGTGCATCTGTTAACCCGTGTGCTATGTATGTGTGTATGTGTGTGTATGTGTATGTGCTTGTGCATGTGTTCAAGATGACGTCATTCTCGACCACGTGCACAAATAAGACCTGTTACTTTGAGAAGAAAAATATAAACAACAGAACCACTTGAGAGGAAATGACATCATCAATTGAGTTAGAATGCTTTAAGAAATTCTTTTGTATTTTAGAAACGGTTCTATTTATAATCATTTTATTACTTATAGGTATTTGTTGTATAATTATATATGGAAATTCATAAATATAAAAAATAGTTAAGCATTAACATAATTAATCACAAGGCTCACGCAAAGCTCATATGCCTCGACAACCTTATAAGCACTTTTAATAAAGACAATGAATTAAAAATAATAACAATACACAGCTAAAAGCAAAAAAGTCAATAATTTTAGTTAAAGTCAGCTTTTGTTTTTCCAGCAAACGAATAAATTATTACTATAAAGAAAAACTTGATCGAGCAAAAAAGTGACAAAAAACTGCTTAGAAATTCATCAAACAATTTAATTCAATTCTTCAAGAAACCAACAGAAAATAAGAAAATTAAAAAAATTACAGCTCATAAATACTAAAAGTGAAGAAAACAAAAAAATTGAGCATAATTCAAATAAATGTTGCATAAAACACTATAATAGCTGAACTTTTTCTTATGACCTCTGCACAACTTTTTTGATCTTTTGACCTTAGCGTTCATCAAATATTAGCTTTCTTTAAACTTATTAAAATGATTTCTTTTCTACATTTTGTATTAAAATATTCATAGCACGGTTTCAATGAACCTGTCCATTTCTCTCTCTCTCTCTCTCTCTCTCTCTCTCTCTCTCTTTTTCTTTCTCTCTCTCTTTCTCTCTTTTTCAACCCCTTCACTATCCCTTTTACTTTCTCTCTCACAACATTCACATCTTGAAATCAGTAACGCACTTAAGCATAAAAACGACTTGTCTTCATAAATGTATGTCAAAACATTTTAACGCTGAGGAAATGAAACTCGGATACACGAACGAGAGCTTGAGCCAGACCCATAAGCAGTTGCTCATATACGTGACCACGCACAGGACCACTGTCGTCCAAGCTTGTGACCATGGTCGTTTTTAGGGGGTTCATTAATAATGCTTGGGGGACAAGTTGACAAATGTCTTTTGTTTAATTTCTAAAGATAAGAGACTGGAAAAGTCTTATATAGCTATCGGCGCCACCCATGCGCACGTATTAAAAATCTGGTCTTTGTTTCCTGCTAACAAAGAGCTTTCAGTGCTGCATGTGTTTCGTTTTTATCAGTTCGAGTGCGCAAAGTTTTCACTAACGTTCCTTTTAAATAATTAGAAGAGAAGCATTGAAAGCAATATTTAATACGTTCATCAGCAATTACTACGACTATGAGTAAGTTGATCCACACAGTGCCGTATTTAGGACCCTGTGCACTACTTGCTGCTCTGGCAAGGGTCGCCTATGCTCACAGAGCTGCAAAATATAAGCAATCAAATAGAAGAAACGTTAAGTGTTAAAATGAGTTGCGCAGAAATTGTCGTTTATATTTATTTGTGATGGTCACTTTCTTTCGGTGGGGTAGCATTTGGAAGGAGACGGTGGCACTTTAGTAGGGGAGAAAATGTCACAATAAGCAGTATATTTTGTGATCTTAACTAAGAGTTTGAATTTTTTGATATTTTCGTTGGACATATAATTGAGACCACGCGGCAACATGCATCTGGGAATATTACTAGCCCTCCCTCTCCCCCGATCATTTTTTCTATAAAAACAAACGCCTTTTTTTATTTTCTCGACATGAATTGACGGTATACAAATATAATAAAGATGTAATTATATACGACGTCTTCCAAACAAAACAGCACTTAGTATCATAATAATACCATAATAATAACATAATAATATCATTAATATTTTATTTATATCATAATATTTTAAATATTGCATTACCATTATTATTAGTTGTATCAAATAGTGTCATTAATAACAAAATGATTTCATTCCATATTATATAGGTATTTTATAACATCATCACTCATTGCATATTAGTATTGTTTTATTTAATTATACTATCACTCAATTGTATATTACTATTGCTTAATAACACATAATATTACTCAATTGTATCTATTAGTATTGTTTAATAACATCATAATAACACTCAATTGTATATATTACTATTATTTTATAACTATTTAGTATTATTTTATAATTATTCAATATCTTAGTGATATCCCTTATTATCAGAATAGTTTCACTTATCAAAATATAATAATCTAACAATACAAATATAATACTGTGATAAAATTTTCAATAAAATAATGTTATCATTAAAACAAAACACAAATTCTAATAATTATTTAGGACAAAAATTAAACAAAAAAGTACGCAAGGTCAATTTTTTGAAGGTCAAAATGGGTTGTGACGTCACTATGTCACTAGCCATTAAGGTATCCTTGTGAAACATGCGGTATGTTTTCTTTGTATATACTTTTCTGTATCTCTTATTTCTACTGAGTTTCTTTATATATACTCATCTGTATCTCTTGGTAACTCTTAATGTTTCTCGATGGCATTCAAGGTTGAATCCTAAAATACGGTTGTGTCAACATAGTCATTTGTGTCATCATTCCTCTGTCGTTCAAAAGTCGGTCCCCTAGTAAATATCTAATATGGGTATGCAGTGTGCATGTATCTCAATGTTTGTTTCCGTAATTCTCTCTCTCTCTCTCTCTCTCTCTCTCTCTCTCTCTCTCTCTCTCTCTCTCTCTCTCTCTCTCTCTCTCTCTCCTCTCTTTCTATGTACGTCTATGATATTTTCTTCCTGTGAGGTCATTGCTTCTCTTGATTGGCTGATTTTAATATTTACATAACAACGTCAAAATATCGTAATATTGAGAAAATGCCAAGAAAAATGATAAATCTGCATTTTATGCTTTTAAGAGAATTTTCAGCATGCAGCTGACCACTCCTATCGAAAATATATTTTAAAATAAATAGAAGTAATTATTTATAATCGAAGAACATTAATATATAATTATAATCGTTACAATCTAACATAATTTTATCATATCACTATCATTTTTTCATTAATAATAAACTTTCATTAAACAATAATTTGTTGAGCAACAATATAAATTTTATAACTTCAATAATCTCTTCCTTTTAGAACATCATGTTCTGAACAGTACTGAACACGCAATAATTAAGTTTATCCAAAAAAAATAACTTATATTAACAAATCAAGGTAAATTGCTTGCAAATGATTTTTTTTACATTTCAATTGAATTTTCACACAATGACTTAATTTGGTTGAACATCTGAGATTTCCATATCAAATCAAATCAAATCAAATTTATTTAACGCCAGTGTCGTACATTCATTTGGTTATTTCAGTAGTTCAACTTATTTATTTAAGTAGTTCAACTTAATTATTTGAGTAGTTCTACTTATTTATTTGAGTATTTCAACTTATTTATTTAGTTTTACAGATTTTAAGTTATATATTTATTCATTTTAACAGTCACCAGACACTTTCTAAAACTGAAAATCCCAGGAGATGGGCAAACAACAAGTTGGTGTCATTCAACATCATTCACATGGAACTTTCATTTGTGAAGAAAAAAACTTCTATTCCATACAAACAAACTACAACTGCTAACCTTAGTTTTTTTTCTCATTTTTGACTTCTCTGAAAGCTTGCAAAGATGGTTAGTAACCGTCATTAATCATTGTTTACGTAGTCGACCTCAGTATCATCATCATCATCATCATCATCATCATCATCATCATCATCATCATCATCATCATCATCATCATCATCGTCATCGTCATCGTCATCGTCATCGTCATCGTCATCGTCATCGTCATCGTCATCGTCATCGTCATCGTCATCGTCATCGTCATCGTCATCGTATTCGTCATCGTCATCGTCATCGTCATCATCATCCTCATTAATATCATACACAGCATAACCATTACTTTTATCATATACGTCATTATAATCATTATGATCATCAGCAGCAACATCATCATCATCAGTAAAAAGCAAATGATATTATCTGATTCGACAATTTGTTGTAAGCACAGAAGCAAAAAAAATTCATTTTAAATATAATATAGGTTTTGCTAGTAATTACACAAATAATATTTCTTACTTACAATTTCAAAAAAAACTTTGGTGAATAAATATGAATAAATAATTTTAACTTTTGTACTCATCACAGGCGCTATTTTCGAATTTATGGCGTAGGGTCAAATGAGAAACACGAGGTCACAAAAGGTCAGAAGAAATGAAGAAATCATCAGAAAAAAATGTCCGAGACGAGAAATATTGCTATTACTTCTTTGACGACCTTCGAGTTTCATGTTTGAAAGTAGAAAGGTATTTTATATCCTTGTTCATCAATGCAAGGAAAATAAAGTATTCTATTTATGAGCTGATTATTTCTTGAAAATATGACTGATATATATATATATATATATATATATATATATATATATATATATATATATATATATATATATATATATATATATATATATATATATATATATATATATATATATATATATACAGTGGGGGCCAAAGACTTCGGTAAAAGCAAATATTCGCAAAATATTTTTCGATGATAGTAGGTATACAAGTAAATTAAAAACGAATTTTTAAAACCAATGCTCTTATATGTAATTAAAACACAAATTTTGCAATCAATTTTTTCTTATATTACTTTTTTATTTTATATTAAAGTCGAAATATCTTAATTATATCGAAATATCGAAATTAATTAAAATTAACTAAATTAATTGACTTATTGTAAAACTAATAATTGAATATTGCATTGTCTTCTATTTTGAGCATGTATGCAAAATTTGAAAAAAATCTATCATCAGGAAGTGACTCAAAAATTGATTGCAAGATTTGAAACAGACAGAGAAACAAACAGACAGACAGAGAAACAGAGACGACGAGTTAATAAAAGCATTGGTAATAAAATATGAAAACATTGTCCACAGTCTTCTAAATATAAATACTTAATATGTGAAGTATGTGAATATTGAATTGGTAGTATTTTTTTATCCTATTGGTTATTATTTCTTCTTTTTTTCAGAATTGTTTTCATTACCACTGATGCTTTTTCATAGTGGGATTGAAAAAAGGCTTTCTTGTAGTTCTTAGTTTTAATATCTTATCATGTTAGTGATTGAACATTTTTTTCAGTTGTTAGTTTTAGGGTCATTGACTGGGCTGCCCTCATTTTGAAATCCTCTTAATATAATACCAATTTTTTCTTTTCTTTAGTTATCTATGCTCTTGCTGAATGTTTGTTTTCTTGTGTCGGTTGGTAAATTATGCTGATAATCTTCCGTTTTCTTATATGCATGTTGTAATTTGTTTGTTGTTCATGGTTTTTGGAACATTTTTATTTAGAGAAATTATTGGAGAGGGAGCGCCTTTGAATTTAAGAAAAGGCGCTTTATAAGTTTATTTGATTGATTGATTGATTGGTTGGTTGGTTAATTGGTTGGTTGGTTGGTTGATTGATTGATTGATTGATTGATTGATTGATTGATTGATTGATTGATTGATTGATTGATTGATTGATTGATTGATTGATTGATTGATTGATTGATTGATTGATTGATTGATTGATTGATTGATTGATTGATTGATTGATTGATTGATTGATTGATTGATTGATTGATTGATTGATTGATTGATTGATTGATTGATTGATTGATTGATTGATTGATTGATTGATTGATTGATTGATTGATTGATTGATTGATTGATTGATTGATTGATTGATTGATTGATTGATTGATTGATTGATTGATTGATTGATTGATTGATTGATTGATTGATTGATTGATTGATTGATTGATTGATTGATTGATTGATTGATTGATTGATTGATTGATTGATTGATTGATTGATTGATTGATTGATTGATTGATTGATTGATTGATTGATTGATTGATTGATTGATTGATTGATTGATTGATTGATTGATTGATTGATTGATTGATTGATTGATTGATTGATTGATTGATTGATTGATTGATTGATTGATTGATTGATTGATTGATTGATTGATTGATTGATTGATTGATTGATTGATTGATTGATTGATTGATTGATTGATTGATTGATTGATTGATTGATTGATTGATTGATTGATTGATTGATTGATTGATTGATTGATTGATTGATTGATTGATTGATTGATTGATTGATTGATTGATTGATTGATTGATTGATTGATTGATTGATTGATTGATTGATTGATTGATTGATTGATTGATTGATTGATTGATTGATTGATTGATTGATTGATTGATTGATTGATTGATTGATTGATTGATTGATTGATTGATTGATTGATTGATTGATTGATTGATAAGAAACTCTCGAATCAATATGAAATAAACAAATTTTTAAGTAAAAATGTTTACATTTGAAAATTGAATGTCGCTTTTTTTTAAATAAACTTAATATTTAAAATATGTTTCTCGACATAATATTTGGAACTTTTAAATTTTTTAAAAGTTTTAATTGATTTTTTTTTTAATTCACTCAAATGTTGTCCAATTATTCTGAAAATTTAACAGAGTGTAAAGTCTGCAGCAGCAAATAAACTCATCAAATTTCAACTTGTTTGTGAGAATGGAAAATATAAGCTATTTTTGAATTAATATAGACTAAACAAATTTTTTATTATCAATTTAAAAATTTTAAATTATTTTTGCTTTTTTAAATAAATTTAAAATTAATAATTTGTTTTTCTACATTGAGTTCTCAATTTTAAAAACATTGTAAAGGTTTAATTGATTTTATTCTATAGTTTACTCAAAGTTTGTCCAATCAATCTGAAAATTCAATAAAACGTAAAATCAGCACCAAAATTCAATTTAATTAAAAATGTAAAAATTATTAGTTCAAAATAGAAGATCATCTGATTTTTTAAAGGTGGAACCGATTTTTAGACCGCAAACATAATGAAAATTTCACAGTGCTGTGGATTTCAAGTTGGCATAAAAATTTGATAATGGGTTAGAATTATGAGTTCAAACTCCACAATCCCAAACTGACGTGCCAATGGATTTGTGGAATGAAATTTTTAGTTTCAATAATCGTTGTAGTGTTGATCTCACAAACTTATTGGAACCTGATCACATTCAAAGCATTGTCTTTTCTGCAGTTCAGAAATCGTTTGTTCTTGTGAGATGGTCGGCATAAATGTTCAAATATTGTTGCTGATATTGATTCTTTTCATTTTTTTATATAAATGACACCGTCATCAGGACCCGTTTGAAGAGATTACCCAAACATTCCAGTTTTCCTGAATTTCAGTTTCCTTGAGCTGAGGCCAACTCAGAAGAAATTTGAAATTTGGGAACTTTTTTTGTACCGGCGGCAACTAGGATGGATTCGTAAGCAGGTTATTGGAGAGAGTATGTCTAATATAACCAGACAATGTTATGTTGAAAGATTTCTTCATGAGGCACTCTCCTTTTGGCTCTCTTCGGAAAGAAGAAACTCTTTCCTTTATAAAAAAAAAAAACAAATGGTTTCTGGCGAAAAAAATATTTCTGGAATCATTTTGAAAACTGTTTCATCGTTTCATAGTGACTATAAACATCTTTTGTTTACTGTTCGCAGGGGTAATATTTTTAGGATACGATGTCGCTATGTATTTTGTGCTTTCTTGATATCATGTTTTAATTTTTCAAATTTGAATTATTTGTTAACATAAGAGGGGTTTAAAATAATTTTTCACATATTTGTATTTTTAAAAATCTTGATACCAATAGCTGTAATATTTGAGATTTTTTAGAGACAGCAAGGCTTAAAAATAGTCACTATTCCCAGTTTTAAATATTTTTTTAATGGTAAAACACTTTTTTTAAAGCACTCGAATTCTAAATTTCAATTTTGTACGTTTTCAAAATAAAAGCATTTATGAAAAAAGCAAAATTTTAAAATTTATTTTTTAGTGGGCGTTTATTTTATAAGAACAATATAAGTTTTAAATTTCAGTAACCTAGATTAAATGGCTTTATCAATCAGTCAGTCAAGACATGTTCTGTTATATACAAAGAATAACAAATAAGATAAGAAAAGTCAGAAAGGATTCATGATTTTGAAATTAATTAGTTGTCCTTCCCGCTAGCATGATAGGACGATGGTCAGGTCTTGTTGCAATCTCAGAGCCATCTCAACTACAAGTCTTATTGTCTCTTTTCTCTTCTTGTTTTGACACCGACATTTGCTCCCCCCATGCCCAGCTGTTTAACAACTGAGTCGTCATTTTTTTTTTCAATTCCATGT
Organism: Erpobdella octoculata; assembly: GCA_963978895.1. NCBI lineage: Eukaryota > Metazoa > Annelida > Clitellata > Hirudinida > Erpobdellidae > Erpobdella > Erpobdella octoculata. The sequence goes on along the minus strand of OZ022243.1, from coordinate 25,222,408 downwards.
ATGTATATATATATATATATATATATATATATATATATATATATATATATATATATATATATATATATATATATGTATATATATTATTTTATTTGAGACGAGGAAAATATCCAGTAACTTGTTTAGAATGTTTTTGGAACAACTTTTCTCTCTTTTATAATGTTGTCATAGTAATTTAGAATTCTTTTTGTAAGTCTGACACGTACTATGATGAGGTGTGTGTATATTTGCATGCGCGTGCAAAAATGTGTGTGTATGTATGTATATATATATATATATATATATATATATATATATATATATATATATATATATATATATATATATATATATATATATATATATATATATATATATATATATATATATATATATATATATATATATATATATAGAAAGGTTTGATGAATTTGTTTGTGGAAAGCAGGAGTATGCTGTTTGTTGTGGAAATATTTATCCGCAGACAATAAGTGAACATGGCAGGATACTATGCTTTTGTGATGTGTACATGTATTTGTGCATGCGTGTATTATAGTCACGTTGATAACATTTATGTTTGAACCTGCTGTATTAAACTATCATCATTCAGGAGTCGCCATTGTCATCGTCATCTTCAATACTAACAATATCATCATTATCATCTTCATCACAGACTTCAGCATTATCACAATCATCATCGCCATCGTCATCATCATCACTATCATCATCGTTATCGTCATCTTCGTCACCACCACCACCACCACCACCACCACCACCACCACCACCACCACCACCACCACCATAATCATCATCATCATCATCATCAATTTCCATCATGCAGGATTGCCACTTTTCCGTAGCACTGAGCGTACAAGTTTGTTTTAAAAAGCAAAAAGCAAAAAAAAAAAATAAATGCGAACCAATTCTTGGATTTGCAGAAGAGAAAGTTGAACACTGACGTCGACAGTTTTTGACGAGTTCAGAACAGGTCTGGCACTGGGATTGTACCCTGAGTCCTTGAACAAAAGCTTCAATAACTTTTCTTCATCTGTAGGCACTCTGACATTTCGTTGTCTCAATGCTGAATTTTATCATTTATTATAGTAATTTATAATAAGTATATAAATGTTTCATTTTTTATAAGAATAAATGTTTAACTTGCGGAAAAAATCGTCAGATCCTCAATGAGTTGAGTAATTATTGTAATTTATTATTTTAAATGTTTTACGTTTTTATTATTATTAAATTAAAAACACGATTCAAAAAACATTAAAAAATAAGATTTTGTTCATTTTTGTACTTAAAATTTTTTGTAGAAAATACAAAAAGTTTCTTTCAAACTTATCGTCATCGTGCATATAAATGCATTTATAAATGTATTTTTTTATTTAAACGAAATGTAATTTTATTATATATATTTTTCTCTATAACGTTAAAGCAACAGAAATGTGTAACAGTTCTGATTAAATAACAAATGAAAAGCTTTTGTACTAAACAAAAAACAACGAAAAAAACAGTCAGACACACAATTAATAACACACGGACAAACACAAACAGGCAAGCATACAAACAGATAATAAATTATATGAAACGATTGAAAAGTGATCAGAGGAAAAAATATTGAAAAGAAGATCAAATCAACAATCTCTCATGTCGCATTTATTTTTCTTGGAGAAATTGTTTTTGAGATAAAAACACCTCACCTTCAATAAAATGCATTATGTTATATTAGATGACGAATTTCCCATTCCCGTTCGTTGTGTGAAAAAATTATGTTCCAAATTAAATACATTCCATTTTATCATGAAAAGCCTTCTAGGCTGAGATCATCTTCATCATCATCATCGTCATCATCGCCAGCATCATCAACATCATCATCATAGTCATTATCGTCAATATCGTCATATCATCATCGTCGTCGTCATCATCATCATCATCATCGTCGTCGTCGTCATCATCATCATCATCATAATCATCGTCGTTGTCGTCGTTGTCGTCGTCATCATTATCATCATCATCATCATCATCATCGTCGTCGTCGTCGTCGTCATCATCATCATCGTCGTCTTCGTCACCATTATAATCACTATCGGTAATAAATTTTATGTAACGAAAACATGTAGCTTTCAAACCGACAAATGACCACGTGTTATCAAACCATTACGAAACTTCTTAACAAATTACACACACACACACCACATATAAACTCCGCCTCGCCTAATACGATGCTGTCCCAAGCCTAAATGGAGAAGGGGGGAAAATGTGATCAGAATCAAATTATGATCTGCGACAGCAAACACGTCGGTATTTATTACATACTGTTACTGTTAGACATGGTGTTGAGAGCTATGAGTTATTTTTTGTGCTCTATTATGAAAAAAAAATTAAATAAAACTAAACTGTCTTGGGATACCCGACTTTAACCATGTGTTTAACCATAACCATAAAATGCCAAATGGTTGGCCGATTATTTTGCAAAATGAATATGAACCATTCCCTGAACACGTTCCTCAAGTGTGCTAAATTTCAATAAAGTCCGTTTGTGTGTTCAAATGTTATGCTAATATATATATATATATATATATAAATATATATATATATATATATATATATATATATATATATATATATATATATATATATATATATATATATATATATATATATATATATATATATATATATATATATATATATTTTGAATACTTCGGCGCTATATGTTCTTTTAGGCAAACTCGATTGAAAAAAGTGGCGCACTTGGCTGAATCGATTTTATTTTTAATTTTTTCCAATACTCTAAATCGGTTTAAAAATAATTTATTCCCAAACACAAACTCCATAATCTTATAGGCTAATAGATCTATTTCGGCAATTTTTTGCCATCATCAGAGCCGTTTAACTTTTTAAAATAAAATGCAGTGACTAAATGGTAAAAGATACAACTAATTGAAAGGAATTAAAATACAATTTAAATAAAATTTAAATTCATTATATACAAATGTAACAACATAAAAAATATTTAAATTAAAATAATTATAATAATAACAGTAATAACTAAATAATTAAGATCAGTTAGTAAAGCCTTTAACAACGGAATTACAGTCAACTTCAAGGACGTGACTGGTAGAAGAATCACATACATTATCTATAACCTTTGAAACACAAACGTCTGGTACAAAACATTCATTCAACGAAGAAATACCTGAAGAAACATTGGCACTATTAACATGCATATTTTTAACAGAAGTTGTAAATGAGTTAAAACATTTATTATTATTATTAGTTTTATTACTATTTAGAGAACCAAAAAGTTTAAGAGTTAAATCAAAAGAATACCATTGTTTATTAATTAAAGGCTTACATTTATTAATAGCTAAAGCTTCTTTTAATTTTAACTTAATGGGTTGATTTTCTTTCATTAGTATACTGGTGTTATCAATTAGAAATTTATGTGATGGTTTGATTGAATGTTGTGTTGACATATGCTGGTATATGGCACCACTTTGACAATGCATAGTCAATCTACGAGACAGAGTAGTTCTAGTATGACCAATGTAATTTTCCACCTGACCATGTGGAAACGGACACGAAAATTGGTACACTAGGTTGGTTTGTGCTACAGGGCTAGAAACATTATTTATACTATTTTTAATTAAAAGATTATGAGTTTTTCCATTATTATAATAGATGTGTAACTTGAGTGTATTATCTTTATTTACAACCTTAATATTATCATACACAATGTTTTTCAACACTTTTTCATCTATTTTATAATTATTAGACATCTGATTAGCATAATATAATGGAATTATACAAGAATTTGATGAGTTATTGGTATTAGGTTTTGAAACATGTTTTTTATCAGTAATATGTGACATAAATTTATTTATAGTTGCATCAACAATAGAATTAGAATAATTATTATTTATCAAAAGTTGTTTCACTTGTAGAATTTCATTGTGAAATTCAGACCATGTTTCTGAAAATTTATAGGCCCTATTTATATAATTATTAATAACATTTAGTTTATATCTTTCAGGGCAATCGCTATTATAATTAAGACAATTGCCTGTGTTTGTGGGTTTAGTATAGACCTGGCAAGATAGTTTTGATGCATTTCGAGTAACTAAAGTATCCAAAAAAGGAATTTGATGTTTATTATTAGCAAGTTCATAAGTAAATTGTAGTTTAGAATTTTTTACAAATGCATCTCTCAGTTTAAATAGTTCTTCTAAGTTATCAACTGAAACAAATATATCGTCAACATAACGGCAATACAGAAAAGGTTTGGTGTGATTTTCAAATACACGTGCTTCAAGATCACCCATATAAAAATTAGCGAAAGTCGGGCCCAACGGGGACCCCATAGCTACACCGTCAATTTGTACATATAAGTCTCCATTAGGTGATAAAAAAGGAGATTGCGTTGTACATATATAAAGTAATTCTTTCAAGACTTCAGGGCCGTATGAAGACCCTAAAATGACGGCTTGGCCCGTCCGTCCGTTGATAAACTGAACTCATCTACTTCTAACCCGCACAAAACCTCAAAATACTAATTTTCACATCTGTAGCACTTACAGTTTTTGAGTAGCAGTTATTTTAAAATCAAATAACAACCCTTTTTCCACTTCACATTTGAGGTCCTGGAAACCAAATTTTCAAAAAATGGTGAAACACGTATATAATTATTTTTAGAGTAGAAACTAAATACTAATTTTACTTTTGTAGCATTTACAGTTTTTGAGTAGCAGTTACTTTAAAAACCAAGTAACCCTATTTTCCACCCCATATTTGAAGTTCTGGAAACCAAATTTTCAAAAAATGGTAAAACACGTATATCATTATTTCTGGAGTAGAAACCAAATACTAATTTTTACTCCTGTAGCATCTATAGTTTTTGAGTAGCAGTTACATTAAAAACCAAATAACCTTATTTTCCACCCCACATTTGAGGTCCTGGAAACCAAATTTTAAAAAAATGGTAAAACGCGTATATCTTTTTTTTTGAGTAGATACTAAGTATTGATTTTTACATCTGTGGCAATTAAAGTTGTTGAGTAGCAGTTACTTTAAAAACCAAATAACCCTATTTTCCACTCCACATTTGAAGTCCAGGAAACCAAATTTTCAAAAAATTGTGAAACCCGTATATCATTATTTTTAGAGTAGAAACTAAATACTAATTTTTACTGTTGTAGCATTAACAGTTTTTGAGTAGAAGCTACTTTAAAAACCAAATAACCCAATTTTCCAACCTACATTTGAGGTCCGGGAAACCAAATTTGTAACAAGTAAATTAAAAACGAATTTTTAAAACCAATGCTCTTATATGTAATTAAAACACAAATTTTGCAATCAATTTTTTCTTATATTACTCTTTTATTTTATATTAAAGTCGAAATATCTTAATTATATCGAAATATCGAAATTAATTAAAATTAACTAAATTAATTGACTTATTGTAAAACTAATAATTGAATATTGCATTGTCTTCTATTTTGAGCATGTATGCAAAATTTGAAAAAAATCTATCATCAGGAAGTGACTCAAAAATTGATTGCAAGATTTGAAACAGACAGAGAAACAGACAGACAGAGAAACAGACAGACAGAGAAACAGACAGACAGAGAAACAGACAGACAGAGAAACAGAGACGACGAGTTAATAAAAGCATTGGTAAAAAATGGCGAAACACGTATATCTTTATTTTTAGAAAAGAAACTAAATAATAATTTTTACATCTGTGGTATTTACTGTTTTTGAGTAGCAGCTACTATAAAAGACAATTAGCCCTATTTTCCACCCCACATTTGAAGTCCTGGAAACCAAATGTTAAAAAAATGCTAAAACACGTATTTCATTATTTTTGGAGTAGAAACTAAATACTAATTTTTACTCCTGTAGCTATAACAGTTTTTGAGTAGAAGCTACTTTAAAAACCAAATAATCCAATTTTCCAACCCACATTTGAGGTCCGGGAAACCGAATTTTCAAAAAATGGTGAAACACGTATCTTTTTATTTTTAAAGAAATCTATATACCAAATTTCAAAATCTTCTCATTTTTGGTTTTCGAGATATACATTGTTTTAGAAAAAAGTTTGTTTTCCAGTTTTTTCCCCTCAGGAGCAAATATTTCAAAAATCCTTTCTTAGCGGATGTTTACGCAATAAAAGTAATATAAGTTCCAAATTTCACGTTCCTAGGATGAGGCGTTTGAGCTCGGCGTTGATTATCAGTCAGTCAGTCAGTCAGTCAGGATATGTTCTTACCAATGCTTTTATTAACTCGTCGTCTCTGTTTGTTTCTCTGTCTGTCTGTTTGTTTCTCTGTCTGTTTCAAATCTTGCAATCAATTTTTGAGTCACTTCCTGATGATAGATTTTTTTTTCAAATTTTGCATACATGCTCAAAATAGAAGACAATGCAATATTCAATTATTAGTTTTACAATAAGTCAATTAATTTAGTTAATTTTAATTAATTTCGATATTTCGATATAATTAAGATATTTCGACTTTAATCTATATATATAAAAATGAATGTTTGTATGTTAATGGCCTTTATGCATTGCTACACCATTCATCCGATCGTAATGAAATTTTCACACAACCTTGAGAGTCAAGGGGAATCAAATATAGAGAAAAAAATTTTGAAATCCGTCACAAAATGAGCGGAGCGGAGCGGGTGAGCGAACGGGAACTATATATATATTTTTGTGTGTATGTATGTGTGTATGTATGTATGTGTATGTGCATGTATGTGTGTCTGTGTGTGTGTTTATGTATGTACTAGCGGAGATACCCGGCGTTGCCCGGGTTTTTTAGAGGTTTTTCTAATGTTTGTCTCTTTCTCTCCCGTTTCCTTTCCCACCTGCTTTCTCACTCCTGTTCGCTTTCCCGTTTTCGGTCGTTTTCCCGCTGCCGGTCACTTTCCCGCTGCCGGTCGCTTTCCCGCTCCCGGTCGCTTTTTCGCTCCCGGTCGTTTTCCCGTTCCCGGTCGCTGTCCCGTTCCCGCTCACGTTTGCTCTCCCATTCCCGCTCACGCTTGCTTTTCCGTTCCCGCTCGCTGTCCGTTCCGGGTCGCTTTCCCGTTTCTATAATAGACAGACTAACCTACAAACATTCATATATATATATATATATATATATATAGTCTTAGCAAATCTATTTTACGTTTTATAGGCTAACAGAAGTTATGAAAGAATGTAAAAGAGAAAATGAGCGTGAACGGGAACGGGAATAGGAGAGCAAGCATGACCGGGAACGGGAGAGCAAGCGTGAGCGGGAACGGGAAAGCGACCGGGAACGGGAAAGCGACCGGGAACGGGAAAGCGACCGGGAACGGGAAAGCGATCGGGAACGGGAAAGCGACCGGGAACGCGGAAAGCGACTGGAATCGGGAGAGCAAGCTTGGAAGGAAACGCGAGCAAGAGAGAAAATCGATAACAAAACTTCTGAGCGGGAATGCGACCGGGAGCTGGAAAACGACCGAGAGCGGAAAAGCGACCGGGAACGCGACGAAAACGGGAAAGTGGAGAAGGAAACGGGAGCGAGAGAGACAAACATTAGAAAAACCTCTAAAAATCCCGGGCAACGCCGGGTAACCCCGCTAGTATAAAATAAAAGAGTAATATAAGAAAAAATTGATTGCAAAATTTGTGTTTTAATTACATATAAAAGCATTGAGTTTTAAAAATTTGTTATTAATTTACTTGTTTTATATATATATAGATATATGTACATACATACATACATACATACATACATACATACATACATACATACATACATACATACATACATACACACACACATACATACATACATACATACATACATACATACATACATACATACATACATACATACATACATACATACATACATACATACATACATACATACATACATACATACATACATACATACATACATACATACATACATACATACATACATACATACATACATACATACATACATACATACATACATACATACATACATACATACATACATACATACATACATACATACATACATACATACATACATACATACATACATACATACAAACATTTATTAAATCCCTTATATTAACTTCAACCCCGGTCTTGCTTGCTTGCATGAATATTTGCTAATCTTGAAAGTTAAATTTAACCAACTTTCTGTCATCAAATCAAGCTGAAATTTGAAATATAGGCTTGCTCTTTATGACAACGCATTCTATTAGAAATTGAAAAAAAAATTATTAAAAATAACAATTATCTATGTTTTAAAACAAAATCTTATCAAATACACTTAAATAAATGTTTACATACATAAATTCAATAAAATGTCATTTTAAAAGATAATTTTATGCAATAAATTAAAAGCCGGCAAATCCAAAAATATAAAGGACTAGCTGGGTTACCCGGCTTCGCTCGAAGTTTTTTAAGGTTATTCTCTGTCGGTGTTTCTTTTTTCTGATTAGACTAGAAATACCCGTCCAAAATGACGGTTGTTTGATTTTATCGAACTTTCATATATCAAATAAAGAACGTTTTTTATTTATTTATTGATTTATTGGTCTCGAACGGAGGACATATGCCACTTAATCGCTAACGCTCGGTAAACAAAAATTCAGACAGATGATACACATGGAAGGGGGTGAGAAAACAGAAAATTTGCTTAACAAAAAAATGATCAAAAACAAAAAAGTGAGCTTCACAAGATAAACACCTCAATAACATAAACGGTGACAAAAAACTGACACATGGTGATAATGGTAAAATGATATATACAACATTGTAATTGTCATTTATATGATAAGAAAGGTGATAGATCATGGTGACGAATTAAGTTCTTGTGATGAGGGCTCCATTCTTGCCAACAATATTCTAAAAGTGGTCTAGTGTAAACACAAAATGCCTTGATTAGGAGATCCTTGTCACGAGAGACGAAAGATTTGAAATTTAATCGAGAACGAACTGATACTTTGTGGATGATGCTATCGATGTGAAATCTGAAGTTGACGTCAGAGTCAGTAATAACGCCTAGATATTTTACCTGGTAGAGGAGTATAAGAGGTACATGGTCTATAAAATGTTGTGTAGGACTATGCTTTTGCAGATGACCAGTTGTATATGCATTCAAGTAAATTTGTGCAAGTTGATTTATACAGTCTGAAGCCGTGTTGGTGTGGGATTATAAGGTTTTGTGATCTCCAATAGTGTAGGATGTTTTTATTAATGATCTTTTCTATAACTCGGCAAGAAGGTACAGGTTAGAGAAATTGGTCTGTAATTAAAGGGATCAGATGTTGGTCCTTTATTGTGAATGGGAGTAATGTACGCTGTTTTCCATGCCGTTGGCAAAACTCCAGTTTTCAAACAGAAGTCGAAAATATGGCAGAGTGGAGTTGATAAAATAGATGAGCAATTCTTGAGAAAAATGTTAGGAATGAGATATGGGGCTCTTGAGTTTAAACCGCCCAATTGCTGCAAAGTCGGATAAACTAGCTCAAGATTAAACAAGACATCTTCGAGGATTGTAGATGGAGGAGGGGCAAAAACAGGAAGAGATTCCATTATCCTTTGTGAAAACACTAGAACAATATAAATTGAAAATGTTTGCAATTTCTAAAGAGTCGCAAATCAGACTCCCGTCTTGTCGTTTCAGTTTGCAATACAAAGAACGTTGGAAAAACTTTGTATTTACGTAGTTGTAAAAACTTCCCGGAACGGGAAAGCAACCGGGAACAAGAGAACAAGCGGGAACGGGAAAGTTTTGTCACTCATTTTAATTTCGAATGGTTCACATCACGCAACCGTATTAGGATTGGAAAAAACAAAAACATATAAAATTATTTTTCAAAAATAAAAAACTTTTTTATTTTTTGTACTAAAACCTTTTTTAAGTAGCAAATGCTCACCGTGATTATTTTTGTGCCGATCCTTAATTCTGGAGTTATATCGGATCAAAGTTCACATATTTCACATATATATATATATATATATATATATATATATATATATATATATATATATATATATATATATATATATATATATATATATATATATATATATATATAAAATTAAATTATTATAAAATGGGCCAAAATAAGAAATCGATTGGACAAAATAAATAAAACTTTATTTATCTATATATATATATATATATATATATATATATATATATATATATATATATATATATATATATATATATATATATATATATATATATATATATATATATATATATATATATATATATATATATATATATATATATATATATATATATATATATATATATATATAAAGTTTTATTTATTTTGTCCAATCGATTTCTTATTTTGGCCCATTTTATAATAATTTAATTTTTTTAATTAGACAGTTTATTCAAGAAAATCTTGCAAATTAAATTGATACTAAAGCTAAAAATTGTTTTTGTAACAAAAATAATAAAATTTGTAAAACACGTTAGCGTTCATATTTTGTGTTTTCAATTAAGTGCTTGAAAACTTCTGTACTGAATTACATATCTCTTAGGACGTTAAAACTCAAGAAATAACATATATAATAAGAAAGAAATAAGTTTCTGTTTATGGGGTGTTCATGAACATGCATGTGCTGTGCCTAGATGGCAAGTATTCATGAGTGCTTGAGGATTGTGAGTAGTTTATTGGATGTGAAATGGAGAGCTGCATAAAAATTACGAAAAGTGTATTAAGGAGTATATTGAAGAACTCAAGAGTATATTGAAAGTATATTTAAGAGTTTATTGAAAGTATATTGAGGAGTGCATTGAAAGTATATTGAGAAGAGTATTGAAAGTATATTGAGAAGTGTATTGAAAGTATATTGAAAAGTGTGAGAAAAATAGAAGATTACATTTTATTATTTCTTTTACTTTTTTCTCTTCTTTATTTTTTTTCTTTTTATTGAATTCTTTATATTATTTTTGCTGTTTCTTGTGAGTATGTATGAATAAACAACACAAATTCTGTAGGTCAAAATTAACCCACTTTCTGCTATCCAATCAAGCTGACCTGGTGTATACAATTATCGTCAATGACAAGCATTCTATTAAATTTTCAGATTTATTGGACAGAATTTAAATAAGATATAAAATAAAAGTAATAAAACGTTCTTAAAAAAATAAATACTAAATTATTTCAGAGAAATAAACCATCAATTTGTAATTTATTAAAAAAAACAATATTTGTTTTTCATTTTTCATTTTGTTTTTCACATCAAAAAAGTATAATAAAAACTTTTTTGTTGCTATATTGAATCTAAAGTTTCTTAAATATTAAGTATTTATAAAACTGTGGTCAATGCTTGTTATTTTATAGACTTATTATTATAAAAAATTAGTTTAAAAAAATAGAAGTTGACAAATTATAAAATATAACGGATTTCTGAAAAAAAATTGTTCACTGTTCACTGATTTCTTTTTCTTTTTAATACTCATCTGTCAAAATATGCACATTTAAATGTTACGATACTATTAGCATCTAGTAGTATCATAACATATGTGACTGAGCATATAATAATAATAATAATAATAATAATAATAATAATAATAATAATAATAATAATAATAATAATAATAATAATAATAATAATAATAATAATAATAATAATAATAATAATAATAATAATAATAATAATAATAATAATAATAATAATAATAATAATAATAATAATAATAATAATAATAATAATAATAATAATAATAATAATAATAATAATAATAATAATAATAATAATAATAATAATAATAATAATAATAATAATAATAATAGGAATAATAATAATAATAATAATAATAATAATAATAATAATAATAATAATAATAATAATAATAATAATAATAATAATAATAATAATAATAATAATAATAATAATAATAATAATAATAATAATAATAATAATAATAATAATAATAATAATAATAATAATAATAATAATATCTATTTGTGGCAACCCATCTCAACCCAGCCCACTCGAGTTTCAAAAATTTGCAAGCAATTCAATCCAGCCCAACCTATGTAAACCTCTGCAACCATCATCCTCATAATACTCACAACCATCATCGTTGCAACCTCAAACAACCATTATCATAATAAATACAATCCTCATTATGACCTCCACTTTAACCGTCATCATGACCTCCACCATCATCGTCATCATGACCTCCACCATCACCGTCATCATGACCTCCACCATCATCGTCATCATGACCTCCACCATCATCGTCATCATGACCTCCACCATCATCGTCATCATGACCTCCACCATCATCGTCATCATGACCTCCACTATCATCGTCATCATGACCTCCACTAACATTGTCATCATGAGCTCCACTATCATCATCATCATCATCATCATCATTATCATCATGACCTGAATCATCTAGTGATAGCAATAATTAATACAACACAATTACCAGCACTCTTGTTAACGCGATTACTCCACCAGGAATGATACTCATCCACTTCAAACTGCAGTGTGCCAGGAACTTCGTAATTTTCTCCACTTTTCATCCACTCATACAAGCATCAACAACCGAAGAAAGTCGAAGAAAAAACGACGATGATGATGAGGTTGTCATGGTAGTGAAATGAAAAAAAACAAAAATTATTAATAAAAGAAATAATAAAAGAAATAAACAGTAGTTGTAATAGCGCCTGTTGTGCTACTAATAGTCATGATATTGTGACAGAAGTGATGAATATGATTGCGAATGACTGAGATTTTGTGAAGCATAAGTCTTTTACTTTTTGCTTTTAGACCATTATTTCTAAAATATGATGCAGTAAACAAATGATGATTATGATGACGACGACGACGTCGACGACGATGACGATGACAATGACAATGATTTTTTATTCAGTAAACATTATGATAATGATCATAAAAAATAAAAAATTAATTATAATTTTAATAAAAATTAAAACAAGTAAATTAAAAACGAATTTTTAAAACCAATGCTCTTATATGTAATTAAAACACAAATTTTGCAATCAATTTTTTCTTATATTACTCTTTTATTTTATGTTAAAGTCGAAATATCTTAATTATATCGAAATATCGAAATTAATTAAAATTATCTAAATTAATTGACTTATTGTAAAACTAATAATTGAATATTGCATTGTCTTCTATTTTGAGCATGTATGCAAAATTTGAAAAAATCTATCATCAGGAAGTGACTCAAAAATTGATTGCAAGATTTGAAACAGACAGAGAAACAAACAGACAGACAGAGAAACAGAGACGACGAGTTAATAAAAGCATTGGTAATAATAATAAAAATATCATCAAAAAGCATCGAATTTAAATATCTCAACTATTTTCATGAAAATTTCGTACACGCTTGAGAATCGCGGTCAGTGAGTGTGGTTCGTGTTAACTTGGTAAAATAGTCTGCCAGTCGGTTAGCGTTTTGTGGTCAAGAAAACCCTCAAGAAAACCCTCAAGAAAACCCTCAAGAAAACCCTCAAGAAAACCCTCAAGAAAACCCTCAAGAAACCCCTCGATAAAATCCTCAAGAAAATTAACTAAATTAATTGACTTATTGTAAAACTAATAATTGAATATTGCATTGTCTTCTATCTTGAGCATGTATGCAAAATTTGAAAAAAATCTATCATCAGGAAGTGACTCAAAAATTGATTGCAAGATTTGAAACAGACAGAGAAACAGACAGAGAAACAGAGCCGACGAGTTAATAAAAGCATTGGTAAAAATGTTATTGCTATCAACAACAACAACAATAATATTTATTTTTATTATACTTGTTATTATTATTCATACCACGTGTCGGGATAATGTGAAAGATCACTTTTTACATGAAAGGTTATAAATGCATGAAATAATGAATCTGGGAAAGATATAAAAAGAAAATATTTCTTGTGATGAATCTTCAGCAAAGTCTTGAATAACTTCAATTTTCATGCATTCATGTGAATCTCTTGTTAATGCATGAAATCGTTCCACGCATTATTGTAATTCGTTTTGATGATAACGAAAATTTGCTCTTCACGGCAGCATGTGGTGCTGTGGAATTTTATTAGAAAAATTATTAAATTGTAATTAAAAAATAATTTAGAGTTAATATCTTTTTCAATTTTTAATTTCTGCATAAACCTTTCAACGGACAACTTTGTTAAAAGATTATCTGAAAAATTAGTTGAAACTTTTAGTATTTTGTTAAAACGTTTTGAAAACCAGTTTTTTGTTTTTTAGCGTTTTTATTTTCAGTGGAATGATTAGCTAAAAACATTGTGACTCAGAAAATATAAATAAATTTAAAAAAAAGATTAACTATTTTTGGCGTCTGGAAAAAATTTAAAACCAACAAATGACTTCACAAGAATGAAAGACAAGAAAAATGTGTTTCATCTTATATTTACTTTACTTTATAGATACCAAAAATGTGTTTCATCTTATATTTACTTTACTTTATAGATACCAAAAATGTGTTTCATCTTATATTTACTTTACTTTATAGATACCAAAAATGTGTTTCATCTTATATTTACTTTACTTTATAGATACCACAAATGTTTTTATGTTTACTTTACTTTATAGATACAAAAAAAACAATAATATTTTACAAAACATAGAAAACTGTTTTCTTCTTGAGTGGAAATCTCTTTTGAAGATTTTCTTTGAATCTTCACAATCAACAAAAATGCTACAAACACTAAAAAAACCGTGCGGCACTAAATATAAGAAAAGTACACTTTAAACAAAGTACTCATTATATTTTCAGAGCGTTTTTAGCTATCTAAAAAATTACTTTTGGATCATTTAAAAAAAATCTAAAAAAATCTATTTCTTCTTTGTCTCAGAAAAAAAATCCATTTAAAAAATAAGCAACGTGGAAATCTATTAAGCTGTTTTTTGGCTTTTTGATAGAATCATAAAAAACAACTCAAAAAACTAAAAGGATCCTCAAAGACTTTATTCAGCTGCTTTATCATGATTTGTGTCGTGGGAGTTTTTTTATAGAGGTGGGAAGGCTGAACAAAAAAGTAAATTTAGATTTACTATATTTTGTTTTCAGTTTGATTTTTTGTTATTACTGATTTAATTAGTTTTAAATTGAAAACAAACGCTAGTAAAATACGTTATTAAATATGATTTTCAACACGAAAATTATTTAATTTTAGTGCGTCGTGAAAACAGCTATAAATTCGATTCTAATAAATAAATGTCTCAAAGTTGCGAAATAAATTTACTTATAAAAAATTTATTTTAGTTTTTTAGTTTAAATAAACATTTATTTATTATCCTTCAAGTTAAGAAAAATGTTTTTTCAACTAAACAACTTTTTTTACTATTTTCTACAAGTGCATGAACGTTTTTAAAGTTAAAGTTTGTTTCAGCTGGCAAGTATTGTCGTTATTCATTAAAGAAACTTTTAATAACTTATGAATAAATAAAAATAAGTTTCATCCATTATATTTAGTAACTTATGGATAAATACAAATATAGTTACATCCATGATATTTTCTTGACCGACCTTACAAACTAATTTTAAGTTTTTATCATTGTTCTTAAAAAATAAATTAAAGTTTTTGACTTAAAATATAAAAAATTTTCAACGCTTTCTCCGATCAATCCTTTTTCTTTTCTAAAATAAAGTCCCTGGTTTTTTACACTGGGGTGTACCTACTGAAGCTGTATAATTCAGTCTCACTAGATCCGAGTAGGAATGCACATTTTAACCTGCTATCAGCACCTTCTCTCATGTGATCATTATTATTAAAAAATTTCCAATATTTATATTTGTTTCATTTTATTTCATTTTTTTATTTCATGTTTATTTCATTTATATTTATTTTACTTATATTTGTTTTACTTATATTTATTTTATTTTTATTTATTTTATTTTATAAAAATTTTTGTTGAAATTAAATCTACATTCAAAACCTCAACTGGATTGAATTTTGATTCCATTTTTTAAATTATAAAATTTATTTTTTCTTTAAACAAAATAATTTTTTTTTAATTTTTGGTGTGTATGTGGCTGTTATGGGGATTTCTTACCAATAATTTAAACTAATTAAAATCTTTTTATGTCTACAAGATATTGATAAATAATTATATTCAATAAGCAAACTTTTATGAAGCAATCCATAAAAACACTGTTAAAGATAGAAGTTACTTCAACATGAGTCGAGATCTTTTGTTTCATGCTGGCTCGATACAATTAGACTGCACATCTCTACATTACATATGTAGGTACCCTGTAAATACTCTATTTTAAAGACAGACATTTTAGTTCAGCATAAATTCCTCGTTAAAAACCCACCAACTTCTCATTCACTCCCCCCTCAATACCCTTCCCAACAGCTTCTCAAGGGAAGTAGCAATCAATTTTCAAATAATCAG
Source organism: Erpobdella octoculata (assembly GCA_963978895.1). Lineage (NCBI taxonomy): Eukaryota > Metazoa > Annelida > Clitellata > Hirudinida > Erpobdellidae > Erpobdella > Erpobdella octoculata. The sequence continues at coordinate 25,206,027 of OZ022243.1, read as the reverse complement.
AAACTTGTTTGAACATTATTCATTCTGCATTATTCATTTAGCTATTTTTACTTTCTCTCCATTTGCGACGCTTTCGAATTTTATGAGAGGATACGAGAAGGGAGTTTGCCTTCTAAATGAGGTGATGCCGGTTTATCTTTCATGTACAGCTGGAATACCGGTGGATGGCTGGTGGAATGGGTGAACGTGTAAATGTGTCGGTGGATAGATGCGTCGGTGGATTGATGCGTCGGTGGATAGATGCACTAGTGGATAGATGCGTCGGTGGATTGATGCGTCGGTGGATATATGCGTCGGTGGATAGATGCGTCGATGTATAGATGCGTCGGTGGATAGATGCGTCGGTGGATAGATGCGTCGGTGGATAGATGCGTCGGTGGATCATGGAACCCTGCATACCGTATTTTAGCGCATATAAGCCGCGGCTTATACAATTTTTTACACAAGTAAGAACCACCATGCGGCTGATAGACGGTCGCGGCCTATTCAGGAACTTTTTTACACATAATGCTGACACTGAGGTTCATTTTCTTCAAGTTTACATAGAATACAACTCAAAAACAGACCATAGAATAGATATAAAATCTATATTATAGTAGCCCACGTCACTCACTTACTCACTCACTCACTCACTCACTCACTCACTGATTCTGTCACGCTTACGTAATTAGTCGGTAGATGATATCAATGTGCACGTAAGAATTTATGGCACGCAGGCGTGTAATAAAAATGTTTATGCAATTTTACCTATCTCAGTCTCAGTCCTAGAGATCAAAAGAAGTGGCGCTGCAATCGAAAAATATTATATAATAGATTTACAAAAATCTCAGAACCAAGGACCACTTCTCGATGGCCGTCAGTTCACAAGAAATGTCGTGTATACTGAAATTCTTTAATAACCAATTATTGCACTTTTCAATTTTCACATCCTTTGAATTTATATGAAATGCTTTAGTAAATTGAAAATTTTAACAAAATAAAAAATTTCATTAAATTTGCTGATATAAACAAAAAAATTTTTATGGTTATCAAATGTCATTTTGTTTTTGTTGACTATTTTTTTATAAAATGTATCCAAAGTACATCGTAATTTGAAAACATGCGTTTTTGGGGCGGGCAAAACCACTATGTATGTATGTTAGCAATTACACATAACTCGGCAGGCGCAGGGGTCAGCAATCAGCAGTTGATAAAAGTTAGTGAGCGCAGGCGTGTAATAAAAGTTATTACGCAAGTGTACAATGACAGTCTCAAAGATCAAAAAAGGTGATACTGCAATCAGAAATGAACATATAATTAAATTTTAAAAAATCCGTCATTTTTGACGGGCTAACTCTAGTAATGTGATATTTACCAAAATTATAAGTATTCAATGTATACAGTTAGTTCATTGATAATAAAAAAAAATCGTTCCTGCAGTTTAATCGTCATTATCAATAGTGTCACTGGCAAAATATTCGTACGCGCTTATAGAAAAACTTTTTTACACAAAAGGCGAAATCCAAGGCTTATACACGTGTGCGGCCTTTACACGAAAGCGGCCTATATGCGCTAAAATACGGTAGTTACTATGCAGGGTTCCATGGGTGGACAGATGCGTCGGTGGATAGATGCATCGGTGGACAGATACGTCGATGGATAGATGCGATGGTGGTGGATTAATGCGTCGACTCGGTGGATAGATGCGTTGGTGGATAGATGAGTGGTGGGGAGGTCTGTTGGCAAGAAGATATGTGGCTGGATAGGTGCGTGTGTAGATATTTTGAAAGATAACTGCGTCGGTTGGGAGGTTTGTAGATAAGTAGATATGTGGGTGGATAATGTTTTTATTCGTGAGTTGGAAATTAGCAATTATTAAAATAGTAGCCTTGAATAAAGTTAAGCTAATATAAATCTTATAAAAATTGAAAGAAATTGAACAAAACTAAAAGAAGCAAGAAATGTTTAAAATTGGTTTTTAATGATAAAAAAGTAAAGGAAAAATCAAGTTTTTTAACACAAACTTTAATTTCAAATACACTTAATTTAGAAATACGAAAGATGTTCAAATTAAGTTGTTTTTTTTTAATTTAATCATGTATTGTCATCCAATATAAAGCTATGCTAAAAGTTTCAGCTTCCTAGCTAGTCAAAAAGCTGGTTAAATTTTACTTGCAAGATGTGCGTACAGAGAAAGCCACACACATACACATACAAACAGAGATTGTAACCTAAATAAAAGTTTGTAAAAATTATATTTATTCAAATTTGATTAAAAAAAACTTTAACTTAAATTTAAACAAACAAAACAGTTTTTGCGGTAACCAAGAATGTAATTATTTTTATTTATTACTTGTTGTTTCACTGTGAAATGGATTAAAATCAAATGCTATAAATCGTAAAATGGAATAATTAAAAATTTCTTAGCTTTAATGTAAATTGAAACTTTAAGAGCGCAGCAATCAGTTTTTAGTATATATGATAGATATATAATACCTATTTTTATTGTCTTTCGGAGTTTTGTGGTACCAAGAATGTTGGTTGTTGGAAAATTAAATATTATAGTGAGTCATATATGGAACAAATGAACCGTAAAAAAAGTTTGGTTTTTAAGCTTGTATATTAACTTCGCCGTGTTTGCTTGTTTGCTTGCTTGCGTGCGTGCTTGCTTGCTTAAGCCATACGTTGAGACCTTATGCTACTAAAAAAACAATTTTTCGTTATCCAATCAAATTGAAATTTGGTAGGTTTATTTGTCGCTTCGAAGTTTACATTCTATCAAATTTTCTGATTGCTTTGAAAAAAATTAAGTGAATAATAGAATAAAAATTAATGAAAGTTTTACAAATGAAAAAAAGATAAATTTTATGTAAACAAAATAAACCACCAATTTTTGGTTTATTTAAAAAAACAATATTTAATTTTTAATTAAAAAATATAAATAAATTATTTGTTTATTCCATATTGAATCGAAAGTTTATTAAATTTTCAATCCTCACATACTTTACATATTAAGTTTTTAGAAACTGTGGTCAATGTTTTCATATTACAAAATTATAAAGAATTAAAAAAAAACGAATTTTTACGGTTTTCTTGTTAAATACTTTATATTAACTTGTTTGGTTGCTTGCTTGCTTGAGCCATACTTTGGGACCCTTTACCACTCAAAAAACCAACTTCCCGTTATCCAATCAAGTTGAAATTTGGTGGGTTTATTTGACGCTGCGGATTTTACATTCGATTAAATTTTCAGATTGCTGTTTACTGCCAGCATCGCCGCATCGGCCGCTGTCATTTCGCTTTCAGAGCAGACCTGGCCACCAAGAAATAGTTCTTCTTTCGTTTTCTTTTGTGATGCTTTGTTCTCTTCTTGTCCTGTTTTGTTTTTTTCCTCATCATGTTCATAGCTGCTTTGTTTATTTTCTTCATTTCTGCTATCAAGTTTGTTAATTTTTTCATTCGTATCAAACTCGTATTCTTTTGGGTCATAACTTTAGTTTTCAGTCCCTGTTTTTTAGCTCTTGCTTCAAATCAACAACGTTAAATTCTTCCAGTACTTGTAAAACCATTTCTTTCAGAACCCTCTTCTGACAACAAGGTTACAATATTGACAATCGTATACGGGCTTTTCTTAAAAGGTTTTATATTTTATTGGAAGTTATGATAAATGAGGACTATTTTTTGTCTCTGAAATAATTTTATTATTTCGTCAGGTCGACCAGCGGGTTATAACAAATAATTAAAACTAGATAGTTGCAACACCACCGTTACGGATTCAACCCTTAGTATATATACAAGCTAATAAGAAATAAAGAAACCGCGTCTTAAAACACATGGTGTAAAAGACTATAAACTATAATATAAAAAAATATAAAAAAAATAAAGAAACTGAACTCGGCCTCGCTAATTGCGAGCCAGTCCCAAACCTGGAGAAAGGAGGAGGGAAAAGTTAAAAGGATCAAATTATGATCCACGACAGGAAGTACTTAGTTGCTTCCTACATACAGACATTTCAGTCTTAAAACACCTGGTGTAAAGGACTATAAACTACTAGCAGTGCCTGTAGCGGCTTTGCTCGCATGAAATTAGAGAATTTGAACCGTGCATACATAGAAGAGTACTGCACGATCAATTTTTTAGGTCTCGGCTCGGCCCGTCGACAACTTGGCCCAGTCCGTTTCAAAAACCGAAATTCCTGGCCCGGCCCGTTTTTACAGGCCTAAAAGTTCTATATACTTGATGAAAAACTTCGGCCCGTCCCACCTTGACTTCAGGTTCCGCCCGGCCCGTCTGAACACCCTACAATCACTAAAATGTCTATATACTTGGTTAAAAATCTCGGCCCGTCCCACCATGATTTAAGGTTTGGGCAGGGCCGTATGAAGACCTTAAAATAACGGCTTGGCACGTCCGTCCGGTGATAAACTGAACTCATCTACTTTTAACCGGCACAAAACCTTAAAATACTAATTTTCACATCTGTAGCACTTACAGTTTTTGAGTAGCAGTTATTTTAAAATCAAATAACCCTTTTTCCACTTCACATTTGAGGTCCTGGAAACCAAATTTTCAAAAAATGGTGAAACACGTATATCATTATTTTTAGAGTAGAAACTAAATACTAATTTTACTTTTGTAGCATTTAAAGTTTTTGAGTAGCAGTTACTTTAAAAACCAAGTAACTTTATTTTCCACCCCATATTTGAAGTCCTGGAAACCAAATTTTCAAAAATTGGAAAATTACGTATATCATTATTTCTGGAATAGAAACCAAATACTAATTTTTACTCCTGTAGCATCTACAGTTTTCGAGTAGCAGTTACATTAAAAACCAAATAACCTTATTTTCCACCCCACATTTGAGGTCCTGGTAACCAAATTTTTAAAAAAAGGTAAAATACATATATCTTTATTTTTAGAATAGAAACTAAATACTAATTTTTACATCTGTGGTATTTACAGTTTTTGAGTAGCAGTTACTTTAAAAAACAAATAACCCTATTTCCACCTCACATTTGAAGTCCTGGAAACCAAATTTTCAAAAAATGCTAAAACATGTATTTCATTATTTTTGGAGTAGAAACTAAATACTAGTTTTTACTCCTGTAGCATTCACGGTTTTTGAGTAGCAGCTACTTTAAAAACCAAATAACTTAATTTTCCAACCCACATTTGAGGTCCGGGAAACCGAATTTTCAAATATTGTGAAACACGTATCTTTTTATTTTTCAAGGAGAATCCATATACCAAATTTCAAAATCTCCTCATTTATGGTTTTCGAGATATACATTGTTTTAGAAAAAAGTTTGTTTTCCAGTTTCTTCCCCTCAGGAGCAAAATTTTCAAAAATCCTTTCTTAGCGAATGCTTACGCAATAAAAGTAATATAATTTCCAAATTTTAAGTTCCTAGGATGAGGCGTTTGAGTCCGGCGTTGATTATCAGTCAGTCAGTCAGTCAGGACATGTTCTTTTATATATATAGATTATAAAATGAGAAAAAATAAAGGAACTCCGCCTTGCTTTTGCAAGCCAGTCCCAAGCCTGGAGAAAGGAGGAGGGAGAATTTAAAAGGATCAAGTTATGATCCATGACAGGAAGTACTTAGGTGCTTCCAACAGACAGCCGTTTCAGTCTTAAAACTCTTGGTGTAAAAAACTATAAACTATTTAAAAACAAGTCAAGGAAAAAGCGAGTTTTTCAACACAAACTTTAATTTCAAATACACTCGATTTAGAAATATGAAGGATGTTCAAATAAAATTGTTTTTTTTTAATTGAACCATGTATTGTCATCCAATATAAAGCTATTCTGAAAGTTTCAGCTTCCTAGCTAATCAAAAAGCTGGTTAAATTTTACTTGCAAGATTTGCGTACAGAGAAAGCCACACACACACAAACACAAACAGAGATTGTTACCTAAATAAAAGTTTATAAAAAAAAGATATAAAGGGCTTTGGTCCTGTAAGCTGAAAAAGTGACAAGGACTTAAATAAACAACAACAACAATTAAACGGCTATGTCAACTACGCTTCCCTTTTGCGAGCCAGTCCCAAGCCTGGATAAAGGAGGAAGGAAAATTGAAAAGATCAAATATTATCATATAATCTACGACAGGAAATACTTAGGTGCCTCCAAGATACAGCCATTTCAGTTTTAAAACACCTGGTGTAAAGGACTGCAAACTATTATAAACAAAAATAAACAGCTATGTACTTTTTTTTTTTTTTTTTTTTTTTTTTTTTTTTTTTTTTTTTTTTTTTTTTTTTATAATAGTTTATAGTCCTTTACACCATGTGTTTTAAGACTCTAATGGCTGTATGTAGGAAGCACTTAAGTACTTCCTGTCGTGGATCAGAATTTGATCCTTTTTACTTTTCCCTCCTCCTTTCTCCAGGCTTGGGACTGGCTCGCAATAAGCGAGGCGGAGTTAGCTATGTACTTGCTTCAGTAATACATATAGTGATATTGTAGTCAAATAGTCAAATACACAAATTTTAATTAAAACATAAAACATAAATAAATAAGTAAATGATCTGCAAGTTGCCAACATTGTAAAGCTCCATTAAAGCGGCTTCTCTTGCATATATATAGACAGAGAGAGAGAAAGGAAGAAACAATTTTTAAAATCTTCAAAGATTGTGTGTTACAAATGTGTACATTTTATTATTATATTTTTAAATAGTTGCAAGAAAATAGCAGAAAAGAACTCACTTTGTTCCGCAGATTTGAAAATGCTTAAAAACAAGAAAATCCTCAGCAAACTTGTTTGTAAACAAATATTCATTTTGAAACTCTCAAGAAGTAAATGAAACGTAAATATCGATACGAAGTTGAAACTGATGAAACAAAAATATCTACAAAAACAATAATCTGTTTATTCTTGCATAAGAGTGTATTTTTCGAGAAACAACTTTTCTTGGAGCAAGCACGATCATACAAATCTGGTTATTCACATTACATGGATGACGTGATTGGCTCACGTTTATAAGGACATGCACGCGCCCGACAGTGTAGGCTCTTTCCTTTTATATTTAACATCACTATCACAAACATCACAACCGTTATGATCATCATCATCATCATCATCCGCCTTTTTTCCCATCAATGAGGTTTTCTTTAATTTCTGTTTCATGCTTTTGAAGGCAAGCCGTGCACTGAAATGTAATGCAATTGAGTATGAAATAATGCGTATAGTATGATACACATCAATAATGTATCGAATATTATGATACGAATTATTACAAATTTTATTTGCTGTAGAATCATAAAAATAAAAATACACAAGACGCTAATAAACTAGAAATAAACACACCTTGTCCGGTTAAGAAAATTAATAACGGTTTGATTTGTAACAATAATTAAATTGTTCGATACGAGCTGTCAACAACCTTGCAATTGTTTCATATTCACACCCGACGATTTGTTCATTTGAAAAAAGTCTAATTATTCTCAGTTACCAATCCATCTCAATTCATTAATTAATAACAGAGAATTGTGCATTCTAAATAATATGCTGGCACAACTTTGTACCATGTAAGACCATGCAAGACGGTCGCTACTCATCCACGAAACGTCTTTAACGTTTTTTCGAGATTTTACTTAATCTGCTTCTGTTGCTTTTCACGTGAACTCATAAGACGTCAATGTCGATAAGTTCTTTGGTGGAATTTTAACCCTTCTTTTCTTATGCGTATTCCACTGCTCCTTCTAAAGATAAACAGCCTTAGCAGGAAAAAAAACGGATAAAAACAGAACGTCCAAAAGGTCTCCTGTAATTTTCCTGCTTTTCCGATTCCAATCACTATCACGTGACCGCACCTCTCCGTTCGATAGCGACATAACACTACGTCACTGTCAAGTACAAAACGATTGTACCCAGTCGTGTACTCAATCAAATTAAAACCGGGAGCCTCCGGGTTCGGTTCGTGCCTTCGTGCCAAATTAATCATCTTTCTGACTTCATCGAATGTGAGAAGATCGATTGTCAAATGTTGAAATAAAAACAATTAATAACCGACCTAGATTTGAAACGGTGTTGTCTCAACCAGATTAATGTTTTCTGTCGCGTCGTCAGAGAGAAGGTTCCTGTAATTTCCCACGGGTTGAGGCCGTTTGAGATATTATTTGCAGCTTCCCGTGGGAAGAACAAAATGAAATAGGTGTGATTATTTATTTTTTATTGAAAACTTAAAAAAAACTAATTTTATAACTACGAAATAAACAAAATTTGACTTAATCTCGCGTGCCTTCCAGCCCAACCTGTCGATTTAAGTTTTTCGTCGTCATGGAGACGTCATATCTCACTGATTGAGAACCACGTAGCGGAAGTAGAAGAGGAAGTTGAGCATGACTTCAGCTCAAACGCCTCATTAAGTTGCAACATCGTCAATTATCGCCACGCAGAAATTTATTTTCTTTGCTACATTTTACTATGCAATCGTTTTTATGTCAGATTCAATATGTTACAAGGAATGCAGCAAAGGATACACAGTTTTCATACAAATAAAAAAAATTAAATTGCGTTTTTGCTGTTATTCAAAATTCGTTGAAAAATGAACTAATAGAAAAATCACATATTAGGTAGAAATGCTATTTTTGATATAGTCGTATTTTAAAATAGAAAACAAATTGCCAAGAGTGTCACCTTGACCATCCATCATTGGTCTTCGCATCCGCTTACAACACCGCACTCCGAATTGTCATCAACTTTCAATAACATCAACGCAAATTGTTGATGAAGACGTGCAAATAACAACAGTTGGACAGAAAAAAAAACATTTGTTTGGGTTAATGAAAAGTGATGTTTTGTTTGTTGAAAGTGTCAATTCGTGTCGGCAGTCATTTAGTTTGAAATTACTACAAGACTTTCTTGTTTGTTTTTTTAATAAACTTTCTTCCTTAAAAATCGACAAAAAAAGATTTTTGCCACATGAACCTGGTTCATTATAAGCAGCTCATTTAGCTGCTAAGAGAAACATCGTTAATGTAGAAGTTGAACATTTTTCTATTTTAATTTCCTTAAATTTATGTTATTTAAGCGGGGAAATTGAGATTTTTGTGCACCGTGTTATGCAGATTCTCAGATTTTTTATAACTTGATATGTAGTACGCAATTGTTACGGACGACTCATCCAAATAACGATCGATTCACAACTAATTCAGATTGGAATCGCATTCAAACTCAAATCTTTGCGTTTATCAATGTCACTCAATACGTCGTAAAAAATTGAACAATAATATTTCATTTTCAAAACTCAAGTGGGTGCTGGTGGTATAGCGGTAATGACGAAGTTTTAGAAAATTTTTGGACAATGTACCTCCAACTACCCATCCTCCCTTCCGGTTATTGGAGGGCAATTGAGAGCAAAAGAGCAAGCGGGAACGTAAAAGCAAGCGAGAGCGGGAACGGAAAAGCATGCGAGAGCGAGAAAGCGTCCGGGATCGGGAAAGCGACTGGGAGCAGGAAAACGACCGGAAGCGGGAAAGCGACCGGGAGCGGAAAAGCGATCGGGAGCGGAAAAGCGACCGGGAGCGGGAAAGCGATCGGGAGCGGAAAAGCGACCGGGAGCGGGAAAGCGATCGGGAGCGGAAAAGCGACCGGGAGCGGGAAAGCGATCGGGAGCGGAAAAGTGACCGGGAGCGGAAAAGCGACCGGGAGCGGGAGAGCAACTGGGGAAGGACACGGGAGCAAGAAAGAAAAACGATAGAAAAACCTCTAAAAACCCCGGGCAACGCCTGGTACCCCGCTAATTAAATTAAAAATCAATTCTGCAATACCTCTGCTAAAAATCCATTCTACAATAATCCAGGTAAAAAATAATTCTAAGCCAAGGATACTTCATTGATCTAGAGGAGACACTCAAGTACTACACCTGCAACCTTGGTCACATATCTGCTGTTCGTGGTGAATACTTCCGCTGGCAAACCAAATGGTCGAATGTCCGATTGGAAGAGCGCAGACTCAAATTTTATCTACGCACCACAATGGACCAGACAAGGCTGAATTGGCTTGCCCAGATGACCATCAATCGCGACCTTAACATTAATGAAATAATCCTCATCGACATTTTTCGCAGAAAAAACGTTGGCTGAATTTCATATTGTAATTTACTGTTCCAAATTAAACGTCTTATGGTTTGTTATTGATAATTATCGCAGAAACTGTCGTTAAACCATGACTTTTGTGGATCGTAAATTTCTCAGTAAAACTCCTTACTAATCAGTTTCTCCACGAAAAATTTCTGGCTACGCCCCTGCCTAATTTATAAGCTGCAAGTTGCGTCTTCATAATCGTCTTCGGTTGGTCAAGCCTATCTTAGTTAAAGGTGTAGTAGTGAGATAATTGCGCATTGCTGATGCCAACAGATTTCTTCATATTTTATAAGTGTGTCTAGGTACTCTTTTGCGGCAGGTTGTTTGATAGTACCTACGTTTAACTTTATTTATTCATTGAAAAAAATCGAGCACTTAGGCTGGTGGGGATGAATCCCCAATGGTAGGACCGCGCCTGGGAAATAATAGGCTAAAGCATGATCAGCAAGAGATCCAATCATGATATGCCTCAATGCGACCCATGGGAGGAACTTTGCCCAGTGACAAACTTTCCCGGGAGCGAAAAGACGCGAGCGAAAAGCCGGGGTCGAACTTTCCGTAAACCGAAATGTTGCCCCTACTCTACAGTTTTTCCTCGTATTGGAAATTTCTCATTCCTTTAATCATCTAAGAATCATGGCTGCTCTTCTCTGCAGAGGGTGAGAGAATTAGAGAATGATGACAGACATTGACAGATATGACAACGCCAATAAATTGTTATTAGAATGTGTAGTCCACGCTATACAATGACATGTAGCTATAGCTAAGAAAAACTGCTAGTATAATTGATTATACACATTATTATTTCTTTGGTGAAGCTCTGAAAAGTAAATTAAATTACATTTTGTTTCAATAATTCTACTTAAACATAATTATTTCGCGTACACGTTTTCATATTTTTGAAACTTAAGCGATGGATTTTGTTTTTGGGGAGCATCCGGGAAATTTAACATCATTCACGAATCGGGTTTGATTTCAAGAAAAAAACTGTCAGGATGTTCGACGGATATGTTTTTGCTTTTTCATTAGTGGACTGCTTAATTATGCTTTCCTTGGCAGTTTATTTTGTATCCTTTTTTGCTGTGAAGTTTGTATTAATTATTAATTATAACAACTAAAGTTTACTAAAGGAAAAAACGAGTTTTTCAAACAAACTTTTATTTCAAATACACTCGATTTAGAAATACGAAAGATATTCAAATTAAGTTTGTTTTTTTTTTAATTGAATCATGCATTGTCATCCAATATAAAGCTATGCTGAAAGTTTCAGCTTCCTAGCTAGTAAAAAAGCTGATTAAATTTTACTTGCAAGATTTGGGTACAGAGAATGACATACACACACAAACCCACAAACAGAGATTTAAGTTGAATAGAAATTTGTAATTAAATCATTAAATGGAACAACAGTTCATTCTGGAAAATTAAGGGTGGGGCAATTATCCAAATGGTAAATTGAATTCAAGTTTATATTTTCTACATATGTATAATTATGTTATTTCCAAGCCTTAGCTTACGTATAAGATGATAGCTCTTTCGGACCTTGAATGTGATTACATAAATTCCAGAACCTGCTGTGAAAGGCTAAACAAAGTTAGTCAGTCAATTATCAATTACCTGCTGATAACATTTTTTTATTAATCTTGATTCTCGAATTTATTTTGAAGATGGTTCTACCAGAAATAATTGGCATGGCTGTTGCAAGTTTGCTTCATTTAATTTGTTTTCATTGGCTCCACCTGCTGTTTTTGGTGCCTATGACAATATGGAACTTGCACAGGTTTGTTAAGTAAATTATGAAGATTATTAAAATATTAAGGATTAAAATTAACTGTAATTATAACTTTTTATTTTTTTTGGAGATGTTAACACACACACACTTTATTATTTTTAAAAATTCAATTTTTAAGTTATATTTATTACTTTTAAAGGTATTTAGATGTTCCTTCTGGAAACCTTGGTGTGTTTGATCCAATTGAAATTCATGATCGGAAAGTGCTTAATTCATTTATAAAAGGAACATTGGCTAAAATTGGATTCCATTTGCTTTGGTTTTTTGTTTCACTTTACCAGTAAGTAATAGAAACAATGTTTTAATGTTTTGGATATTTTAATCTAATGCATAAATTTTACTAAATTTTCAGCTTCATCTTATTCCTAGTTGGATGATTCCTTGTCTTCTAAACATGCGTTTTGTGATGTAAAACTTTTATGGGCTTTCTTTTTTTTAATAACTTAGCGTGTTATCAAAGTTATATCATTTTTGTTTATTTAAAAATAGTGATCTTCACATTTAAGTTTAGTTTTTTATGTTTAATTTTGGAAATATGTTGGAAATGTTGAATGTGTTTTTAAGTGTTTATTATGACAATGATGAGTATTGCAGACAGATGAAGCACTTGAGATTTCACAAATCTCTAAGTATTAGTATTGTGACACAAGTTGGGGTGGTTAAGCATAGATGACATAGTTATGTTACTTTTTATTTTATAAGTTTGTTCTTATAAGTGATTCAAATGATAATGCAATTAAAAAAGTGCGTTTTTTTTAAGTATAAGTACAGTTTGCGTTAAAGCCATGAACAACATTTAATTCTGATCTCCTTTTTTTTAATTTAGAAATATTAACCTCGACGGTTATTGCATCACCTACTGTTGATTTGATATATCGATACATGTAAACTCTATTTGAAAATGAGTCTTAGTGGAGCACAAATCGGTATCTGATAATGTGTCTGGTTATAATGTCCTTTACAGCTGGGTTGAGTCTGTCGACGGATCCCGACTGAGAAGTCGAAAGGGAATGAGTTTATAAGGAACATTGATTTCCATAATATTTTGCTTTCATTGATTCTATATTCACATAAAATAGTCTCAATGTACTGCTGTTCTAACCTTAAAAAAGTCTACTGTCGTTTCTCAAAGAGATACGCATGAGTGTTAATCAACAAATCACACCCAAAACCACCTGTATTAGTTCTAGTTCTTTAGTGATGCGTACAATGTACCTTGGCTTTAGTACTTTATTGAAATGATGTACATACCTGAAATAAAAAGTGAAATACTTAAAGAGGGTTGTGTAAATCTAATTTTTCTATTGTTTTTCTAAAATTCTTAAACAAATATCAAAAGCTCATTTTTGTATTCAATAATCGGGTGAAGCACCTTTAATAAACATGTTGACATTGGGATCAATTTCTCAGCTTTAAACTGTAAAGTCTTATATCTCAGAAACTAACCACAATTTGGAAAAGATTTCTTATTTTTATTAAACATCTAATGTCCACTTTTAATATTTATTTGACACTCATCTTTTATTACTGTTACTGCTACACTACACCCCTTTGCTTCTTAGACTAGACTACTTTATTTAGAGGCCTACATCTAAGAAACTGATGAAAATGTGGAAACAATTTTTTATTTAAAATAATGACAATTTAACATGGATAACTATATAACATTGTAATAATTCAAAAACACAGTTAAATACTGTTAAATTAATCATAAAATTACTTATAATTCATACAAATGAGACTTCACAGAACTAATAAATGCCAAATGGAATAGTAATTATTCAGAGTCTATGCCACTATTCTCAGAGTCACTCTCCTCACTAAGATTGTCACTTGGATCTTCAGTGCAATTTGTACAGTTTTCAGTGCATAACCATAAAATTGTGTAGCGGACGTTAGTCGCTCAACATGAGCATCTACAAGAATCACATATGCTTTTGCTGCAGTTACACTGAAAATGGTTGAGAAAATTATCAGGTGCATATATGTCAGAGAAGATCCCATTCACTTGGATCTTCAATACAATTTGTACAGTTTTCAGTGCATGAGCATACAATTTTGCAGCTGATGTTGGCAGCTTGACAAAAGCAGCTACGAGAATCACATATGCTTTTGCTGCAGCCACATTGTAAATGGTTGGACAAATAATCAGGTGCATTCAGAGATCCCATTCATTGTTGAGGATCCATCCATGATTTCCAAGAAAAGGTCCATGCATCATGTTCGATAGGCTGTGCAAAAACTCAAATACATAATATCTTGTGCTATTGACAACAATTTCTGATGATGTTCATCCTGAATATTAACACGTTGTTCCATTGTTAATTCATCAGAGATACTGTACACCAAGCTAAAAAATTGAAGAGATGAATTTGCGCAATCTCTGAAGCTTTGGCAGTGTTTAATTCAGCCGCAGTAACTGGCCATGGGAGCATCTAGTATTATTTTTTTCAACTGAAATGACGCAATGTAAAGAATTCGTTTTAAGTCCGTCTCATCATTAGCTTTATAATAGTCAGTTCCAAATCTGTTGACAGCACCGTCAGTGTCTTCATTGGCTGATGGTGAATTCAGAAAGACACTAAGAACAATATTCTTTATAATTTTATAACAGTCTCACTAACACTTTTAGATGCCGTCTAACGATATCCATTTGCTTGCTTTCACAACAATAAATTTTGTCATTTGATGTTGCTGTAAATTCCGAAATTGCGTTTGAGTTTTCATCTTTGCATATGTGAATCAAACACTTTTAACGCTATTATATCTTTAGAGTTATTGACAGTCATGTGAGAGTTGTGTCCCAAGCCTGGATAAGGAGGAGGCGAGGAGGGAAAGAAGCATATACATATATGGAAAAAAGTAAAGGATCTGAGCAGAAAACTTCGGCATTTCCTACATACTGTTGTTAGGTAGGTATTTGTCATTTGTATTTGAGTTTTAAAACACCTGATGTAAAGAACTATATAAACTAGAAAGGTAAACGACGTTGCTAGGGGTTTTTCTATCGTTTTTCTTTCTTGCTCCAATTTCCTTCCCCGCTTGCACTCTAGCTCTTGCTCCCGGTCGCTTTCCCGCTTCTGCTTGCTCTTCCGTTCCCGGTCGCTTTCCCGATTCCGCTTGATCTCCCGTTCCTAAACAAAGAAACAGACATTTATTTGTATAGGTATACTAGCGGGGAACACAGCGTTGCATGGGGTTTTTAAGATTTTTTAATCGTTTTTCTCCCTCGCTTCCGTTTCCTTCCCCGCTTGCTCTCCCGCTCCGGGTCGCTTTTCCGTTTCCATTTGCTCTCCCGTTCCCAGTCGCTTTCACTTTCTTGCTCACTCTTTCGCTCTCGGTCGCTTTTCCGTTCAGGCTCATTCTCCAGTTCCCGTTTCCGCTCGCTCTCCCGCTCCGTTCATTTTGTGATTATTTTAATTTTTCCACAAAAACTTTCTTCTATTGACTCTCAAGGTTGTGTGCAAATTTCATTTCGATCGGATGAATGGTGTAACGCATAAAGGACATATCTTATATATAAAAGGCAATGTTTGTATGTATGTATGTATGTATGTATGTATGTATGTATGTATGTATGTATGTATGTATGTATGTATGTATGTATGTATGTATGTATGTATGTATGTATGTATGTATGTATGTATGTATGTATGTATGTATGTATGTATGTATGTTTGTATATTCAAGCATCAAATGAGAACCGCCAAACAGATTTTATTGAAATTTGGAACACTTAGAGAGCAAGCGCGCGCGGGAACAGGAGAGCAAGCGGGAACGGGAACGCAAGCGTAAGCGGGATCGAGAAAGCGACTGGGAACGGAAAAGCAACGGGAGCGGAAAAGCGACCGGGAACGGGAAAGCGACCGGGAGCGGGAAAGCGACCGGGAGTGGGAAAGCGACCGGGAACGAGAAAGCGAGAAAGAGCGAGAAAGCAAACGAAGAAAGAAACGGGAGCGAGAGAGACAAACATTAGAAAAACCTCTAAAAACCCCGGGCAACGCCGGGTACCCCCGCTAGTAGTTATATATAGATGATAATAAAAAAAGGTTGACTGATTGATTGATTTAGTCTGCTTTATGACAAATTTCATTAATGCCAGCTTATGGTTGCGTTCTTGCATGTCACATTATACAGTTTTACACACATGCAAACAAATTGTTGTAATTTTGTCTGTACTATTATTTAATGTCTGGACAAGTTTTAAATAGCTTTTTCAAAACATAGATAAAGTAATCTTGCATACAGGCGACAATAAATTTCATCTGGTGCGCTTTGTTGATTTTGGTCTTACGAAAACATGGAGGTTTGTTCGGTATCTTCTATCACCTTTTTGCATTTTCGGAATGTTTTATTTTAGTTTTATGTTTAGGCAATAATTAAAGAAACTCTTACGGAGTTTGTCCAAAGCCTCTTTTCTAGTTTGGGCTACAGCTATAGAAGTTTTGCGTTTGCCAAGCTGGAAGCACGCTTCTCGGATCCCGGTTAGTTTAGTGACGTAAATGGTTTTTATTTAATTGTTTTATGTGACAGGATTATTTTTTCATAATAGCTGTGTTTTTATTTAATTGTTCTATTTGACAGGATTATTTTTTTCATAATAGCTGTGTTTTTATTTAATTGTTTTATTTGACAGGATTATTTTTTTATAATAGCTGTGCCAATGTTTTGCAGAATTTCCAGAATCAGCCGTTAAAGGAATACTGAAGTCGTTGGTGTCGACGCTAAGGTACTATGGCCAAGATCAGAAGTCGTTCATGTTACATGATCATCTTTTCACTACACTCTGCTCACGTTGGCTGGATACCAGTTGTGCGGCTTTAGTTTCTAGTTTAGGTGCAATGGTGGATTACTACAAGAAATCATCTAGGATCTGGTATGAAAGAGACTGGTTTTCAGTGAAAATTTATTTAAAAAAGATACAATTCTTAGATGTATATAAGTTGTGATTTTTATAGAGACCATAAATTTTTTTTTGATGTTTGTATATGTTTATGTTTTTTAAATGTGCTTTCCAGTGCAACGGATTCATCAGAGGCTTTTTGTGCCTTAAAATGGATAAACAAAGTTTTAATGTCTGGTTATTCGAATGAAGAATTTCAGAAGGAGAAGAATTTACTTGAAATTGTATGATTATATCATTTCCGCTTCAGTTTTTAATTTATTTTTTAGGCATTTAATTTTTTTGTTCTTAGTTTGAAGCTCAATTTGTTTTGGTGTATGCCATTCTTGCTTCAAAAAATAAAATGCTGATTAAAACTTGTCACAAAGAACTTCAGAAGCTCTTTATAAAGGTTATTTTTTATCTATTTCATTAAAACTTGTTATATTTACACATTTGAGTGTAACTTTTTATTTTTTTATTACCTATCTTCAGTGTCCTGATTATATCAAAAGATACAAAAAAGTTCTTGTTGATGTTGAATCAAGTCAGCATAATTTTGCTTTTGTGGGACTTTTTTTGAAATATCTTATATCAGTCGATGATTTGGAGTCTGTTGCAGAAATTAGGGTTATTTGACATATTTAAAAAAATAAACTTTTATTTATATGAATAAAATTATCTTTTTTGTTTCTTCAGACTGTTTTCAGAGATAGATATGTTGAAGCGATTGTAAAGAGTCGTGAAAAGTTGAGTTCCGTTGTGCTGTCATCCTGTAGAGGATTTTTGATGCAATTGACTCATGATGATCTTAAGCTTTTTGTTCTGCCTGCAATTGATAGGTCAATGCTGAGAAACCCTGAAATAACTCTTCCTTGTTAGATGCTTTTTTAATTTAATGTTATTTAATTTCTTGCATTTAAGTAATCGTGCATGCCATTTTTTTGCATCAGGTTTGAAAAAATTAGTTGAAAGTTTGTCAATTGATTTGAGTCAATATGCATTCGATTTTGGAAAACATTTAGCAAGTTAGTGGTTTGTTTTAATTAAATTTAAATGCGATGTAGTGTTTAATTTAATTATGATTATATTATATTGGAATTGTAATTAACTTTTTGCTAGCTCAATGTATATCGAAAGATGAGACAATGTGTTCAGAATCTGTAGAATGTTGCCAGCTCCTTGCAAAGCAATGCACAGATCCATCTGCTGTAAAGTCTTTAGTCGGATACTTTTTTGGAATTTTATCAGGTGGGTTCATTTGTGTGATATTATATTTAATAGGAAATCATTTGAACTTATTATGTATTTGTTAGGATTAGCAGGATTAGAAAAAAAACATTGTTTAAGGAATTAAATTAATTTTTCAAGGATCGGAGGGCAAGTTGTCTGTACCAGCACAGAAAATCAACATTATGTCAGCGATAGGAAAGTTCAGCCAGAGTAGTGTGTCGTCTTCATATGAGGAGATGACATCATTTGTTGTTGCACAGTTCATCAACTACCTTCAGACTGAAGGTTTGTTTTACACTTTTTTTGTTACATTTTGATTGTTTTGCTTTCCTGTGGAACTTGTTTTTGGTTTGCATGGAACTATTAGATGAAAGTTATGTATGTTTGTTTCATTTTGTATGTTTGTTTTTTTGCTGAACAAGTTTTTGGTGATTGAAACAAACTAATTAATTTAGTTTTTGAATTTATCATAAAATTAGTGCAATGATATGAAGAGTGCTATTGTGAGGGATGGATTATAAATTCATCTGTTATTATTATTATTGTTCTGAAGATGATTAAACAAGTCATATATTTTGTTTAAAGGTCAGGAAATGGTGGCCATGCATGGGCTGACGATGATGACAACATGGACAAACAAACTCACTTCAGACGTTCCACCTCAGTTTGTACAGTGGATCTGCAAGAGTTTGACAAACAAGTCTTTTACATCTGGTTTCAGATCATCACTACTTCTATGCATTGTTTCTCTTAAAGGTTTTTCTTATTTTTGTTATTTATTTTTTGTATAATTATTCTTGCACTGGGACTCCCCAATGGTAGATAATCCGCTGAAAATTGACAGTATATAACCAACTAACCACCTCTGTTCTACTTAAAAAATGTCATAAAATCACACACTGGGGATTTAATTAACTTTAAATAGCAATAATTATAAGTCGTTTATCTTTTCCATATAGCCTATTATGAATATATTTTATTTATTATATGTATTTGTGTGTTTATATGTATGTATATGCTAGAGTATTTTCTATCCAAGAATGTACTTGCACATCTTCCTTTGTACTGAAATTGTTACTCATATATATATTAATAGAATTATAATTTATTTATTAATTACAATATATATTTTCCAATATATTGCTAACTTACAATTAGTAACAATCCTTACTATAAAACTGTGAAGCGTGCATAAACTGCTGGTAATAAAATAAATTTATAATAAATTGAAAGTGTGAGGCTCTCAGTAAGTAATCACATAATTAGAGTGCAAGAAAGGAAATTCTCTTCATAATTCTGGGATTTTCACAACAGTTGTGCTCTCTGGTACAACTTGCCACAGTGTGGGAATATCCAAAGATAACTTAAAGCGACTATATAAATGTTACCATGATGATTATAATGGTTGAGAAGTGGTCGTTGTTTGATGAAACATGAAATAATACTTAAGAATTTGTTAAATAGGATTGTCATACTTTAACATTCTTGTTATTTTAATTGCTATACTTTAACATAGATGTTGTTTTAGATATAAAGTAATTTGGTTGTGTAAAACTGGAGGAAAGTAATTTCAATGATTAATTTTATTATTTTAGTTGATGTTCTGTCAAAGATGATGGACTGTTTGCCCACAATTGTACAAGCTCTGGAAAAGTCTGTTGGCCAGCCCTTTCAAGTTCAGCTTGTTTCTGAAGCTGTACATGCAATGTATGCAGCACTCAGGATGTTAGAAATAGATTGCAATTTAGGTAAGAGTTTAAAGAGGCCTGCGTTCTATGGTTGTAATTAGATATATGGTAGTTAAGATTTATGAGTTCTATTTTAATAGTATTATTTCTTTCCAACCATTATTGTGAGTGTAATGTATAAATCATCTTTACTATTTACAGCATCAAAATATAATGCTCTTTGGACCGTTGTGCTGGACACAGAGAAAAAACATTTTGTGAATGATAAGTTTTTAAACGGTGCTCCTAAAGAAGGTGTGGTTTTATTTGTTAAAGATTTCATTTCATAATAATTTTTTTATTCTGGTTTATGTTAGGGTACTATAACAAAAGTTAATGCATTAAACTTAACTGAATAGTCAGCTGAGGTGTTATCTGATCTGTTGAGTGACATTTAAGTCTTTATTGGATTCATGGAGTGGCTTGACATGCAGGAGGCTGGTTTATTTTTGAATCCTTTATTTAGGCTGACCAACATGAGTATAAACTGTATTTCATAGCTGGAGTGGTGATAAGGTTTGGCAGATTCTCTTCATGGATGGAACATAAAGCTCATAGATAGCTGTGAAGTTCTGTGTATTAGAGCAGTTTTTCTAGTGTCATCAAAAGTTTTTATTTACAACTGAACGTATTTTAGTTTTTTTATGTTATAAATAACCTTTATCACCTGAATCTAATCTATTGATTTTGGTAGCTCTTCTTTCCTTGAGTTCAGCCGTAGGACTTCTGATAACTGTACACTCTGGCAGGCTGAATGACAAGCATACAAGGCAAGGCGAACAATATTTTTATTATCTTTTTTACATGCCGTGGTAGAAATATGTATTCTTTATTCGTACCTATTAATTTTACTTAATGAAGGTTGCTATCTTCGTATTGCATGATTACTAATAATTAAGTAATTTAAATAATTAATAATACTATTAACTTTATAATTTAAAAGGCACTGTTAATGTTGATGAATATCATGTATATATTTTTTATCATATATTTATAGCATGTACATACAAGCACTGCTGTTGTGTGCTCTGCGAGGGAATCATGAAGTTCAAAAAAATGTCCTGCAAAAGTTAAAAAGGTTAATTTCTTCAACGGATGGAAGCTTCTATTTGTTCTCTTCCATCAATGAGCTCATCAATATCGTAAACTCTGATAAGGTAGGTGGTTTTATTGGTATTTATTTGTTAATATATATGATCTTATGCAAAAGCCGGATTTGGGTTATTAATTTCTCAAACAATGGGTTTTAAAATTAAAAACTTTCGGGTCAAGTTTGAGTAGTACTATTTTCATATTTTTCTTAATGCACATGCAAGTGGTTTTTGTGCAAATTTATTTTAGAATTTACTTAATGGAATTAGTGAAATACTTGGGATGTTCTGTATTACAATAATAAAATACATGAGTACTACATTAAATTATTATGATGTTCAGTATTGTTTATAATTGTATTTTATTTTTCTTGAATTCTGTTAAAAATATTAATCATTTTCTGGAATTGGTCTAGCATTACATATGAGTGTCGTGTTTTGATCAATAATGAATTCTGTAGCTATAACATAAAATAAACAGTTCTTAACTCCATGTTGTTTATTTGGAGGTTGAAACAATAAACAAAACTATACTTAAATGATGTTTTTTATCTCAAAATCCAGTTATTAAAATTTATAAAAATGCAATAAAATATAGTTGTTTGTGTTATACTCTGTTTTGACTTTTTTAAAGTTCTGTATTGTGTGTATTTCTAAGCAAAAAAATTTCCTGTAAATGAAGATTAGCTGCTGTAGTAGAAAAAAAACCTAACTTTTCCGAACTTGGTGATCATAACTAAACGCTATTTATCTGCCCCATTAATCAGCAATCTATCCGTTTGTTTCATGATGGGGAAAGGTACTACCGATGCTATTTTCATAGTTTGTCAGCTGCAGGAAAACTATCTTGCCAAGAACAAAGATCTGTGGATGGCCTTTGTTGATCTTGAAAAGGCATTTGATAGAGTACCTCATGAGATAGTGTGGTGGGCTCTGAGATGTCTAGGTGTGAATGAATGGTTAGTTTCCGTGATAAGAACTATGTATGATGATGCAGCGACAGTGGTGAGAGTGAATGGGAAGGAGAGTGATGCTTTCAGCATTAAGGTTGGAGTGCATCAGGGTTCAGTTCTCAGCCCATTGTTGTTTATCATTGTTTTAGAGGCCTTATCACGGGAGCTCAGAGTAGGCTAGCCGATGGAACTGCTCTATGCGGATGATCTTCTTTTATTAGCTGAGACAGAAGATTCTCTCCTGGAAAAGTTATGGATCTGGAAAATTGCCATGGAAGCGAAAGGCCTTAGAGTGAATGCAAGTAAGACGAAAATCATGAAGTGTCGGGCCGGAATGGGACAGGTGAAGAAGTCGGGTAAATGGCCATGCAGTGTATGCAGAAAAGGTGTTGGCTCCAATTCTATTTGTTGTGTGGATTGTAAGAGTTGGGTCCATAAAAGGTGCAGTGGCATTTTGGGTAGTTTGTATGATGCTGTTGGCTTCCGTTGTAAGAGTTGTGTGGCTGGTGGTTCTGTTCAGGAAGAGTCATTGGGTGAGGTTGAGGTTGAACCAGGCGTAAAGGTGGAGTGTGTGACCAAGTTCTGTTACCTAGGTGACACATTAGGTGCAGGAGGAGGTGTAGAAGAGGCAGTGAGAGCTAGAGTGCGTTCTGCCTGGGCTAAATTCAAAGAGTTATCTCCTATCTTGACCACCTGTGGTGCATCCTTTCATGTGAAAGGAAAGGTGTATAGGGCATGTGTTCAAAGTGTCCTTGTTTATGGCTCTGAAACATGGTCTATGAAGGTGGAGAATCTAAGAAGTTTAGAAAGGGCAGAGCGTATGATGGTTAGATGGATGTGTGGTGTTTCGTTGAATGATCGTGCACGTAGTGTGGATTTGTATAGCCTTCTGAATGTTCCTTGTGTGGCTGATGTGGTGAGGCGTGGAAGACTAAGGTGGTTTGGACATTTGGAGCGTAAAAGTGCAGATGATTTGGTTTCGGCAATTAGAGATGTGGATGTTGTAAGAGTTAAAAGTAAAGGTAGAAGTAGGAAGACTTGGTGGGAATGTGTGAAGAAAGATATGGATGAGCTCAGCCTGAAGCGGCAGTCTGCCCTGGATCGTGACTTGTGGAGGGGCCTGATATGGAAAAACGTCCAACCCTAGCATAGCGTGGAATAGGGACGTTTCAAAAATAAATGATGATGATGATGATGTTTGGAGGGGCTGCTCTTATATAACCAGACTGCAGAAAGAATGTTGTTCATGAAAAAAATGTCTGAAAATGATTTTTAGTACTAGATTTGTAGTTTTGAAAATTCTGTGTGTGTGTTTTAATTTCACAAAACTCCAGGTTCGGGTCTTTTTCCATAACTCTAAAGTTCGGGTTGAATGTTTTCAAAAGTTTGGGTTTGGCTATCCAAAAAAGACTGGTAGTACCGAACATCGGATTCTGTAGGGTAGACGTAACATCCTTAAAAATTATATTTATATTCTTTTTTAAAACCAAATGTTTGTTATTCCATAGGTGTGCTATAGCTCTTCAGAGGAGTGTGGCTTGAAATTAAACAATTATCGTTTGGTATACGAGATTCTATTAGTTCTGTGTGGTGGATCTCAAGACGAAGAGGAGGCTTGCAAAATTGCCAAGGAGGTTTTGGTGTGTGTCCATCATCCTCATATCAGTTAGTTTTGTTTTATTTAATCTACTTGTTTAAGTAAATTATGACAGCATATATATTTACATATGTCTGTGTTGTGTGTGTGAAAGTATTCTGTTTTGTTATTTTCCTTGGTATGATCATTAGTTAAGAGCATTTAATTCTTGTTTCAAATTCATTAAATATTATTTCTTTCAAAATTTCCTTAGTTCAAATTGTTAGAAATCCATGGCTGAAGTTGTTGAAGAAACTCAAAATCGAGCCCAAATCTGTCATTGAGAAAAGTCCAGATTTTTATAAGATGTTCACATCTGTCACTCTCTCACCTGTTAGTGTTAATAGTAATTTTATTTATAAATATTAACTTATATGTTTCAGTGAATAATATTTGATCTCCGTTGATTTGTTTTCATTTAATTACAAACAGTCACACGTGAACGCCTTATCAACACTTGCACACGAGCACCCGACAGCCACATTTGATTTCCTGAAGACCGAGGTGTCTCGCGTCTTTGCGAAAAGTGATTTTCTGAACATCACCATGAATGATTACGCACTGCTCAGTTGGCCGGAAGGGGAACTTTTTGATAAATCTGTCATTGAAGCGTTAGTTCTTATTCTTTATTTGTGGTTTTTATTCTTTATTTGTGGTTTTTATTCTTTATTTGTGGTTTTTATTCTTTATTTGTGGCTTTTTATTCTTTATTTGTGGTTTTTATCCTTTATTTGTGGTTTTTATTCTTTATTTGTAGATTCTATTCATTATATCTAGTTTTTATTATATTTTTTGCTGGTGGAACCTGTTGAGTCGGATCATGAATTTAACACTTTGTACAGTT
This sequence comes from Erpobdella octoculata, assembly GCA_963978895.1. Lineage (NCBI taxonomy): Eukaryota > Metazoa > Annelida > Clitellata > Hirudinida > Erpobdellidae > Erpobdella > Erpobdella octoculata. The sequence goes on along the minus strand of OZ022243.1, from coordinate 25,181,801 downwards.
TGTTTTGCAGCTAATATTTGAATAATTTTATTTACTTCCATATTGTAAATTAATATCATATTTTAATTTTTGCAATTTTTATTTTATTTTTTTTCAGATGCAAACCTGATGATAAGGAGTCCAATATGAAGCGAGAGAATAAATTATATTCCTATAAAGAACAACTGGCTGAAATGGAGCTTAAAAAGGTTACTTTAGCTTTATAAATAATTTTCTAGAGTAAAATTTTATATTGCAACATGTGTGATCACATTTGTCAGCTTACAATGATTCTATTAAGAGGTAGTTCTGTTAACCAAAATGTGGAAAAATTTACATGCAATATTATGGGTAGTATATTTTAGTTCAATTGTTACTGTGAATATTATATAAATTTCTATAGTTATTTCCACCGTCAACCTTTTCCAATGTCTTTCAAAACTATTACAGTCTCATATTTGTCTCGTTTTGTTTCTGATATTTATTTAGTCTTCAGTTGAATCCATTTTCTGTTTTCTTCTACTTCATATCGTCACTTATACAATTTTTAAATTCTTTATTTGATGTGGTGATTTGTAAATTTCTATCTATGTTGATGCAATGCTGAAATTCAATGGGACTTAAGCTACAACTTTTGAATAGACAAAATTTGGCTCACCTGCATCTGATAGAGCAGTTTTAGATGCAGAATTAAACAATTTTATTCCAGAAACAAGAAATTATTTTTCTGCAATATCTTAGAACTGTTCACATCATCATCATAATTATATAATTTGTTATTATTATTGTGGATCAATTTTATCTCTTTAAAGTTTTATACCAGCCTTGTTTGGCAGAAAAATCCATTATTAATTGCAATATTTTGTTTCGTAGGCAGTTGTCTGAAATTAATGCTTTTTTTCAAATCAATATTTTACTTTTTGAGGTAACCTTTTGATAATGATGACTGACTCCATCTGCGCATTGGAGTTATTAATGCATTCAACTGATATGAGAGTATCGATTGTAATAAATTTTAAGTAAATAACATTTAATATCTTTTTATATTTGATTTTGCTTTTTGACTAACTAATGATCTTAATATATGTATTTTATATTATTTTAAGTCATTATGGACATCTAAATTGTATTTAATTGCATCCCAGGAGTTAGCGAAAAAGAAACCGCAAGTGAAGGAAGATGCAAAACTTACAAAGAAGCAACAAGAACTTATGCAAGCACAACTTTCAAAAGAAACAAACGTCAGAAATAACTTAAAACAAGTTCGATTTTCTTCAATTAATTTTTAACTATTTAAATTTCAATGTCGTTGTAAATACGTAGTTTCATATTCTTGTAGCTGTTGAGCGAGTTGGAAGATTCAATAAAAATGATTGAAGCATGTACAGATGGTAACCCACTTTATGGGAGACTCTCATTCTATTGGCTCCTTCCTCATCTCCTTGTACTTTTCAAGTCACCACTTTCGGCTCCGCTGGTCACGAAACTATTTGTTCGTCTTCACAGGACTGCATTCGATGTCGAACATGCCAATTTTGGCAAGTGGTTAAATATTTTATTTGAGAAAGTTTTTTATTCATCTAATATGTGATATTGATAAATTGTTATTAAAAAGTTTTCTTAGCAAATAACATCCAATTGTCATGGACTTTTTATTTAATTTGTAGAAATACGTATATTACATTTTGTTTAAATAACACTTTTTATTTGAATTCATTATTGATTAATTGAAGGACTCTTACTGTCTCAATGCACCTTGAGACTTTCGAGGCCGGCTTGTTGTCTCGATTCGAATTGGTCAGAAGAAAGTCTTGTCAATCAAGCAGGCAGAGTTATTGAAGAGTTTGCTCAGATAACCAAGATGGCCGAATCTCATTTTTCTGCTTCGACGTTTCATTATTCTTTCTATTTTCTCCATTTCATTCTTAAGCAGAGATTGGTTGATGAAAAAAAACTATTGAACTGTCTCCTTCTTATATCTTGTCATGCCAGTATGACAGCTGAAGACAAACTAGATGAGGCTTGCTATTTGTGTTTATATCAGTGAGTTAACAAATTTGATGGTTTGTAATTTTGAGTTGATTCATTTCAGCGCAATCCGTACTTCCTTCCTCGTAAACAAATGTTGGAGTTATGTCTTATGATCATTGGGTCAACAGATGGACCATTATCAGACCAAGCAAAAATAGCTCTTTTAAATATCTCTGAATCCAGTGGTGCTGTCATATGTGAAGATGAGGTCGATTGCTTACTGGATGCCCTTCTGTCTTCGGCTTCTTCCGTCAGATCGGCTGCACTTGAGGTTAGCGTTTATTTATTTTTATTGGTTTTTCTTAATACTTTGATAATTGCTGTTTGAATACTGTTAAGGTTAATGCTTTCATTTATAATGATTTCAGTCTCTTGTCGTTTTGAAAGAAGTATTAGTTACTGCTGATCCGGAATCAGACCGAACTCTGCAATTGATTGCCAAGTTGTGGATTTCTAAATTTGACGTTGATGAGTTCAACATGAGCGTAGCCACTAGGTCATTTGTATTCTCATTTCATATTTCAATCAATCTTTTTTTTGCCAGTTGATTCATATGTATCTATGAAATCTTTTACTAAATTGAATGTTATCAGATTTGAAAACATAAGTCCTCCTGACAACAAGAAGTTCATGGTATGTTTAGTCGGATATGTTGTCAGTGATGTTGATTGCATCAGAATTGCAGCTTCATCAGCTGTGTCTTCTGCTCTCACTCAGCACAACCGGCATGTTGGATCTACTCTTGAACAACTTCTTAACTTGTACGAAGACAAACTATTTGTTAGTTTAAAATTTTTCAGTTATCTTATTAAGTATTTGTTTACCTTTTATTTAATTTGTAATTTTATTTATTTAATCCTTGGAGATTAAACCTGTTGAAAAAGATGCATTTGGAAGGATTATTGAAGAAGCTTCTCCTGATAATTTTCCTGCAAGATGTGGTGTGGCATTAGCACTTGGAAAGCTGGCACCGCTGTTTAATGAAGGAACAGTTAAAATTGTCTTCAACTTTTTTGTGGGTAAAGGATTGGTAGATAGAAATGCTGAAGTGCAATCAGAAATGTTGAATTCAGCTCTGCTGGTTGTTAATGAGCATGGAAAGGTGAAATATATTTTCAAATAATTTTGTTACAGTCACTAAATTATACAGTTTTGTAGTTAACTTATCCAGTTAATCCACTTTAGGAAAACCTTGACTTTCTACTGGAGGTGTTTCAAGAATTCTTGAAGACTGCTCCTGCCAAAGCAGAATTTGATTTTGCAAGGCAAAGTGTAGTAATCCTGATGGGTACACTCGCAAAACATTTGGATGCCGATCATCCGAGTCTCAAACCGATAGTTTCCAAACTTATCGATACGCTTTCGACACCTTCTGAGCAGGTCTGTTGTCTTTTTAATTTTTTTATATTACCTTCGCCGTGCTTGCTTGCCACTATATACCCTATACCACTCAAAAAAACAAACTTCCCGCTGTCCAATCGAGTTGAAGTTTGGTGGGTTTATTTGTTGCTGTGGACTTTCCATATTATTGAATTTTCAGAATGATTCGACGAAATATAAGTAAATTATAGAATAAATTCAATTAAGCCTTTGAAAAAATTAAAAATTTTATGTATAAAATCAAACTATACAAAAATCAAAGCGATATTTAATTTTTAATTTACAAAATGTATAAATAAATATTTGTTATTCCTTATTGATTTGAAAATAGCTTACGATTTTCACAATCGAGTCGAAATAGGGTGGGTTTATATGTTGCTGCAGATTTTACAATCTATTAAATTTTCAGATCAATTGGACAACATTTGCATGAAATATAGGATAAAATCAATTAAACTTTAAAAAAAAAATTTTTATAAATTACAATTTTTATGTAGAGAAACGAACTTTGAATAGGGCTCGGCACATCCCAATTTTTGATGTGTGATCCCATATGCACGAGTCGTTCCCGGCGCTTCTGAGTTTTCATAACACTAGAGTGCACCTTACAGTTTTTTTACAGTTTTCTTGTTTTTAATTTTACATTCCTCTTTAAATTTAATCAGGCAATGATAAAATTGGCTTAAATGAATTCAATTCTAATCTGTTCGATTCTCTAGGTACAATCAGCTGTTGCTGAATGTTTGTCTCCATTGGTTGTCCCCATTAAAGATGAAGCTCCAGAGCTTATTAAAAATCTTCTATCACTTCTGCTTGAATCTGGAAATTATGGAGAAAGAAGAGGTGCTGCTTATGGATTGGCTGGTCTTGTGAAGGGTTTGGGTATTTTGTCATTGAAACAGTTGGACATAATTACAGTTTTGACGGATGCTATACAAAACAAAAAGAATCCAAGACATAGAGAAGGTTTGAAAACAGTTTCTTTATGTTAAAGTAAGTTTTGGTCCATTATTTATGAAAATATTCGATATTTCTTATGTGTTTCAGGAGCTTTATTGGCATTTGAAATGCTTTGTCAGATGTTAGGAAGGTTGTTTGAGCCATATGTTGTCCACTTTCTACCACATTTGTTACTTTGTTTTGGAGACAATAGCCATAACATTAGAAAGGTTCTAATATAATTTTTTGTTTATTTAATATGTGTAAATATACATGTTGGCAAGGCTTTATGTGTGAATTTGTGTATGCAATATATGTTACTCAAGAAGGAGCAGAAGCCAGATTGTCATCGGCAACACCGCTTTGTTGACATTCGGGTGCTTTTACTGACCGAACTATTGAACAACACAATTACCAATAAATGATGGCTTATATAGGATTTCTTCTGAATCAACTAACCTGAGATTCAACGTCAGCCAGTTCTTCCAAGATTATCTGGAGTTTGCTGAATTGATGTATATCTATCTGAGTCTATACATTGCTATCTTCAGAGATGAAGCTTGTATACATTACAGCCTTAGATAACTTACAATTTATCCAGATGGATGGCTACGAGAAATTGATTATTTTGAAACCTTGTTTTATAAAAAGGTATAGCTCTAGGCTCGTGGTTTATGTATAGGCTCTACTATGCATCTGATTGTCCACAATCAGCTAATAATAGTAAAACAACTTAATGAATATAGATTATGAAATAGTTATTTATAGTTATATATTTTAATGTTTCTAGGCAGCTGATGAAACAGCAAAAGTGGTGATGAGCAAGTTAAGTGCCCACGGTGTCAAGCTGGTATTACCAGCTCTATTGGCTGGTCTTGAACAGGATTCATGGAGGACAAAATGCGGTATTTTTTAACACAAATGATTGACTTGTTTTTTACATCATTAAATAAAATAAAAATAAATGTAAATTAAAATTACAATATAATAGTTTATTAGTAATTATAATTTTTATAACTGTTTGTTAATTAATATGTTTATTTTTTCAGGATCAGTTGAGCTGCTTGGTGCAATGGCACATTGTGCCCCCAAGCAACTTTCAGCATGCTTGCCAAACATTGTTCCAAAGCTGACAGAGGTATTGACAGATTCTCATATCAAAGTACAAGAGGCTGGATGTCAAGCGCTTAAACAAATCGGCTCTGTCATAAGGAACCCTGAAATTCAGAGTTAGATTGTGTTTTATTACTTTTAAAACTCCCTAGTGCTCAAATTCTCTAAATTTTTTAAATTGAATCTCATCAGCCGTGGTGCCAGTTCTACTCGAAGCACTTCAAGAACCGACCAAGAAAACGACTGTTGCCCTGCAAAAACTACTCGATACAAAATTCATACATTTCATCGATGCTCCGTCACTTGCTCTGATTATGCCAGTCGTTGAGAGAGCCTTGTCTGAGAGGTCAACAGAAACAAGGAAGATTGCTGCTCAGATAGTAGGGAACATGTATTCACTGACCGATCAAAAAGTAATCAATTTCATTCATTCTTACTAATATGGATTTTGATAAAGTTTTTTTAAAGTGGATTTTCGTAATTGTAACAGGATCTTGCGCCGTATCTTCCTAATCTCATACCTGGATTGAAACAATCTTTATTGAATCCCATGCCCGAGGTGAGATCCGCTTCGGCGAGAGCTTTCGGAACGATGGTGAGAGGAATCGGAGAGAAAGGAATCGAAGATCTCGTTCCTTGGCTCATGCAAACTCTCACTTCGGATACGAGTGCCGTTGATAGGTCGGGAGCTGCTCAAGGTTTGTTGATTGTTATGTTTTATTAATCGAATGTTTGCTTTTAATCAGTTTCTGATTCTTTGTTTGCATCATGTACTGAGAAGTTTATATTTGAGTTTTTATTATTTTAAGGCCTCAGTGAAGTTGTTGGAGGGTTGGGTCTTCAGAAATTGACAAGCCTGATGCCAGATATAATCCAAACTGCTGATAGAACTGACATCGCTCCATGTGTTAGAGATGGTTATATCATGATGTACATTTATCTTCCTGCTGTCTTTGGGGATGATTTCATTCCATATGTTGGGCCAATTATTCCATCAATTCTCAAGGTTCTGGCTTTTTGTTGTTGTTTATGTTCACTTTTAAATAGTTTTTATTATTAATAATTTATTAATAATATTATTAATTATTGTATAATTTTGTTAGGCTCTGGCTGATGAGACAGAATATGTGCGTGACACTGCTCTGAAAGCTGGTCAAAGGATTGTAAACCAATATGCAGACACTGCCATCGAACTTTTGTTGCCGGAAGTTGAGAAGGGATTGTTTGATGATAACTGGAGAATCAGATTGAGTTCAATTTTGCTTATGGGAGATATCCTGTTTAAAATATCTGGTTAGATTTTTGTATGGAAATTATATTGCTATTATTCATTAATATCTTCATATGATCACAAGAGCATTATTATTCATTAATATTTTCATATGATGAACATGTGAACATTAACGTTGTCAGGTGTGACCGGTAAGATGACAACGGAAGGTGTTGATGACGACGATAATTTCGGAACTGAATCGTCTCAGAAGGCGATTTTAGAAACTCTTGGAGTGGAGAGATACAGTCGCGTATTCGCCGGATTGTATTTGTGTAGACAGGATGCTGCTCCAGCAGTGAGGCATCAAGCTCTGCACGTCTGGAAAGTTATCGTTACGCATACTCCTCGAACACTGAAGGAAATCATGTCCACACTTTTCCATCTTCTTCTCAGTTGTCTTGCAAGTCAAAGTCAAGAAAAAAGACACGTTTGTATTTATGATTCGCATTTGTAGAAGTCATAGCGTTAAATTTGTTCACAATTTATGGATGGGACACTCACTTATGATTTCTTAACTGTCCCTCTTAAGGTCGCTGCAAGAACACTTGGTGATATTGTGAAGAAATTGGGTGAGAAAGTACTTCCAGAAATCATTCCGATACTTGAAAGAGGTCTTGATTCTGAAGATGCTGATCAGAGGCAGGGAGTTTGCATTGGCCTCAGTGAAATTATGAATTCAACCAGTCGAGATCATGTTTGTTTATACTTTTCTCTGTTTTATGTGCTTTTATTAACTTTCACTTGTCCGGATGTCCATGGGATGTCTGCAGACGTTTTAAAGTTTAAAAATTTCACCCATTTAAAAAAATTTATAGTTTAATTAAACCAAAAATAAAATTTAAGAAGCATATGATAATGAAGACCAGAACTTTTTTTTTAATATTCCGCTGGGGTAATATTTTTACGATACAATGTCGCTATGAAATTTGTGTCTGTTATTAATATTTAAACATTATTATAACATCTTTCATGTTGCATTTATGGGTAATCAAATAATTTATTTAATTCAGAACTATTGTTCATTATAGGTGATTTTATTAATGGGTGATCAAATATTTTATTTTATTAAGAACGTTTGTGCATTTCAGGTGATTTTATTAATGGGTGATCAAATATTTTATTTAGTTAAGAATTTGTATTCTTTCCAGGTGATCATATTCGCAGACAGTCTCATTCCTACAATAAGAAAAGCTTTGTGTGACCAGTTGGCTGCTGTACGAAGTGCAGCTGCACTGACATTTGATGTACTGCATAACAATCTCGGCCCTCGTACACTCGATGAGATTTTACCAAACCTTCTCGAAAAATTGGTTTGTATTCTTCAGCACTATTGAATCTCTGATGATACTTTGAATATATATATATATATATATATATACATATTTGACACTAAATATATCTCATTTAGGATGATCCGATCCAATCAGAATATGCATTAGATGGTTTGAAGCAAGTGATGGCAGTTAAAAGCAGAGTGGTTTTGCCTTACCTCATCCCTCAGGTGATTTCTTTGTTTAAATTTAATATTGTTTCAGTAATTGAACAAAATGTATATAGATATGTCAACATACATAATTTCTTATATATGTATTGTGTATGCATGTATTTTAAAAATTCGCGTAACATTGCTAGGTAGCTCTGTGATCGTAAAACAATGATAATTATATATGTTGATATTTAAAAAAATCCATAATTTTTGATGGGTTGTGACTAGTATACATATATAATTATGACCTATTTTAGACATCTTTGTCACTAGGTCATTCTTGATGACTGTATTTAGTGAGTACTGAGTGAATAGACTGATATATATATATATATATATATATATATATATATATATATATATATATATATATATATATATATATATATATATATATATATATATATATATATATATATATATAATTAATAATCATTTGATGATGGCATTATCTTCAGCTGACGTCATCTCCGGTCAACACAAGAGCACTCTGCTTTTTGTCTTCAGTCGCTGGAGATGCTCTTGCAAGACATCTGGCTAAAATTTTACCTGCAATCACAACCTCTTTGGCTAATAAGCTTGGAACTGAAGATGAAGCACAGGTAAGCATTTAAGCATGCGTGTTTATTTTTAAATATTGGAAATAGCAACAGTGATATAAGAAAATATATTGTATTTTTGTTAAATAGGAGTTGCAGAACTGCAAGTCAGTGATTCTATCGCTTCAAGACGATGCAGCTGTAAGAACAACGATGGATGCTCTGATTGGTGGAGCTATCAACATGGAACTGAGTCCTTCATCGCGAATTGCTTTCTTGAAGCTGCTTTTCATCTTCTGCGATCAGACGAAGGTCGATTATTCGGAATTCATTCCTCAATTGTTGAGGTCTCTTATTCATCTTGCTGTTGAAAATAATGAAGAGGTCATCAACATCGCCTGGGATTGTCTCAATTCTATCATCAAGGTAAGTTTAAAAGTGATTACTTATGTGTCGTTCTTTGTTCTCGTATTTACTGAATTTTTTTTGAATTTTTTTTAGAAAATAGAAACATCTAATATGGTACAGTACATCAGTCACATAAGACAAGCCATACGATTTTCAGTTGCTGACTTGAAAGAAGTTCAAGAACTTCCCGGATTTTCTATACCTAAAAAGGTTTTTACACGTTTGTGGATGTAGCATCAGTTTTATCACATTGAAAATTCAACTATTATCTAGTACTAGGTAGTTGTAAGGCAACTAAGGTGCCCATTAAATTAAAATTAATATTTTATTTGTTACTTTTTTTCAATTGCCATCTAGCGAATGTAATGAAAACCTCATGTGCCTGTGAAAATAGAATTATTATTTGTATTAATGTATTGTATGCAAGTGTAGTTGTAAGGATAAATTACATTGTAAACATCAAAGCGTGGGATGCAATTGTTGTGATCGTATGAGTACAAAGGAAAGCACCCCGCGCTATTATGTTTACAATTTATTTTATCCTTTTTAGTGCATTTAAATAAAAGTGTGTTTTTAAAAATCTTTTTTAAATAATATTATTTTTATTATTGGTCTTTTCCAGAGCTTCTTAAAAATGATATAAAATTTGAGATGTAATTTTGTATGTTTAATATTGATTTATTTCAGGGGATTATTCCTTTGGTTTTAATCTTGAGAGAAGGAGTGTTATCTGGCAGTCCAGAAATGAAAGAATCCGCCTCTCTCGGACTTTCAGAAGCGATTAGAAGGACAAGTTCGGAAGCTTTGAAGCCATCTGTGATCAATATAACTGGAGCTCTCATCAGAGTGTTAGGAGATAGATACAATGCTAATGTTAAAGTCGCCATGCTGGATACTCTTAGCCTCTTACTCACAAAGGTACAAACAATGGGATAAATATTTATTAATGTCTTCCTCTGAATGCTACAATTATTTAATTAGTTATTGTTTATTGCAGTGTGGAATTAACTTGAAGCCATTCTTGCCTCAACTTCAAACAACATTCATGAAAGCTCTTAATGACATCACCAGGAATGTTCGCCTAAAGTCAGCCATTGCATTGGGCAAGCTGGTTTCGATACACAATCGGGTAGACGCTTTGTTTGCTGAACTCATAACACAAATCAAGTCAGCTGAAGATGCAGGCATTAGGTTAGTTGAACTGTTATTTAGGTGCATTTTGAAAAATAATTACTATTTTGATTGCAAGAATTACTAAGTGGCTGAAAAATTATAGTCGCCATTTAAAAATGTACTCGAAAATTCATACAAGTGATATATCTGGATTTGAAACTCATTACACATTCAATTTACTGTGGATGTTTTAAAAATAAAAGATGGATTATCAAATTGAGATATGTAGTAATATGCACACTTTGTTTTCTTTTAGAGACACCATGATTTACGGAATAAGAATGTGTCTGACCAATCAAAACTGCAAGATCACTGAAAAGACTCAAAAAGACGTAACACAGATCCTTGAAACGTACGCCGCGTCCGGGGAAGATTCAACGAGAATGGTAGCGGCTGCATGCCTGGGAGCCTCCTGCGTGTGTCTCGATACTGATCTTCTTAACTTTGTTTTAAATAATAACTTGTTAGGTAGGTTGATTACATCTTGCAGCTTAGTTTGACTGATTATTAAGTAATAATGACTTGAACCGTTTAGATGTGGATACTGGAGCAGACTGGATGATCAAATACCACAAGAGTATATCACTCTGCATCGCATTGAAAGTGTCACCAGACAAACTCATGGTCCTAAGCTCAGATGCCAAGGACAAAATTAAGAAATCTTTGATGTCATATTCATCAGCCGACAGGGTAACTAAATCTAATCAATTGAAAATGTTTAATGTCTTAGTTTGTCTAATGTGCATGTTACATTAACTCAAAATAAACCAATCTTTGTAGTATTATAATTGCATGCTGTTTTAACATGTTTCACCATAGATTCCGACATGTCTTAGTGGTCTGAGGGGAACAGCTTACTTCCTCAGGCACCAACTATTGAAGGAAATGTCACCTGATGAAGATCTTCTCAATTTGCTGGCAAAGGTGATTGTTATATGATGTATTTCGTAGATAGTTTAGCCATTCTTATGTAACCTTCATCTGATTAACTAATTTGAATTACTTTGAATGCTGCAGAACATGAGAGTAGAATCAAATGATGTCAAACAGTTGGTTGCTCAGCTGGTCTCATTTATAGCTCACGTCACACCCGACAAGGATCCCGATATGGTTCTGTTGAAGTCACTCATACCCACGCTTTTGATTGGATCGAAAGAGAAGAATGCTGCAGTCAAGTCATTCAGTGAACATGCTCTCCTCTCATTGCTGAGATTTAGAAAAAATGACTCCTTATATCAGGTCTGTTTTCAAATTATTATTATTATTACATTATATTATCTTTTAACATTAAGTCAATTCATTTTTGCTCTTTTAAAAGTTGTCATATTGAATTTTAATCTAACAATATTTTCATTTATTCAACTTTAAACAGGTGTGTTTGGATTTTCTGGACCCTAAGTCAACACTAAGTGATGTTGTCACTAAAGTTCTCAAGAAACTCGTTAACAAACCCGATCTACCCGAGGATGATATCGACATAACAATTCTTAAATAGTAATATATATTAGGATTCTCTACATAAACAAACATTAGTATATATAATAACAATATTATACTTCCATGATTTGTTCTTTCAAGTTGAATCCAGTATAAGTATGATGAAAGGAGTGTTATCATTGTAAATTAAATGTCCAGTGGTTCATAAATTTGATTTGATTTAATTTAAACTTTTTTCATAAGAAATTGATTTTTTGTTTGAGAAATTAGGAACATTTTTGAATATGTTGACAAGTAAACAAGTTTAATCTGAAGCAAGATAAAAATTTAAAATGATTATTTTGGTAAACATAATAAAACCAGTTGGTTATTTATAAGAAAGCAATAGCTTTGACTCTAAAGCAAAGTTATGACACTGATTTGGTAATTTCTTGTTACTTTTCTTTATCTTTCGGTGGTACTTCTTTTTGTCCTGCTCGACTGAGGTGCTGCAATATATTGCAAAAAGTTATTTAGATTATGCATTTGACAACTATTATTTTATTTTTTGAAAGAATAAAATATTAACATCGCTTATAGTAACTAGTTCGTCTGGGAAAGGCTGTTTGCCTGCTGCGTGTACCAATACTATCTGGTTGAAGAGATCTGCGGTGCTAAAATAATGTAATTGTAATTGAAAATCTATTTCAATAGTGATTTAAAAAAATTTCATAACTTACCGGTTTAGTGGCCGAGTAGATCTCACATAATTGAATTGGTTTCTATGGTATTTTGCCAAACCCATCTGCTTGTGGTTCATCGGTTTTATAAGTTCATTACCCTGAAAGAAATAAATAATTTTAAAGATTAGATAGTTTCAACACTTTAATAATTCCAATACCTCAGCTTCTTTTTCCAGGATTTTGCCAATTTCTTTGTGGAAACGGTATAGGGCATAAGGATTTGATAGATTATTATCCAGCTCTGTATGGGCAAAGCCGTTGAACAATATTGAAAATACTTCTTGTACTCTCTCTCCGCTAAAAGTTAATGAAATAAAATGAACAAAACAAAATAAAATAAAAAGCAAGAAAAAAGTTACTGTATCAAGGCATCATCATAGCCGTCATAGCGGATCCTTTCCTTATTTAATAGTTGATCGACGATTCTCATGATCGTTAAGAGGTCACCGTGGTCTGCCTTCTTAACATTTTTATCAAAATATTCATAGCTATAAACCTCGATCTGGAAATTTTAAAAGTTTCCATTTATTTAAATATTCTTATAGATACATATCTAGATAAACTAACCTTGTCTTCTGGTAAAGTCCGAGTTAGGAATTTAAAGTTATTTTTCTGGATAATGTAATCTTTATTAAAATTCATTTCCAGTGTGATCACATTTCTACAAGTGCCAAAATTAAATGGTTAAAAATGTTAATTTTATTTAAGTAGAAAAGATATGCATACTTTTCGTTTGCAGCAAACAGATTAGATTTTTGAACTTTATTTAACAAATTCTTTTCTCTGAGATATCCTATTTTGTTACCAGTGTCATCAACAGGCAAATCGTCATAAGCCTTTGTTAAAAGGTTTGCTGCTTCTCCAGAAATATTTATAACGTTCATGTGAACCTTACAATATAACAAATTAAATTGAATTTAAAACAATAATTTAAAAAATAATGATTTTTAATACTTTGTATCCTCCAGAAACGAGTTTGTCAACGGACATCGTTTGCTCCGCCAATTTAGTATTTCCATGGTCGAGAGAAAATGTCTTACCAAGTGCCTCTTTGTCTTTTATATTCTGTTTTCATCATTATTATCAAAAAATAGACACTTATTTTAATAATTATTTATAAATACCTATGGAGTTAAATGTATAGGCAATTAACTAAACTACAACTAGACTTTTTTTGTAACTACTATACTAATAATATTAAAACTCACTGAGCAGCTTCGTGTTAGTGAAGTTAGTGAAGATACTAACTTTGCCCTCCCAATTAATCGAAACATGTTGTATTTACTATTTTATTATTTTCAAATCCACTTGTGCTTAACACTTCTATCCGCCTATATTATTTGTGGACGAATAACCATTGTCGTCTGCTTGATGGGCCTAAATCAAAGACTGTTAAAAGAAGATATATTTGTATTTTCATAAAATAAATTACTTTGATTAAAATAAATTTAATTTTTATTAAATTCAAAAAATCTTAAAAAATAACCATAAATAAATTTAATTTTAATTGGTTTATTCTATTATACTCAAATCATCTATGCAATGCAATGGTTATGTTTAATAAAAAATATTGAAGGTTTGTTTAATTGGGATGTTTATTTTATTCCGGTCGTAATATTTCAAAATGAAGCTACTTGACCTGACGTTGACGCTTTGAACTTCAAAGCGTCAACGTCAGGTCTACGATATGTTTTTTTTATGCGATAGCCGACATTTTTTTGTTCCAAGAAGCCGGTGTCAATATAAATTCAACAAACATTCAATTGTTGGTATTTATTATGGAAGAAGATGACAGCTTTACTAAAGTTGTTTGTCAGAAGTTTATTTCAATAAAAGAAGTAATTTGCAAAAAGTACAAACAAATATATTAACTATTATTTACAAATTTACATTATATTTTTTTAATGGACATCATTAATTAATTATAATTTTCATGGGGCTTTCAACAGATCATTCGTCATAAGTCTTGCTTTAGGTCACTTTAGGACAGTCATTGTCAGTTCTCATTTGTGGTACTGCAATCACTTCAGGCCTGTTAGAAAGAGCTTCTGTGAATATACCTACAGGTTAGATGCCAATTATAGGTTATACTAGAAGTAGAAAGTCTCCTTATGCAATTATCACTAGAAATGACTTGAGCATGATTCTGATGTTTCAGGACAAACATTATTTCATTACATCTTGCTGGCCATTGTATTCTCAATTTGGAATTCTTGTAGAGTTGGGTTTGCAGGCCTGAAAACTTTGGCAAAGGAACGGTTGCTAAAATATTTTTTAATTGGAATTTTAGAAGTTGAGGCTAACTTCTTCATAGTTAAAGCTTATCAGTATACTTCAGTCACTAGTGTACAGGTGAAACTTGTTCTTTTCATAATAAGTATACAATTTGAATGTAAAATCAAGTGTTTTGTATTTTGATTTCATTTCCACCATGCTATCATCATCATTATTATTATCTCTATTTGGGTTTCAGCTTCTTGACTGTTTAGCAATTCCTACAGTTTTAATATTGTCCAAAAAATGTCTGAAGGCTCAATTTGGATGGCAGAATTATGTTGGGGTTGTCATTTGTCTGTTAGGAGCTGGTCTTCTGATTTTGGCAGATTTTCTCACAGGACGTTACGGTGAAACTAAGCATTCTGACATGAGTTAGTGTAATTACAAACTTTTACTTAGTTTACAATCTCTGTTTGTGTGTGGCTTTCTCTGTACGCAAATCTTGCAAGTAAAATTTATCCAGCTTTTTGACTAGCTAGGAAGCTGAAACTTTCAGCATAGCTTTATATTGGATGACAATACATGATTCAATTAAAAAAAACCCACTTAATTTGAACATCTTCCGTATTTCTAAATCGAGTGTATTTGAAATAAAAGTTTGTGTTAAAAAACTCGCTTTTTTCTTTTGCTTGTTTTGATTATATATATATATATATATTTAATATTTACACCACTAAATTAAAATTATTGATTTCAAAATCATTAAAATATCAGTGATGAATAACCTACTCGGTGATCTCCTGTGTATAATTGGTGCAATTCTCTATGGCATTCTCAATGTGTGTCAGGAATACATGGTGACCAAACATGGCTCTATAGAATACCTCAGCTCAGCTGGAACTTTTGCTGGCATTATCAGCATAATCCAATTGTAAGATTGTGTTGAAATATAAATTTATATGAGTTTAGTTTTGATTGCAAGCTATAATGTTATTATTTTTCAGTGCCATATTAGAAAGACAAGAGCTTCCCAAAATAGATTTCACTTTATTTGAAGTGTGTTAGTATGTTTAAAAATTGATTTTCTTTTACTTATTAATAATTAAACATTTTTATATTTATCACAAAACAATTTCAGGGTTTCCCCTGTTAATGTTTGTCATCTGCATGTTTTCTTTCTACTACATCATGTCATATACGTTAACCAAGATATCCGCCATGATTGTCAACCTCAATCTTCTTTCATCAGATTTCTTCTCTCTTATTATTGGATTGTTTGTATTCCAGTATAAAGTAAGATGAAATAAGTTGCTGGTTCATTGATGTTTCATCTGCATAATTATTTTAAGTCTAATTTTTAAGAACAAATATTTACACTCAAGAGAATGTTTTTATCATAGACATATAAACTGAGAGTTCTGCAGGGAATTCGACATGAACTTTGGTGAATAGTCAGTTATATATAACAAAAGTTGTAAAATGCGTCTTTGAATCAGTATGAAAATGATGCAACTTTCTTCTGAATTGATATCGTGCTTGTTATATGTTAAACAAAACTTTAATTTTTGCCATTTATAACCTTTCTAATGTAAGTTCATTCCTTGTTTAATCCATCTGCAACAAATTTATGTATTTAAACTATAAAGGACTTCTGCAGCATAGAAATCTGTCAATGATGTTTTAAAAATTGTAGGATTTAATAGAATTATTTCTATTAATTGATAAACTTTTCAATGTCAGAACTTAAAATCTTAATTTATGTTCTTTTCAGTTTCATGCACTCTATTTTGGTTCATTCATTATCATCATCGCTGGAGTTCTGCTGTACAATTTGCGACCTGCCAAGTCAGAACTGAGTGGTGGCCTCGTACTCTTACCATCATCACCATCAGCAGCAGCAGGACCTCCAGAACAGGAGAACGCTAGTTACGGATCAATGACTTCCTTAAACGGATCAGGTGCGCGAGAGGGACAAACTATGTCGAAAGCAACAGATGTTGTCATATCAACTCATTTGTAATTTTGTACCTGTAAATATATTTTATACTAAAACTCAATAATGATTATTAGGCTAGCTGTAAATATATTTTATAATAAAACTACATAATAATTATTAGGTTATTTAACAAGATGACAAACTATCTGATTGAAGATTGTTTGAATGTCAGATCTCTAGGTTTTTTGTTCATTCCAAGTCATGACATCCCAATCTGTTAAGATGTTATCAACCGGTTTTTTTAATGATTTGGGTTTTATTTAGTGAAATTTTTAGTTTTTGTTTTATAATTTTTATGGTTTTTTGAACGTAGAGATAAAAAGATTTTTTTTTTCAAAGCTTTATTGTTCAATATCACAATAACTGAAACAATTGACATAATGAATGGACTTAGCTAGATAGCATGTCAACTAATAAACTTTTCAATAGTTTAAGTTTTAATCATAAAAGACAGAATACAGTCAACAACCATTCATAGTAGAAATGAATAATTTTATCTTAAAATCTTAGAAGTGAATTGTGGATCAGTTTATATCATAAAACCATACTTTTGCAAACTAACATAAAATAATTATAGTCTATAAATATTTTTACCACACAGTTAACAAAACCATTTTACCATTTCGCTTAATGCAGACACATATATATTGAGCATGAATACATAACAGCAAGAACTCAAAAAAAACATGCCACGAAGGACAAAACCTGACATGGCAACACAACTGTCAACAATAGAGAGATTATGGCTTAAATTAAGTAGGAGGGGAGGAAGTGTAGTGTAGTTGGGGATGTGGAAGATGGTTTATGATGGGGAGGAGAATGTCATGGAAATTTCCGTCAAATAGGATCATGAAGAGTGCAAATATTGTGAAGTAGGGGAAGAACTTAAAAAAGGTAGAAGTCATTAGTCTTGCTTTCTGAGATTGAGAATTTCTTGATGACCTTTAAAAAAACAATCAAGTGACAATCAATAAAATGTTTACAATCAACAAGTTAAATTATCTACTGTTTATAGTAATGTTGGATAAGAACATGTAGAGGCATAAAGACAAGACATTACAACCAGGGCCGGCAGAGCACACAGGCGCAGATTTAATAAAAGGCGCAAAATTTAAAAGGCGTCTTTTTACCGGTATTTCCTGCAGTTTATTTTTCACTTACTACCCGTTTTCCGATTGAGCTGAAATTTTGCAAAGGTAATACTTTTTGATGATAATATTTAATTTGATTATCAAAAATGAATTACTTTAAAGTTTTTTTCATATATTCTGTTGGAGCGCGCATATCTGCTTGCGTGATCTATGCAACAGAGGCGATAGCCGATATTAATCAATCAATCACTATTATTTGTATAGCGCTATTTCAGTGGCGTGCAACAGCGCTCGGTCATAAACTGATTAAACTGGAATGTTTTAAGTCAGAAAACAGTGAGAGAAGTAGAGTTAGTAAGAGAAGCAGGAAGAGAGTTCCAAAAAAGGCACCAGAATAGAAAAAAGAGCGTTGAGCAAAAGTGACTAAAAGAAGAAGATGGAAGACCAAGGATTTGTATAAATTAGTTAGTTAGAGTGGAGAAGTATAATTTTTCATTTTAAACATTAGTAGACAGAAGCATCGGCGCCGGAACCAGGGGGATAGTGGCCCCCCATTTTCAAAAGTGGTGGGGCCAAATGCCATTTTGGCCACCCCCTTTTTTTTGTCAAATACCAATATTATTTTATAACGAAAGACTCGTCGATTGTCAGTCAATTGTTGATATGTTCAGTAAAAATGAAATTTCCAGAACTTTATTGTCCCAATTAGACAAATTATTAAAATTTTATTTGGTTTTTCTGATATCAAATGCAACATCAGAAAGACGTTTTTCGGCATTGCGTCGAATTAAAACCTATTTGCAGCCAACAATGACACAAACTAGATTAAACCATGTCATGTTTTTAACGGTACATAAAGAAAAAACAGACAATCTAAACTTGTTGTAAATTTGTAAATTTTTTTGTTTGCTAAATGACAGTTATAATGGTATTTAAAGTTGTAATTTGTACTTAACTTTTGTAAATGGTTGTTACTTTGGACTTTGGTGAAATGGTAATTTAATTATCATTAATTTTTTTACTTTTTATTTTAGAATTTTTTTGGTTTAAAATCAATGATTTCAGATAGAGATGCATTTCATCATAAACTTTATAAAACTTGCCGACAGGCATTTAAAGACCCCCCCCCAAAATTTGTTGGTTCCCCCTCTTTCAAAACCATTCTGGTGTCCGCCCCATGGACAGAAGCCAATGGAGGAGAACAAGAGATGGAGAGATATGAAAAAAGTTAGAGGTGGGAGCAGTGATATTTTTGTTAATGATAACGAAAAAAGAACTATAATTATTTGAAAAACGTAAATAGAATAAAAACTATATTTAAATGGCACAAACTGAATAATAATAATAACGAAAATTATTTTCTGAACGATAATAAAATAAAAATAAAATTTAAATCATGCAAACTGAATAAAAATAAAAACTAAAAATTAATTTTTGAACGAAAATTATTGAAATTTGTGTACACAGATATTGGCATAGATAACCAATATTCTATGGTTGTGTAACTTTTGAAATGCACACCCATATCGGTGTCCGGTCAATTCGTCGCGGACAATTCGTCGCAGGACAATTCGTCGCAGAAAAACGGACAATTTGGCGTGGACAATTCGTTGCAAAAAACCGGACAATTTTTAATTAATAGTTATTTTATTTATTATATATTGTTTGTTCTTCAAAATAATACAAAAAATAATAATTATAAGCTAAAAATTCTTGACAGATCTTTGGCCCAGCTGTCTCTGCATCATTTACTTGTAACTCACTTCTTCTTCCTCGGTGCGTACGTAATATATGAATGATCTCTTAATTATTATCAAGTGTTGATTAAGTAGAATATTGTAATATTAAATCTATTTTTTATATGAAAAAGATAGTAATTTAACACAAGCGCATGTTAGCAAAAATTAATTTATTAATCTATTAAAGTAATGTTATGGCTACATCCCTGTGAATAATCAATTGATGAACGATTCTCATAATCCATAAAAACAGTACGCAATCGACGATCCAAATCTCAATATTTCTTTTTCCTCAGAGGAAGACTTTCACCTGCAAACATACGCTCAACCTTCATTTGGTTGATGTTTTGTTCCTTTTGTAGTTTCACTACTAACTTCGATAGTGTTTCGTGCAATTTGAACCGCCCGTGCAAAGGCATTGTGCCACCCTTCAGCTGTGTTGTTATTCCGAGGAATGTCATCACGGACAGCTTGTTAGCAGTCCCAGATATCATATGAAAAAAGACCAAATCCTAGTTTATTGGCTTCAAGGGCAATTTGTTTAGGTTTGGTTTGCAACGAATCGTCCTGCGACGAATTGTCCGCGACGAATTGTCCGTTCTTCTGTGACAAATTGTCCGCGCTGAATTGAATAAGAAAAATATTTAGAGCATGAACTAAAATTGAACAAAAATCACATAAAAACGAAATTTTTTTTATCTGAATAAAATAAAAATAAAAACGAAAATTATTTCAAGAACTATAATAAAATAAAAACTAAATTTAATTTTGTAGAGCTGAATAATAATAAAAACTAAAATTACTTGATGAACTAAAATAAAATAATAATAATAAATAAAATTTAAGAATAAAATAAAAATAAGAACTAAAATTATTTACTGAACTAAAATAACACTGGGTGGGAGAAACTAAGCGTGCCGCAGAATTAAAGACTTTAGAAAGAGGATGAAGGGTAGTGAAAATTACAGTAGTCAATTTGTAGTGGCGTAGCGAGGGTATCTGGCGCCCGGGGGCAAGGTATAAAAAATGCGCCCACATCTTCCACTGCCATCCCAATTGGACGACCAAAACCGAGGGAACCGAAACCGAAGGCGCCCGAGCCATAATCAGGGCTATTTACGTTCAACAATGGGCTAAAAAAGTTTTAATGGTTTATTAATAATTCTTATTGAAAACAAACTCGCTGAATTTGTTGATATTGTTGCTTTAAAATTAAATTTTGCTCAATCTAGAGTTAGACGTGTTCCGTTTTCTAACTAAAATATGTTTATAAACAATAAAATTAAAAAAAAAATTATTTTATTTGTAGTATTTATTGCTTTATGATTTAAAGTAATTTAAATATTTTGCCAGCAATTTAAAAGGCGCCTAATTTATTCTCGCACACATAAAATATGTTTCACGAGCCGGCTCTGATTACAACTGCATGAAGTTTACAATTTATAAAAGTTGGACATAATAAATTTGATATCTGGCAAAAAACACCTACCTATAACTGGAAAATATTGTACTATGAAATAAAAACAAACATATAAAAATTGATAACGGGAAAAACTAGAAAAAATTACCACTTGACAGCAATTTGTTGATCCGATGTGATTCTATGGTCCGGCACAAGTTCTTGGCAGCGATTTCTCTACAAATATATAAAATTACAAACAAAGAATTTATCGAACACCACAAAACGGCTTGTATTAAAAAGTTGTACAATACCTCGTTGGTACGGCGACGACATTCAATGAGAGTTTCAACAAGGGCTGAGTCACCACCGGCCAGGATTCCATTAATGTTCAAACTGTTCAGTCAACGTTAAGTAGATGACCATTATTTTGGAACAATTGAATATTTATCAAATTAATTTATTTTTAAATTAAATAATAGTACTCAGTGCTCATCGTGGAATAATAATTCTCCATCTTGACTTGTAAAGATTTCTCGGCAGCCTGCAATAGAACGAAAAACAATTTACAATCAAGCATTCCATATACATCTCACTGATGAGTTGATTCACACGAACAAGTCGATCAATTCACATGAACAAATCGATCAATTCACACACAATTCAGCCAATGACCATAAATAAATCAGTCAACTCACTTTGTTATATTATACATATTTAATAATAAATCAATTCTTATAAATAAATTATTTCATGAATTCCCATATTTATATTCTCTTCATCACTCTCTCACCTGCATTGAAGATTTAATTGTTTTCATAACTTTCAAAGACTCGAGTTCATTGCAGGCTTTCATCAATGAGCTTTTCAGATTTGTTAATTCAACTTCTTTTTCTCTCGCTAACATCTCCCGGCATTCAAATTCTTTCTTCATTTTTAAACTTTCCTCTTCGATTAACTGGTGATTCATCTCCGTTTGTGTTTCCATTTCTGTTTTTAACTCGTCGATGATGAATTGAAGGTCGCTCACTGCTTGATCATTGTCTTGTTGAATTTTTCTGCAGTTTTGATTCAATTCTTGCATTTCGTTCAGCAGATTCGTTTCATTTGTTTTCATTCTGTTCAACTCATCGTTTTTCGCCGTCAACATTTCGCGATTCAAATCCAAGTCCTTTTTCAAAAGTATTATTCCATTGTGCTTGTCATTCAGTTGAGATCTCAAATCATTCAAAGTCTCTTGGAGAGATTCATTAAGCTCTGAAATTTATAAAATATAGGAATGTGTTAGAATTCAATTTAGATTTACACAATTTTAATAAATTCAGTTAGATTTTAATTCAATTTCAAGGCTGATCAACATAAAACTGGGGCTGATACTGTTGCACAAAAAAGCAAATTTTCTTGCTCGTACATCTTAAAAGCGGATTTGTTTTTCAGATTAGCTGTAAATAATTATTTTCATAAAAATTTCATCTGGGCCTATTTAAGGGATAAGCCTAATGCTAAAGCATTAATAACACCTACCTTAATCTGACTCTTAATTTATTTATTGGACAAAAATATGTTGAAATCAATAATTATATAAATTTGTTTATATTTGCTAAATTTATTTACTTTAAACAAACAAATAAATTAAACAAAGTAAAACATATTATACAATATAACTAGCTGCTAGCTGTGTTACCCGAGATTTTTCTTTTTCTCTCTGTTGTTCCCGTTTCCTTCCCCTCTTGCTCTCCTGCTACCGCTCCATCTCGCTTGATTTCCTGCTCCCTTTTGCTTTCCCACTCCCGGTCACTTTCCCCGTCCCACTTGCTCTCCCGTTCCTCCTTCTACAAGCCCAACAATAGAAAATTTTCGAAACCCTCTTTTCAATGTTGCTTTCAAAAAAGCTGATGACCATGACCGAAGCAAATAAGAAAAATTTTCAAAGACTTCCTATTTCACCTCTTAAAAAAGCTGATGATTGGGGGTATTTGTAGGTATTTTTAAAAATGTTACTTTAAATACATTCATTTACTAAAAACCGGGTATTCTACTCAACAAAATTTTAATTGATTCTCTGATGGGGGATGAATCTCCCCATTGCCCCTGAATATGCATTGTTTGGAACTCAATTTCTATCTTTTGGGGACCCACTGAAAAGTCAAGGGGCAATGGCCCACCAATTGACATCCCTGGTTCCTGTTTGTTCTCCTGCTTGCTCTTGGCTCCTAATAGATTTGCGATTTCGTCATTTTTACTTAATGTAATTTGATTGACATATGTTGTGTTATCAACTGTTTAATAATAATAATAATAATAATAATAATAATAATAATAATAATAATAATAATAATAATAATAATAATAATAATAATAATAATAATAATAATAATAATAATAATAATAATAATAATAATAATAATAATAATAATAATAATAATAATAATAATAATAATAATAATAATAATAATAATAATAATAATAATAATAATAATAATAATAATAATAATAATAATAATAATAATAATAATAATGAAAGTTTGGAAAAACATTTGAAAATATTAGTGGAGAATGTTCCATCACCGTTTTTTTTTCAAAAATGAAGTGCTGCCCCACCTCGTACGCCTTTGCTGATAAGCCTACTATTCGAAGAAAAAAATGTTTTAAAACCTGCCACTAAGAATTAAATGCCAACAATAAAAATATACATTTTCACAAATACTCAAAAATTCTGTTTATAAATGGGTTTTCAGAAAAAAATCAGCTCACATAGACAACCAAGTTGCAGATTATAACATTTTCCTGGAAAAAAAACAAAAAATGGTTTTTTTTAAACCCTCTATAAAAATTTGTTAGGCAAGCTAAATTTGAATTTGGCTTCGCAATAACTCATGTAGCTCTAAACACATGAACTACATGCATAACCCTTTATGTTTGTACATAGGCACTGTTTGCCTGGGATACTTTTTGGCCATACAATTTTTTTTAAACATGCCCTATTTTTTTCTCTTATTTTAAAGCTACTTCAATGCCAATTTTCGTTCAAATTTGTCCAGCGGTTTATATTTGAATAGATAATAAACAAACAAACAAACAGACAAACGAACAGTCATTTTTTATAAATAGATTTAATAAGTGAATAAAACTAAAATACATAAATAAAAAAAGTTATCATAAAAATACCTCTTTAATTGATTTTATTTTAATTGTTATCAGTTTAATTAAAACTATAAATGTCCGCCATGTAATTGGACGATGATTAATTCTTCCGCGGCTGAATTTTCTGCCACCCAAAACAGTCCTTGAAAGTTACTTTTGTTGCCGAATTTTCGGCTGCAGAAGACTCAAGCTTGAAAAATATACATCTAAATTTATTTCTCACCAATTTTAATTGCAATTAAGACAAATATTTTTTTAACAATTCTTAGTAAAATAATTTGATGAAATTTCACTATAATAGAGGTTCTTAAGCAAATAAGCAACATAGCCATAACCATTCACTGTAGTTAGAAGATCTAACATAACTATATTCAAATTTAGTATAAGCTTAACATGGACATGGACTCCTATATTCTATTATATAGGAGTCCATGGCTTAACGTTACATTAGTTAGCGAACAAGTTTGTGAAATTTACATAAGAGAGAATATGTGCTTATGTGGCAGTTTAACGTATATACTCACTTAATAAAACAATTGCATAATTATTATAAATCTTCTAACCACTACTTTTGCCACTTGAGCTACTTGGGGGCAGTTTACGAAGCTTACAAAAACCACGTTAATGCATGTTCGTAAAAAGACCACGAGTCGTCTGTCCCAAGTGAATTAGCTGCTAGATCACTAGTATAAATATGAGTAAATGAAACAGACATAAAAAATATCATTCGTTATTCTCGATAGGTCTACTTTTTAAGTTTATCTAAAAGATAAAAATAATTATGTTTTGTTTTTCTTGTAACGTAATGCTGTTTCTCGTGGCAGCTTTTTCTACATTTTCATCCCAAACTCCAGGAGATATGCGTCTACCAATAACTTATGTAAATGAAACGGATTGTTTTCCAGAGATGATACGCTTGAATGAAACGGATTGTTTTCCAGAGGAGATACGCTTGAATGAAAGTGAACTCCTCGTTCTAAAGTCCAACTGCTCGCGTCTGAGTTTTTCATACCTGACTCCAGATAACTGCAACTTGTTTCTGGACGATGAAAAAATTGCCACCATTGTCAACGCATCAACTGTAGAAGTCATCAATGCGACGTTTCCAAACAACACTTTCGCTCTCAATGGCCGTTTTCTTGGAAGGTCAGTTCTGACGATACTTTACCACAGCGAGGGTTCAACATACAAACTTCCAGAAATAAAAGTCACAGTAATCAGAGAGCCAAGGGTTGTTGACAAAATATTTGTCGTCTTAGTGACCATCTTTATGATGTTTGCCTACGTATTGATGGGGTGTGCTATTGACTTCGTCGTGGTCAAAGAGGTTTTCAAAAAACCAGTTGCTCCTATTATTGGTTTTGTCAGTCAGTATGTCATCATGCCATTGGTTGGTGCCATTATTTATTTTTATTTTTAAAAATATTATTATTATTATTACTCACTAGTCACTAGTCCAACAGAAGAACTATTTTCTGTAAATAGAACCGCGAGTTCTTGAAAATGTTTTTACGTACCTAAGAAATGAAGCGTCATAAAGAATAATTTGCAGTCTAAGAATTTTAAATTAAGCTGAAACTGTTATTGCTATTGTCATCTTAGCTGCATAATTCCATGCGAATTATGCATTATGCGGGTTGTCCGCTACAGAATACGAGAGTGGAAAATGTCTTCTAGGTTAAACAGTCTACCTGTTGATGCGTAGTAAATTTTCGTAGTGCGTCGCTTACTGTACTTTAGCATCATGTCAATAAAGCGTCTTTGGTAACAAAATAAAAAAAACATTGATTATAAATAATTAGTTACCTCAGAGTGTTTATAAGAAAATATAATTTATTATATGAACAGTTTGGCTGATCTTTTGTTATAAGGTTGAATTGAAACAAAATGAAATTTTTTATAAACTATTTTATCTGTCATTATTAAATCCCTCAACCAATCACAGAACACGTGCTACACACTGCGCAACGCTCGCTAGACTGTGTTAAGAAGTAAAAAACTGACAGTGTTGCCATTACAAATAATAACAATATTGCAAAGCAAGAAATGCAAAAAAAATTTTGTTTCAATTATTCTGTTCGATACTGTATGATTACCTCATACACACTGATCACTAATTTATCATCAAATTGAGAACTACCAACATGGAGGTATATTTTAAAGAGAAGAAAAAAATTTGAGTGATTATTATATCAAAGAAAACTTTTCACACATTCGACGAAAATTTGAATATATTTCGTACTTTTTAAACCTATATATTAACTTTGGTGTTGTATACTTGTATAAGAAACACAATTTTTTAAAGTCATTATTAACCCACCTTTCGCTATTCGATAAAGCTGACATTTGGTGTATACAATTTTCGTCAATGACAAGCATTCTATTAAATGTTTAGATCATTTGGACAAAATTTAAATAAGGTATATAGCATCTATAATATAGTAGCCCCCGTCACTCACTCACTTACTGATTCTGTCACGCTTACGTAATTAGTCGTATAGCTACTATATTATCGAAGATATTTCTATTAGTATTCAGTAGTTATTAAATACAACTTTTTTTATCATTGATATAAAATATATAAATAAATATAAAATATATATATATAAATATAAATAAATATATATATATATATATATATTTATATTTTTATTTATTAGTTTTATGAAAATATATATACTGAAATTCTTTAATAACTAAATTCTTTAATATATATATATATAATATATATATATAATGACTTACCTTTTTATTTCTAACATGTTCAGTTTTTCTTTATTTGCTGATGACACTAGTCTGTTTGCTTCTGGTGACAATTTGAGCATTTTATTTGACAGCGTTAATAATGGTCTCATATGTATTTATGATTGGTTTTGTGCCAATGAGCTTTCTTTAAATGTAAAAAAACCAACTATATCATATTTCATCCAAAGAGTAAATCTATTATTACAAAGTCATGTCTCAGCATTTCTGGTGTTTCTATTACCCGTGTCACCTCATATAGATTTTTAGGTGTGTTTCTTGATCAACATTTAACATGGACTGATCACATTAAGCATGTTAAATCTAAAGTTTCTAAGTATATTGGAATTATATATAGATTACGTCGTTTTATAGACACAAAAACTTGTATTATGTTGTATTATGCATTTGTCTTTCCCTATATTTCTTACTGCAATATTGTTTGGACTTCTAATTACCCAACTCGTCTTCTTTCTTTACACATTTTGCTCAAACGACTCATCCGTATTATTTTTTTCTTACATCCTCTTTCTTCTTGTAAGTCAAAATTTACTGAACATAAGCTTTTAAACATTTATCAAGTCAATCTGTTTCAAATTGGTTCTTTTATGTATAAATATTCTAATTCTACTCTACCTCAATCCTTTCATGATTTCTTCTTAAAGTCGTCCGATATTCATACCCATTTTTTGCGATCATCTAATCTTTTCCGTCCAGAATTTTCAAACACAAGACTAAAAACCTTCTCTATTAAATGTTTAGGTCCGCGTACATATTCAGTCATCCCTATTTCAATACAGTCCTCTGAGTCATTTTCATTATTTAAATCTCATCTTAAATCTCACTTATTAAAATTATAATATATTCTATCATCTCAGATTCGAACGTGTATTGTTTAGGTATATTGTATATTATTAAATGTTAAATTTTGTTAATTTGTTCATCTTAGTAATTTATTTCAGTTATTTTACCATTCTAAATTTATTGTATTGTATGTACCTGTTAATAATTATTTGTAAATGTTTCATCTGCACTGGTCATCCTCAAGCGAGATTCATCTCTTCGGATGTTCCTTTTGGGCACTACTCATTCATTTTTTGTTGCATGCTTTTATTTCAATTTTTATGTGTTTCTTTAATGTGTTTTTGTATTTGCTTATATATAAAAATTTTTTTATGGTTATCAAATGTCATTTTGTTTTTGTTGACTATTTTTATAATAACGGGCGCCGTATTTTAAAACTTCCGTAATTTTTGACGGGCTATCTCTAGTAACTAATAAATATCAAAAATTTGAATAGAAATTTTTTTAATTAGGTTATAGAATAGAAATAATTGAAAATTAAAAAATCTAAATGAAACAAAACAAAACAAAAAATAAATATAAAAGTTCTATTTTATCGACTTATAATTATTTATTTTTTATTTATTTATTTATTATTATTAAGTACTCAAATAGCAGGGCCAACGGCCACTTACACCATTTGGATAGCAATATAAGCAAAACAGAAATGTGATTGTGCATTCGAACAAAAAGAAAACAAAAGTGGAAGAAAAAGAAACAAGAAAGGAGACGCAAAGTGACGGTTCAACCTCAGAGTTCAAGCTAAAAAACAAAGGCGATGAGCAATTGAGAATGCCATGTAAGGAGACGCAAAATGACGTTTCGACTTCAAAGTTTAAGCCACAAAACAAAGGCGAGGATCAATTGAGAATGTAATGTAGGGTAGATTAATCAGGAATAATTTCCCAAATGTTTTCCACTGTAATGCCCAGGAAAAAGAAGAAACTCTGTAGATATGAGAAGTTCAGTGTTGTTGACCTCCATCTCCGACAGGATTGTTAGCTGTTGACGAGAGACCTGGCTAAGTTGTGGGTCAGGAGACAGGACTTGAAACGGGAAAAGGTTGAAGAGTTTATAATTTCAGGTGGGAGCGAATTCCATGGGTTTATCACTCTATTTGTAAAGAAATGTTTCCTGATGTCTCTGGAACACCTCTCCTGCCGCAGACAAAGTGAGTGGCCACGAGTGCGCGTACTCTGGGTAAGTTCTGGGAAGCCTGCAATTTCACAGTTGGCAAAACCATGTATGATATTGTAACAAAAAGAGAGGTCATTGATCAAGCAGCGATGCTCCAGAGACATGAGCCCAAGACGTTTGAGTCTGATATTGTACGGTAATTTTCTTAGGTCGGGAAAAGCTCTTGTGAAATATCTTGGTGTACGTTCGATCTTGTTTATATCTTGTTTATAATGAGGGTTCCAGATGGGGGAACAATACTCTAAGATGGGACGGGCATAGATGGTATATGCTCTTGTGAGAAGATTGTGGTCTCTTGAACGAAAGCATTTGAGGATAAGACGTATCCTAGTGAGAGCTCTATGGACAATATAGTCGATATGTGACCTAGATGCTTGTTTGTTGTTAATGAATACTCCAAGGTCGCGGATGGTATCAATAGTTGATATCTTTTGCAAGCCGATTGAGTATGTAGAAACTGGAGCGTTACAATGAGATCTTCTGATGGGGCAGTGGAAACATTTTTCGGGGGCTAGTTGAAGTTGCCAAGTTTCACTCCACAGCACTAATTTTTTAATGGTTAACTGTAATTGTACATTGTCAGGAGGTAATGATGAGTACAATTTGATATCATCCGCAAATAACGTAATCTTCACGGAGGTATCTCGAAATAGATCAGCCACGTCATTAATGTATAAGAGGAATAGGGTCGGACCTAGTACGCTGCCCTGGGGGACACTTCTAATCACGTCAGTCGAGGCAGAAGGGCGACCATTCACTTTCACAATTTGAGATCGATTTGATAGAAATGCCTTTAACCATAACAGTAAATTGCCAGAGATTCCATAAGCTTGGAGTTTGACTATAAGTTTTTGGTGTGAAACCGAATCAAAAGCTTTTTTGAAATTGAAGTAGATAACATTGACATGCTGGTTTGATTGAATTGCTTGTGTCCAGTCGTTAACACACTCGATAAAGTTTGTACATGTAGACTTCATCTTCAGGAAAACATGCTGTTCTGGAGTAATAAGATTGTTTTGATGAAGATATGCGAGGATGTCTTTGTTGATTAACTTTTCCATGGCACGGCAAGACGAGGAATTGAGAGATATGGGCCTGTAGTTAGCCACTTCTGATGTTGCTCCTTTTTTGTGGATCGGTGTGACATGCGCAGAGCTCCAATCGTTAAAATTTGTTTTGCTCAAGCTAACGCTATTTACGGAGTTTAGAACAGGGAATGGTTTTGGAAAATTAGGCTTGAAGATAATTGTATCATGATCACTATGAGCAATAAGAGAAGACGGTACAATGTGGAACAGAAACCGATCATCATCCGATAAAATCAGATCTAGAATGTTTGCATTCTGTGTTGGAAAATTCACGAGTTGGTGGAAACCCATCTCATTTATAAAGTTCATGTATAGATTGTAAATTTCATTATTTGGATGTGAATGAGTGAGCCAGTTAACATCAGGAAGATTGAAATCACCCATAACACAGATGTGATTTCTATTGCTGCACAAAAATTTTATACATTGAATACTGTTGATTGCATATTCTGTAGCTTGTGGATTAAAACCTCCTGGTCTGTAGTAAACAATTATCCTGTAGGTTGAAGAATGTATTTGTACGTCAATGCACACTAATTCAATTTCCTTGTATTCCGCAGGAAGAAAGATCTGTTTAACTGGTACTTCTTTTTTTTGTAATTACAATTGCACCACCACCACGTGAACCTCAGTCATAGCGAAAATCTTTATAGCGCGTGGAAGGAACAAGCCATTAGGTTCTTGATTCAACCATGTTTCCACCAAACTAAAAATATCAATATCGTTCACCTCCAAAAATAAAGAAAGTTCTTCTCGTTTGTTTATTATACTTCTTACGTTTGTAAAAGCCCAAGTGGCTCGATGAATTTCTGAGGCGTTAAATATCATGCAGATCGGGAGTTTTTGAGGTCGTCTTAGGAGCATTTTCTTGGGTAGCTCTTGATCTCATCTTGCATCTCCTCTGATACGCAGCCTCAGCTTCTCGCCGTGTCAAATCGCGGTTTATGTCGATTTTCCTTATATTTGGATCAGTAGACGTGCGAAGTATACGGGATGATGAAATCAGATCATCTACTGTTTCAGAGTCTGAGAGGGTGATGCGAAGTTTAGAAGAAACCGGATCCTTTCCAAGACCTCGAACGTTTTCAATCTTGGGTTTTAAAGAGAGGTTTTGTTCAAAAAAATTTAGAATAAGTTTTTCGTCATTAATCTGAGGCACAGGTGGAAGGCTGGAGATGATGACATTTTTAACAAGTTTTAATTTTTCCATCCTTCCTTTTCAACGTCCCACATCGCTGATCTGATTTCCTCTATGTCAGTTTGAGGGACCCAAGCCGGGAGAGAGTGTTCCAGTATCTCGAAACGGGTCATGATAGTCTTTGTCAGCTCATTGAGTGTATCAGACATGGTTCTTGCAACGTGGGATAACAGCAATTGAATATTTGTTGTGAATGACTCTATCAATTTAAGCATACTCTCATTCACTTGATTAATGGTCTTTGCCATATTCTCGTTCAGCTGTTTGACAAGCGAGTTCGTATTCTCGTTGGCCTGTTTCATAACTGAACTTAGAATTTGTTCAAGATTTTCAGCAGTTATTGACTTAGCCATTGTTTAAATCAAAACTTTTGCTAGTAACGTTTCAAAAAACAATGTGCAAAAAATTATTAGTTGTTGAATTAAAAAATCCTTTTCACTAACTTTGTGGTTGTATGCTTTCTTGCATAAAACACACAAGTTTTGGAAGTCAAAATTAACCCATTTCCTGTTATCCGATTGAGCAGAAATTTGGTGAATAAAATTGTTGTTAATGATAATGCATTTTATTGAATTTTCAGATTTATTGGACAAAATTTGAAGTAATTAAAAAATTTTAAAGAAACCGTAAATTCTTAGCTCATTGAAAAAATTAATATATAATTTTTCATACCAAAACATTATTGTAAAAACTTTGTTTTTTTCATAATGTTTAAAAATTTTTTTTATATTTTCCATCTTTGCATACTTCTCAAGTATTTAGAAGACTGTGGTAAATATTTTTTTTACTTTATAGAATTATCATCGTCATCACAAAATAATTTGCAGAAAAGGATAAGCAGCGGAATCACAAAATATCAAAAATTTGTAAAAAAAACGAAATTTTTACGATTCGCTTGTTTCTTTAAGTTTTTTAAGCTTGGTGCTATCGTGTTCAAGTACACTCTTATTTTGCCAAAACAATCTGTTGTCGTTTCAGCAAAAATTCAAATAATGTCATTACAATTTAAGGTTTTGTAAAACCAAGATAAATATAACTGTTATATCTTTATTATTCTAATTAAATGGTAATAATTATAATCTACCTAAGTGGTTGCTACACACTTACTAGATATATTTTCTGGTTATCATATTCTTAATATAAATTTGTTTGTTCATGATATGATTAAGAAGGAAATAGAATAAAAACTCATACATATACATATATATATATACACATATACACACATATATATATATATCCATATATATATATATATATATATATATATATACGTTTATATATATATATATATATATATATATATATATATATATATATATATATATATATATATATTCATACAAACATATATATATAACACCTCCCCCTCTTTATAGAAAATCATATGATTTCCTACTGTGGTCCAGTACTATCCGTTTTGGAGAGTTGCAATAACGTTTAGGTCTTGCCTCCGGTTCTATTCCTGCTGGAATGTGTGTCAACTCCTCCGGATTGGCTTCATTATCTATATGGCTCGGAACATGGTCTCCTTGTCTATTCTCTCCATCCTCATTCTCCGTAACCCGAGGGGTTGCGTTTATGTCTGGTTCCAACATCTCTTCCTCTTCTGGGAACACAATTCTTACCTGGGCTTTCTCTCCATCACTTTTATCTTGAAAGGGCACTGGCATGTCGAATGTCTCAAACATTTCTTTAAGTGCCCAATCTAAATTCCTTGGTCTTAATTGATTTGTATGCCTTTTTGTAATCCTTCTGTCAATCTCGACTTCGTAAACCGTTTTTCCAATTCTTTTTAAAATCTTCTCTGGTATCCTTCTGGGATGGTTTGGATTTTTATAATCTCTGGCGTACACCGCATCTTGTTCTTTAAAAATTCTCGGTCTTCCCCCATTCCTTTCGTCAAACTGTCTCTTCATGCAAGACTTTTTTTCTGAATGCTTTTCGTCTTTTTTAGTACTTAGTTGTAAGTCTGATAGTGGTGTTCTAATTTGTCTCCCCAAAAAATTTTCTGCGGGAGATTTTTGATGTGGACTAGATGGGCATGGTGTAGATCTATAACACAACAAAAACTTTTGCACCAATTCCTTGGTAATTCCTTCACCTTTTAGCTTTTGTATGGTTCTTTTGAAAGTATCAACAAATTTTTCTGCTTGACCATTACTTTGTGGATGAAAAGGAGGTATTCGGATATGACTGATAAATTTTGACTGACAAAATCTTTCAAATTCCATAGAAGTAAATTGTGTTCCGTTATCTGATACCAATGTCTTGGGAAATCCATACCGAGCAAACAATCTGTTCAGCTCGCGAATTGTCGTTGTTGAATATGCGTCCACAACAACCAGAAACATTGAATTCTCCATTGGTCCCGCAAAATCAATGTGAATTCTCTCCCAGGCCTGTGCTGGTTCAGGCCATGGTGACAACGTGTTTTTTATAGGCATTTTAGCTGCTTTTTGACATGCATCACAGGTTTTCACAATACTTTTAATATCTCTATCGATTCCATGCCAATACACCGACTGTCTGGCCAGCATTTTCATTCTCGTAATTCCTGGATGACCCTGATGTAGCATCCTCAAAATACGCTGTTGCAGTTTTTTTGGAATTACTGCTCTTACACCCATAACTAGAATGCCATCATGTAAAGTCAAATCAGTTGCTTTACTTTGGAATGCATTCCAGTTTGATCCAGGTTTAACTTTTGGCCAAAATCCTTTTTTAATGATCTCACTTAACTCTCTGAGTTCAGAGTCTTCTTCTGTCATAATTTGAATATCTTTCTTACTAACAGGTAATTGTCTCATCGTATCCTTTTGTATCATTGTGATGTCTTCGTTTACACCTGCTATTATCAAAACCCCATTTCCTGTTGTTTCATCCGAGT
Organism: Erpobdella octoculata; assembly: GCA_963978895.1. Taxonomy (NCBI): domain Eukaryota; kingdom Metazoa; phylum Annelida; class Clitellata; order Hirudinida; family Erpobdellidae; genus Erpobdella; species Erpobdella octoculata. The sequence goes on along the minus strand of OZ022243.1, from coordinate 25,147,777 downwards.
CAGATTCGTCACTAAAATCTGACCCTGAATATTCGGTGCCGTCGTCTGTTATGGAAGATTCCGTTTCAGAATCGTCGTTGTATGGGTAAAAACCATAGTTGTTATTGCCATTATTATAATCATCATCGTCACTTTCATTCTCATCATTTCGCATTTCGTTTTCAACATTCCTCTCATCTTTTTTAATTTTGTTTTCGACGTCCAAACCGACTGTATCACTGACACCATCTTTGCATGGTTCATCTTGAGCATCCTTGCAATGTTCATTATCATGACCATATTTGACAGGCGCATCATCATGACCGTCTTTGACAGGCTCATCATCATGACCATCTTTGCATGGTTCATCTTGAACATCTTTGCATGGTTCATCTTGAACATCTTTGCAAGGCTCATCTTGCACATCTTTGCAAGGCTCATCACCATGACCATCCTTGCATGGTTCATCTTATACATTCTTGCATGGTTCATCTTGACCGTCTCTTTTGTTTCCGCAATTGTTTGTGTCACCATGGGGGAGTTCACGAAAATTCTTCCTTTCTTGCAGTGCTGCTCTGTGTGCTGCTCTGTTTTCCTCCGCCATTTTATTCAGAGCATTCAAGTTAACTTTGACGTATTTATTGTCCTGCATCACTGAGATTAACTGAAGAAATCTTTTTTCAGTTTCTTCATTTTCAATTCTCTTTTCAATTTTCTTTCGAGCCTCTTTTACAAGTTTTTTTTGTTTTTATCGAGCTTCCCTCTCAAGTTTCTCTTCTTTTTCTCGAGTTTCCCTCTCAAGTTTCTCTTCTTTTTCTCGAGCTTCCCTCTCAAGTTTCTCTTCTTTTTCTCAAGTTTCTTTATCAATTAGAAACTTAAGCAATTGTGCTATGTTTGAATCTTGGTCCTTTGACATCCTAGTCGCCAATGTTATATCTTTATTATTCTAATTAAATGGTAATAATTATAATCTACCTAAGTGGTTGCTAAACACTTACTAGATATTTTCTGGTTATCATATTCTTAATATAAATTTGTTTGTTCATGATATGATTAAGAAGGAAATAGAATAAAAACTCATACATATATATATATACACATATATACACACACACACACATATATATATATATATATATATATATATATATATATATATATATATATATATATATATTTAAAGGGCTCTGATGATGGCCTTCGAGCCGAAACTTTACAGTAAGCCCGCTACGAAAATTAATAAAGAATTTTACTTAAAAAACAAAGTTGTTGTCCGTAAATTAGAATCTTATGTTAAAAAAAATAACAAACAAAAAACGGGCACGAAAGAAAATATATAGGAGGAGGGACAGCAATATGTACACTTACCTTCTTGGCGGGGATTCATCACTTAGCATACCATGACTCTCATCAGCATCATTGCTTCTTTAGGTAAGTGATTTGTAAGATTATATATATATATATATATATATATATATATATATATATATATATATATATATATATATATATATATATATATATATATATATATATATATATATATATATATATATATATATATATATATATATATATATATATATATATATATATATATATATATATATATATATATATATAGCTCTAGAAAAACAAAAGTTTTTTGAATTTGTAAAAAAATTATGGTTTCAAAAGCGAAACTTAAGGGATGTGTTTTAAAAGATCATTGTCGTACAAAAATGAGCAAGCAAGACGCTTCTATTTTTGTTCTGTTTTGTAGTTTACATTTATTAATCCTACTTTTGAAAACCCATTGAACCAGACCATATTGTATATTATCTTAGGAATGTTTCCTCTGTGGCTTAACACTCTTGGACGCCTGGTCTACGACACCGCCGGTTCACCGCTCACGGTCCCCTTCGAAAACATTTTGGTCTCGCTGGTCGTCATGGCTATCCCACTTGCCGTAAGTTCCTGTTTTATGAAAATTTTAAATCTTTAAAACGTTGTGTTGTATGATAATAATTAATATCTTCACGAATATTCGTTAGCAATGAAGTTTCTTCTGTTTCGTTACGAACTCCGCCAGATGCGGGTTTGGAATAAAATCATTTCCAAACCCGAATTAAAACGTTCAACATTTTTTCGGAAATGTCAAGTCTATTTGAAATTTAAAAAAAAAATAAATCAAAGCTGAAACTATATCATTAAATTTTCTATTTTTGTATGAATATTTCATACATTTTACTTTCCGTTTGTTTGCAATAAGATAAATAAACATGATTTGCGAAATGTTCTTTTTTCTCTCATCGAACGAACGAAGAGCTCCGTCACGATTCGACTCCCACTCTCTTCCTAGTAATTTGTCCGGTAGATCGTTTCACCACGAACATATAAAGGACCAGCGCCACTGAGCGTTGTTTACTAAACGTTCTATGATCATTCACATTAATTTGATTGATTGAACACAATTCTCGAAAATCTGAAAAATACTGAAAGTTAGGTATCGGCTCTACAATCGGCTGTCTCACAATCCGGACAAAGGACAACTGACTATAGGCTGGTCTAATAAAAAAGTGTTTTAGTTAATCAACAGTTAATTATTAACTGAATGTTGGTTCATTCGGCCGCTTAATAATGAGTCATATTCTGGCACTCTTACATTTCTTATCACTCTCTGTCATATTTTGTATTATTGTTATTAGCCGAATAATAAATCATTATCAAAATACTGATTTGTTTTATTTAATCAATAACATTTTATAGCTATGATCTTATAAAATTAATTCATATTTGTGATGTCCTCTCGTTAGGCTTATTTCACATTTTTTAATAAATGTATATTTATATCAATGTATATTTCTTGTTTCAATTATGCATTTTATTCTGATTTTAGATTGGTGCAATAATCAAGATCAAGAGACCCACTTGGGCCATACAGGCTAATAAAAAAGTTCGTCCCATATTCATCCTCATCATCGTGTTCTTGATGACAGTTGGGGTGTGGTCAAACCTTTATCTCTTACAGCTTGTTAGTCTTTGGTTAATCCTGGGTGCGTGTTTACTATCCTACTTTGGCTTCATATTTGGTTGCTTCCTGGCCCTGGTCATTCGTCTTGACGCATCACGAGTCATAGCCGTTGCCATTGAAACGGGAATTCAGAATACGGGTCTTCCTATTCTTCTGCTTAAATTTTCTCTTCCTCAGCCCGATGCTGATCTTAGTGTAATTAGTCCAGTGTCAGTGGCTGTGCTCACGCCGATACCACTCTGGATTGCCGTTGCTGTTTATGAGGTAAGAAGCAAGATTGTCTCAGGGGCGTAGCATGGGGCAGAAGAGGGATGTGCTCTCGGGCACCATATTTTGAGGCGCAAAACTTGAAAAAGTATTTTAAAATTTTTAAAAAGTAAGTATGATTTTTTTAGATATCAGCTATTTTGGGAAGAAAATTCCCAGATGGGCATTTTTAGCGGTGCATTTTATACCTTGTCCCGGGCACCATACGCCACTGTTTTAATTGAATTAAGAGGGGAAGAGTAAAATTATTGGGGATTCTGTGACAAAATAAAAAATGAAACTGATTAAAGTAAAGTAAAAATTAAAGTGTGATTGTTTTATTTATTTTTTACTCGGTTTTATATATTGGATTCCGTAAGTCAACCGGCGATCGTTTGGTAACAAATTAAAGTATTTTTATTGTTTTTCTATAATTTATAAAAAGTGTAAAAAAAATATTTTCGATCGAGAGATTTTTAAAAAATGCAAAAAGAAGTCGGCCGCCCTCCAGATGGCTAACGATCCAGAGGCTTTAGACCTTAATGCAGGTTCAAATCAAATCGACCAAAACAAGGTTGACCAACAGACAGATAATGTATGAAAGATATCAGACAAAAATATTATCTAACCTGGTTAGGCTGGAGACGCCGGCCAACCGAAAGAGAAGTTTTAAAGAAGAGGAGCCTGTTTGTGAATATGTTAATGAGTTAAATTTTGTCTTAGTTGATCAAATGTCGTCGAAAACTTCTTCATAATTCATTTCAATCTATGATTTCATAATTTTGCCGGTTTTAGTTTTTTTAATAAACTGTTTGAATTATCAAGCTTACAATTTTTTTACAGCTCGTTTTTGTCACAACAATACATTGATCCTTTAATGCCATTTTGCAGTTCTAAGACGTAGTAATTGTTGGCACGTTTAGTTGGGTAAATAATATTTATAAAAAAATCAAATGTTTACTTCAATAGGTTTTATACAACATTTTAATTTTATTCATAAAAAAGTCAAATTTTTAAGTCAATAGGTCTATTTTTAGTTTAGCTTTACATACAACCCATTCAGACTACAAGGTATTCGCCATCCACTTTGCAGCCAGGAACGTATATTGGGGAGCAGGGGGGAGACATTTGCCCTTCTGATTTTTCAAAATTAATTTTTTTTAGATAGAGTTCACTAGATAACTTTTTAATTTTAACTTTACTTAATCTAGTAATGATTCAATGCGTATTGGGATCTTTTTTGCATGTGAAGAAAATTTTATATCTGATTTCATGCTAAATTTACTAATAACTGCAGAGTATTAAATTGTGTATCAGCGATGGTCCAAAGTTTATCTATTTTCTGTGCCAAAATACAATCAGCAAGCTTATGCAACTTTACCCTACTAGTGGTATCGTTGCAATGTTGATTCCCTCACAACCGTCTACACAGCAAAGTTCTTTTTTACAAAATGATAGGTCTAACTTTGGCAAATGTTCACAGTATTCAAAAACACTCGTGAGCCGTCTTTCGAATGGTTTTAATAAACTTCTCATAGCTCAGAGTGATTGACTTTTTCTGATATTGCTGGTGACTTTGGATCAATTTTTTGCTGCATGAAGCAAGATAAAGCGTATGAAATAGATGTGTAGACCAACGAATCGATGATTTAATGATAACTTAATACCAGCTTAAAAAATAAATATGTTGATTTTAGTTTTTGAAAAGAAAAACGTTATCATTTATTTTAGATTTTTAAAATTTTTTGTAACAACTTTAATTGCATTTATTTTTTAAGATGTAAGTTCAAATAAATAAATTTATTGAAAGTGTACAATAAAAACAATATCAGAACTTGACTCCAAAGAATGTCGATAAACTTAACTAACTATACTATTCTGCTAAAAAGTTGTTACAAAAACTTTTTCATTGAATGACTAAATCTTAACCAAAAATATATGTTAAAACCATTAAACCTAACACACACACACAAAAATTATCCACCCCATTTTGAACCTTCTTCTCTCACATGCAATATGATTAAATCATTCATTCCTTCTTCGTACTTACATATCTATCTAATTATATAATTTCCCAGCCTCATTCACTCACTCAGTCTGGAACGCTGATCATGTGGATTAACAAGGTCAACGTTCACTAAGCCCATCCTTCTGCAGCATAAGGTTTGTATTCGCACGTTTGGTTCTTAAAATTTTAAATAAACCTGTTGATTTTTGGGTAGAAAACTCGGGCAACGCCGAGCAACCCTGCCAGTAAGCCATATAATGGCAGGAAAATTTTGCTCCCCCTTCTGGAAAATGCTGAATTTAGTGAATTTACGTTCTTGTTTGCAGCATTTGAGCTTGAGCTCAAACAGAGATTTATTAAATGTGGGTGTCAGTTGTCACGTTTTGACTTGCATCAATTAACATAACTGGTTATTCTAATAAGTATCTGTCAACTTATGTTGCATTAAACTGTGTGAATAAACATATTCACATCAATATAAACTGTTAAAATGATGACTGTTGTGAAGACGACAACGACGACGACGACGACGATGATGATGATGATGATGATGATGATGATGATGATGATGATGATGATGATGATGATGATGATGATGATGATGATGATGATGATGACGACGACGACGACGATGATGATGGTGGTGGGGGTTATGATGATGATGATGATGGTGATGGTGATGGTGATGGTGGTGGTGGTGGTGGTGGTGGTGGTGACGGTGACGGTGACGATGACGATGACGATGACGATGATGATGATGATGGTCGTGGTTATGATGATCATAGTTATGATGATTTAATTGTGCTGACGGTTGACGGTCACGATCGATGGTGCCAGGCTACGATGTGTGCCTATTTTACCATGTTGCAAAATTTCGATCGGACTTGTCCCAATAATTACCAAGGCTTAAGAGTAACAAATACGAGGATGCACGTTACATATATATTGTTGTAAAATCGTCAAATCGTATTACAGGTCCAGAAGAATGGTTTTGTAGTTTATTGGACGATAATAAATATAGCTTGGTTAATGCTACTTATACCTTCTAATATAATCAATGTTAATAAAAATACTTGTCGGGATATCAATAGATGGGAAAAGTGAAATCAGTATCACAGATATAACAATATATATATATATATATATATATATATATATATATATATATATATATATATATATATATATATATATATATATATATATATATATATATATTATTCTTTTTTTCACCATTGTAGTAATTAACATCATTGCTTTGAAATGAAGAAAAAATTGTTTATTAAAGCAGCGAATCCTTGTTTTTTCATCTGTTTCGACAAATAAAGTGAATGCTTTGCTACAACCAATCACATGGACAAAGCCATTCTGGGTCAACCTCAAGCCCATCCATGCTTTTTAACTAGCAGAACTTGTTAACTTGGCAAGCAAGGTAATGGAGCTGCAACAGCCGAAGAAATACAAATAGCCCCACCATACACTTTCAAAAACCAGAATCCCTGCCTTACTACAGCAAGTTGTAGACTATTCATTAGTCATTTAGGTTTTTTTCGTTGGTGGTTTTTGTCAATATCAGTCCTTGGAGGTTATTTTTTGTAGGCGGTGTTTGTCATTATCAGCGATTAAAAGTTGTTTTTTTCGTAGGCGGTTTTTATCAATATCAGCCATTAAAGGTTTTTTAGGCGGTTTTTGTGAATATCAGCAGTTTAAAGTTTTTTTCGTAGGCGGTTTTTGTCAATATCAGCCATTAAAGTTTTTTTCATAGGCGGTTTTTGTCAATATTAGCCAATTAATTTTTTTGTAGGCGGTTTTTGTCACTATCAGCCATTAGAGATAGTTTTTTTCGTAGGCGTTTTTTTTTATCAGCCATTAAAGGTTATTTTTTGTAGGTGATTGCTGCCAACATCAGCAATTGAAAGAGAACGCCAGTCCTAAACGTGCTCAAATACAAAATTATCTGCGACTGGTTGAAAAAGCTCCCACGTTTCGCGTGCGAAGCGTGCGTCAAGTGCTGGTCTAATAATAAAAACGTTAAGTTCACGTTACAGAAAAAATAGGTATATTTGAGTTACACTATATCTTTTCAATCTTTCAAAAGACATCTGCACTATTTTTTACTTGTCTTTTCTTACTCGTTTGGTCAATTTACAACGGTAAAAACAAGCCGACCTATATTAGATTAGTTTAAAAAAAAGCATCACAGTTTTCTTGTAAAAAGAAGTTGATTGCTATTGTGGTTGCTTTAAAAATAATCTTCAGCAATGCAATCCAACAGATTTCTGTCTGTAAATAAAAAAAATTATAAAAATTAATCAAACCAAGTTAAAAAAATCTGAAACAAAACAAATTTATTTAAATCTATAAACAAATAAAAAACAAACTATTTGGATCATTTTCATCAGGAAAAATGTTTTCCCAGTTTTCATCATTTGCACCAACAGTAAATTGTAATTCCTCTATGTATTGAATAACAGATTGTAAAACTTCTTCACAATCCTTAAAGAAAACAACAGAAACTAAACAATATTTACAAATACAAGCTTAAGTGTTTCTAAGTATACCGAAATATTGTTATGGTCTTCTTTATAATATTCTGGAAGTAGATCTACTAAATTGAATATTGCTTCAGGCAAGCCTTTTCCATCAGGACTGAAATATAAAAATAAAATCCACTAATCAACAAACAACTTATTGTTTTAATAAAGTTAAATATTTTAATTTATCCAAGCATTTTTTGTGTAATTTTACTAATAATATGAAATCAAAGAATTAAGTGTAGATATGGATAGAATTTAAAACAAGTAAAGATAAAAAATAAATTTGTTTTTAAAATGCTTTTATTTGCCTCTTCATCTGAGTCAACGAAATAAAATTTTTAAATCACAACAACCGTTACGCTAAATCTTGTTAATTATTTTAGACTTCTGGCGACTTATAAATAAACATCCGTACTGTTAATTATTTTGGACCTCTGGCGACTTATAAATAAACAACTTATTACAGTCGCTAAATGGCAGGAATTAATTTGATTTGATTAATTTTAATTGATTTAAGGCCTAATTCATGTCGGAAACATTCAATTCATGTATTGTCATCTAGAATAAAGCTTTCCTGAAAGTTTTAGAGCACTGGTGGTCGAAAAGTGGGTGAATTTTCGTTTCTAAAATTTGATCACCACAGACAAACAAACCAACAAACAAGCAAACAAAAAAACAAACAAACAAACAAACAGAGAGACGAGTGAAGTTAAATAAAAGCATTTAATAAAAGCATTTAACAAAAGCATTTAATAAAAGCATTTAATAAAAGCATTTAAAAACCAGATCTATGTCTGCTTTTATGTTCCACTCAAAAAATACGTTATATAAACATATATTATGAATCAATATATATATATATATATATATATATGTATATATATATATATATATATATTGATACATAATATATGTTTATATAACGTATTTTTTGTGTGTATATATATATATATATATATATATATATATATATATGCATTATATATATTATAGATAAGTATATAATAAGATAGACACTCACTTGTTTTCAATGGCATTATCTTCATAAATTAAAAAAGTAATACAAACTAATTATTAATTTCTTAATTGAAAATTAAGAAAAAAACATGTAATTATTTTTTATGTATATGAATCAAATAATATATTAAAATAAAATTATTTACTATAATAAAAGTATGTATCAAAATTAAATTATGATTTAAACATCATTACTGGTGCTGTGGCGAATTAAATAGTTGCAGAAGCTGGAATTATTCTATATTTCAAAAAATGAAGAAACAAGTTGTTGTGTATTTAAGAGAAAATTAAACAGGTGAAATTGAGCTGCTGTGAGTGATTTCTTGAAACAAATAATCTAATTTTGGTTTAGATTTTGTTGTTGCGTCTTGAAAAATGAGAACAATACTGTCCAACTGTAGTTAGTTTTTCATGAATGGTTAAAAAAGAAGCTGTGTATTTATCATATTTAAATGTTAACAGACAAATACTTTGTTTTTCCGGCAAATAATTGCTCATTTCCTAATATTGTCAGATCTCTTAAGTGGCTAACATACATACATACATACATACATACATACATACATACATACATACATACATACATACATACATACATACATACATACATACATACAGTGATGGGTAGTTACTAACTATAAATAGTTAACTACTAGTTATTAACTACTCTAAAGTAGTTAAGGAATAGTTAATAACTACTTTTTGTGAGACTAGTTATCAACTAGTAGTTAACTATTTTTGAGATAGTTATTAACTACAGTAGTTAACTATTTTTTTAACTACTTTAATTTTTTTTATTAATTTTTTTAAAACAATTACGACATCTGTGTTTTTCAATTTATGTACTGGTACATCACTATCTTATTGGCTTTGTTTCTTCCTTTTCATTCTCCGCTTCGTTGTTTGTTTAAGTTTGTTATTATTTTCGGTTAGGTTCGATTTTCGATTAGGTGACGAGTGTGTTGCGATCTATTACAATGAATAGCAAAATAATTAAAGAATGTTTTACTGAAGTAGTTTTTAAGGACGATGAAAAAAATTTTACGGCATTATGCGATACATGTCATAAAAGAATTTCTGGAAATGTTACCAATTCATTCAACTTTCTTAAACATGTAAAAGTGAGTTTATATTAGTTATCGTTTTATTATGAAAGTTTAATGCATTTAAGTATATTTAGATAATTTTATCGTGTATCATTTAAACTTTTATTTTTATGCTACACATGTTTAATTTACTTGGTCATTGGTGTTTTACTTTTGGTAAGGTTTGTTAGCTTATTTTTGCCAACTGTGTGCGCCCACCATCATATTTTAATTTTAGCATTTGTTAAACCTAACTATACTAAGCTTAGAATAAGACTTATGGTTAATTTTTGCTATTTATATTTAAATTTTCAAGTATGAGTATAACGAACGAAATCATTTCTTCAGATTATGAAACCAATAGTCACTGCAATGGATATCTTCCAAAGCGAGAAGTCATATATTGGCCACATAATTCCGACCATCATTGGAATACAAAAAAAATTACATTCCTGTTAAAAAAAAACCATCAAACCTCTTATACAAGCACTATCTCGGGGTATAGAGAAACGATTTGGTCCTGTTTTAGGAAATGAAGAGTATCTGCTAGCAACAGCGATAATTCCCCAATTCAAATTGAATTTTTTGTCCGATGAGCAAAAAAAATATTTGAATAAAGAAAAATTATTGGCTTACATAAAAGAGATGAATCAAGAGCTTGAAAAATCAGGTTTATTTAACTTGTATTTAATTGCAAATGTTAAAAGGTTTTTTTTTGGTTAACAATTAACAATACACAGCATTATTGTTTAATTATTGTTTATTAATTATTGTTTTTATAAATATCTTTGCAGGTTGTAAATCTAGAAGCTCTACCTCAAAAACAATCACCTCTGTTGACAATGATCAGTGCAGTGAAAATAACGATTGGTACGACTATATGGATACCATACCAAACTCCTTTGACAATGTATTGGCTGAACAGCTTAATGATTATTTATCAAACCCGTCCAAGAACATCCAAAGTCTCTTCCATTATCCAGATGTTTGTGCAGCATTTATAAAGCTCAATTCAACATTACCAAGTTCAGCAGCAGTTGAAAGACTTTTTAGTGTAGCAGGACAAATTTTATCTGACAGACGAAGTAAATTGTCTGATAACCATATTGATATGATGATTTTTTTAAGAGATCATCTTAGATATTCTGTAAATGCTTTTGATAGTATCATTTGGTAAATGATTGTGTAAATAAAAATGTAAATAATTATATTTTGTTATTGGAAATTACATTTGTTTAAAATTTAATGTTAAAAAGTAGTTAACTACTAGTTAACTACTAGGCAGTAGTTAAGTAGGTAGTTAATAACTACTGCTTTTAAAAGTAGTTAGGAAATAGTTACTAACTACTTTTTTTGTGAGTAGTTAAATAAAGTAGTTAACTACTTTTAAAGTAGTTAAAAACCATCACTGCATACATACATACATACATACATACATACATACATACATACATACATACATACATAAAGACATAGGAAATTATGTATGTATATTCGTAGTTTCTCTATGCATTTGATGGTATGCGGACTTTTCATCAAAGGACGATTCATCAAGGGACTGTTCATCAAGGACTATTCATCAAGAGACTATTCATCAAGAGGACGGTTCATCATAAGGACTGTTCATCTAAAGACTATTCATCAAGAGGACTATTCATCAAGAGGACGGTTCATCATAAGGACTGTTCATCTAAAAACTATTCATCAAGAGGACTATTCATCAAATTTGGAATCCACTCAGCAACCTTTATCAATATATACCCATGATATTTTCAGCGTAAAGTAATTTGATTTATTTTTAAAAGACAGTTCTTCATCTTTGATAAAATAAATTTCAAACATATCAGTAATTTTAAAGAAATAGTGATGGCAACCAGGGTTGTTAAGAGCGGTACTATTGGCTGACAAGATCGTTGATGAAAGCGCCGCAACATTTTTTAGCTGTTCTCAGTGCTATTCGCTACCGCAACTTTTATTAAAAAAACAAAATAAGTTTTTTCATATCAATTAAATGAGTTCCAATGTATTTAGTCTTTATTTGAAGTTTGCATGAAATCTGAGTCTGATTGATTTATCGACGATCCGGACGAGCGTAACCGTCTCTTTGAAATGACCTTTCCTGACCTCGCTAAAACGAGCGTGTTCGTCTCTTTGAAGTGAGGCAAAAGTGGTATACCGGGTGTTAGTGATGTTTTGAGGTGTATGGTATCTGGCTGTTTGAGTGTGTATATACCTAAAGTTTGTACGAACAGTTGAAAGCAGTTTTTAAAAAATTTTTATTCAATTGTCTTTTGTTTGTTTGATCTTAAGATCTTGACGTTATTTCTTGTGCAGTGGTTTTATTTACTGTATGTGACGAATAAAATTATTGTATATTACAGCCATGTCTTCTACAAACTTGTTGATTGCTCGAGGCAAAAGTGTCTTTGAAGCGTGGCCCCTTGGTGTTAAACGACCGATGCCAGATTTGACATAGCGGGCATGGGTGATGCTTTGACGTGTTTGTGGCCTTTGGTAAATGTGTACATAAATGGTTTACGAAAACAGTCGAATATAGTTTTTCTGGTGCTGTGACCGGGAGCGGAAACGGGAGACAAGCGGGAAGAGAGAGTGACCGGGAGCGTGAGAGCAAGCGGGGAAGGAAACGGGAACGAGAGAGAAAAACGACCGAAAAACCTCTAAAACCCGGGCAGCGCAAGGTACCTCGCTAGTTCTATTATAAAGAATAAAGTATTTGGATGCAAGCAGAGTAGCACTGTAAATTTGATATAGATTACCCTACATTTTGGCAACATATTTTGGTTGAAAATAACATCTTAAACAATTTTATTAAATTTTTTGATGAATAGTCCGCTGGATGAATAGACATTAGATGAACAGTCCTTATGATGAACCGTCCTCTTGATGAATAGTCCTTTGATGAATAGTCCTTTGATGAATAGTCCCTTGATGAATAGTCCTTGATGAACAGTCCTTTGATGAATCGTCCTTTGATGAACAGTCCTAGAATCGCATTTGATAAGCTAATGACCTAAATAACCGGGTAGAAGTGGTGACTTTCTTGTTTGATCAGAGTCTTTTATGTCTTGATGTCTCTCTTTTGGATTCATTGATGTTCCTAGCTCTTCAGGACATTCTGATAAATAATAAAATAGTAGACTTAAAAAAAACTCGACGAAAACTATAAAGCTAAAAAACCTAGTGGATAGGGTAACATGTCACTCCGAGCAACCCATTCACCGGTCCCAGGCTTGTTGTTCAATGGCTCAAGATACGACAGTTGTGAGCTTGACGTCAGCTTCACAGGCAAGCATGTTGCAGTTAGTGGTTTTTGTGCAACAGTAGCTGGTTGCTGGGCTGTAACTGTAACTGGCTGCTTTGTTTCATCGTGAACTGGTTCTTGCGCTACAACGGTAGCTGGTTTTTGATCTACAACGGTAGCTGGTTTTTGATCTACAACGGTAGCTGGATGTTGTGATGACTTGGCCCGGTACTGATTTTGTTGTGACAAAGTGCAGCTTTGCCAGGCTGACGAATGCTCTTGTGAAGAACTTGGCAACATGGAAATCAATCTAGGATATTTTGGTAACATTGGAAAAGTGGGCAAATTGCTCGTGTATTTTCTGAAATTGCGGGGATAACTCGGCAAAGGCTCTGGTAGATATTTCAATTTTTAGTTTCATGCTTGTTGATCCAGGTATTTAAAAATATATTTTTTCAAGTGTTGATAGATTATGATAAAAAAATTAAGTCTATACTTTTGAAGAAAGGTTCCCTCGAAGGACATGGGTGTGGCATTGTTGGAACTAGTGATAGTGTGGATTGAGCCGACGGAGGGTACTGGAAAGGTATGGTTGAAGTACTCTCTTGATCACCACCTTATAAAAACAAAAATAACTTTTAATTATATTTGAAAAAGTAAATAAAAATAACAAAATATTGTGGTTAAAATGAAAGTAGAAATTGTCTTATTAAAGTTCTTGTAGAAGCAAATTAATAGCATAGCCAAATTGCAAAATATAACTGTGTATTTAAGAAATTAATCATTCAACAAATTGAATTCAATGAATAACTTGTTTTATTGGTGTATGGACTAAATATATTCTCCATCCTGTATGAAAAACATAGCTTTTCATGTGACTCTATTTGCACATTAACTTTACCTATATTTTCTATCATTATAAATTAGAAACCAATCAAAATTTTAAAATTAATTTTTTTCAAAATAGTTTATAGTCCTTCACACCAGGTGTTTTAAGACTGAAACGACTGTCTGCTAGAAGCACCTAAGTACTTTCTGTCATGGATCCTTTCTCCAGGCTTGGGACTGGCTTGCAAAAGCAAGGCGGAGTTAAAATCACTAATTTCTTATCAGTTTACATAACATACGCTTAATGATTGATCTACCCAAATTGCTCTGTGTGCCTTTCTGGTCGTGATCTGGATAGATATGGCATCTGGGAAGCAGACGCTGCTAATAATGATATCTTTGAAGCGACTGGTTGACGCTGACGGGTTTTTGTTGGGGTAAATTAAAAAAATTAAATGTAGTACTAGCGGTGTCGAAGCCATGGAAGCGTTCGTCGTACGATCGTGTCAAGACTGATCGACTCGGTCGAGGTAAGATATCGTTTAGTGTCGGCATCCGAGAACGGGCAGGTTTGATTGTAGACCTTCTCTGGGGACCTCCTTGAAAAAAATCAATACTTTTTTGATTTTTTCACGCAACGATCAGCTATGAAATTACTCTTGAAGTTTTTTTTTTATAACAAATAACCCAAATATTAATCAATTTTAAAGAGTCAAATATCAAAAACCGGTTGGGACATTATTTTCAAAGCGGTTCTTTTGTGGTTCGACTGATGGCGAATTTGGCTCATTGAGACGACCTGATAAACAGATACCCGCATAAATTGCTGATAAAATCAACCGATCAACAAAAATAATTTTTATTTTTAAACAATTTTGTACTTTTAGTAGTTCTTTCTTTGTTCGTAATATTCTGAATCTTCACCCAATCAATCGACGTCGGTAATTTCGACGGAAATGATACATCGTTAGGCTTGCTTCCATCTTGTTTCGCTACTTCCGACGAAGTCTGAGAAGCAATTGCTAAAGTTAGCCTTTAACGCATCTATATTTCATTGAGTTTTAAAAAATTGCTGATTAATAATAATCGATAAGCAAAAGGCTATTAAAAAAACTTATTGTTTTCATATATGACTTTCCTTCTGCCTATTATTGTATTTTCATTATAACTGTCACGTCGACATAACATTTATCACAAGTATCATATCATTACCGACGAATCTTGACCATCCAGGAATACTTCAGGAATGAAATTCTTGAAACTGTCAATAATTCTCGAAATTGTTTCCCAATCTTCTCTGAAAATTGAAATAAAACAGCTGATTGTCATCAGTGCTCGTTTTTTTTTAAAATTATTATTAGATTCACATTAGAGTCGGGTTAATATTATTTAGAGAAAAATTATTTAGCTTTTTTAGTATTATTTTAAACTTAAAAAATCAAAACAATTTGAATGATTTACTCTTTTGTTTTATCCTCTTTATTTTCTTCATGGACATTTTCATCTAGAAACGGAGAATATCATTCAAACGTAAAAAAGCCCGTTATTACCAATCCTCGTCGCATAAAGCCCAAAAAACAAAACTCACTTTTTTCCGACTCCGACATTTTTCAACTTCTCGTTCGCCAAAGAAATCAGTTTGATGGTTTTTATCTATTCCGCATAACCAAAAAACAAAAGCTTTCTCATCATCTCTATGTATAGTTATTGATTGTTAATGTATACACAAACACACACACACACACACACACACACACACACATATATATATATATATATATATATATATATATATATATATATATATATATATATATATATATATATATATATATATATATATATATATATATATACATCTATATATATACATATATATATATATATACATATATATATATATATATACATATATATATACATATATATATATACATATATATATATATATATATATATATATATATATATATATATATATATATATATATATATATATATATATATATATATATATATATATATATATATATATATATATATATATATATATATATATATATATATATATACTACCCATCCATTGCTGGGGGAAACACGCATGGGGAAATGGATACAACAGCTAGAGAGAGACTTGTGCATATGCTGTTTTTAAAAGCGTAGACGCAAGATTATTTTAAACTTTCAATTCATTTTTTCTGATAGAATATAGAATAATAACCGAGCATCAATTATCAATTTTATACCGAATGGTTATATTTTTGAAGCAACTTCAACAACAATCGGCTTTACCAAACAGAAGCGTCATACAACTAACGTTGGTATAATCTAGATTCTAGGGACTTGTTTACGATAGCTCAATGCCACTTGCCATGATGAGATTATAATAAAATCATGATTAACTTACTACATGGGTGCGAGTAATTGCAACGAACAGTTTCGTGGTTTTAGAAACCCAGCTAGTTTTTAAAAACTTAATTGACTAAAGCGCTTGATCGCTTATTATTATTGTTGTTATTTTAAAGTTCCTGCTTTCATCAGCTGAGAACTTCTTCCGCAGTAAACAATTTAAAAATAACCCTTGGGGAATTCCGAAGGTCCGCTTTGCTTAACCTTCTATAATATTAACGGAGCGCACACCAAGAAACACCAGAAGAAATCATCAAATCAAATCAATCAAATCAAATTTATTTAACCCCAATGTCGTAAACGAATCTGAATCGTTTATTAATTATTATAAAGAAAGTTTGTTTTAATTTAATTTAATTTGTTTAATCAATTCATTCGTCCGATCATGCGAATTTCTTCTTCACGATTGTGTAAGTTTTCCTGGCTCTGGTTAGAAGAAACAAGAAGGAGATGAGTCGGAAAGAGAGCGCCAGTACCAGGAGCATCATGAAGTCAAAGAGCATGTTACCCCAAGAATCACGTGGTCATTTGAATATTCATGAGCTTGAAAACTCTAAATTCTCTTCGATCAACCAGCTTAATCATCTGTTATTAATAAAGCAGTCATAGCCTAACTATTGATCGAGAAATTACCAGCTGTGAAAGCTATAATATAATCGTTTGTTTTTATGACCTTCAACCGGGCAATTCACTCGCTCAATTATTTGTTTTTGTATTACAAACTTTTATTCAGATTACAATCTCTGTTTGTGTGTGTGTTTGTGTTTTTTCTCTGTACGCAAATCTTGCAAGTAAAATTTAACCAGCTTTTTGACTAGCTAGGAAGCTGAAACTTTCAGCATAGCTTTATATTGGATGACAATACATGAATAAATTTAACAACAAAAAAAACTTAATTTGAACATCTTTCGTATTTCTAAATCGAGTGTATTTGAAACAAAAGTTTGTGTTGAAAAACTAATTAATGGGGATTATAGTAGTTTTTAAATTCTCGAGGACATGGTAGTTAGGCGGTGTTGACGCGATGACGCAGGGGGACTCCGCGGATTCATGCCACGATTCGACAACCGCCATCACTTGAATATTGTTAGTTGTTATGCAGTTGTTAATTGCAGCTGATTTGTTACCTAATGATTGGCATTGAGGACTCCGATAGTGAATGATCGACTCAAAACCTGGGGTATGTCAACCAATACCCGCTGACGAGGCGACAGTGTTCGGTGCACAACACGGCGTGATGAAATCACTGGAATGATTTGGTTTGCTATTGATGGCGATACCCAGCCATCCGTTGTTGTGCTATGGATGGATTGATGGGTTTGGTCTGCAACTTGGTGAATGTGATTGTTTTGATCATGATTATAGAAAGGTGTGCATGACTGGTTGAAATTTAGGCGCCTCGTCTTTATTATTTTGATGTTTCTTTGCTTGTTGTTGCCGGCGCGAGAGCCACGGTGGCGTCGCAAACCAAGCCGAGATATGTTAAAGATTGTAGATGGTGGAATCGAACACCAGACGCTTCCTTTAGCCTGTAGCAGTTGGTCACGTGTATACAAATGACGTGCTAGGATTGGTCGTAGCAGAGCGGTTTCACAAGCAGGAACCATGGAAACCATGGCGGCTCTTCTTAGGAAGAAAGTACTGCCAGAAAAAAATTAGTTTCGTAATCCATTAGAGTGCATTGTTACAGAAAAGTAAAAAATAGAATCGGTAATTGACGGAAACAAAAAAGGTTAAATACGATAAAAAACGATGAAATCGTGCCACATAGACTGACGCGCTACAAGAGCGCCAAAAAAACTCCGTTACCATATTTTTAACGGGCTAAATAAACGGGCTCCACGGGCGTCCAAGAACAACTTAGTGAATTATATTTTGGTGAATTTATATTTATGAGTTAATGAATAAATTTATATATGATTGAAGAGTAATAACACATGAGTTAAAATTGAAAAACAAATAATTAGAAAATTAAAATAATATTTATTAACATTACATTGTTATCTTATTACTGTTAGTTATATTTTTGAATCTAATTTTATTTTTAACTAGCGGAGTACCCGGCGTTGCCCGGGGTTTTAAGGGTTTTTCTATCTGTTTTCTCTCTCGCTCCCGTTTCTTTCCTCGCTTGCTCTCCTGCTCCCGATCGCTTGATTTGATTGTTGTGTATCTCTTAGTGTTGAAATTTTATGGGTTGGGTTATTTCAATAAATCAGTTAGAGTTAAAACGACTGTCTTTTGATTCATTTGTTGAGTTTGTTTATTCAGTTATCAATACATACATTCAAAATCACGAAAAAGACAGAATAAAGAAACAATAAAAAATAAATAGTCATTAAAAAAGTATGTATGATTAATGAAGAGGTGCTGCATCAGGCCCCTCTGCATTTTATTATTATTATTATTATTATTATTATTATTATTATTATTATTATTATTATTATTATTATTATTATTATTATTATTATTATTATTATTATTATTATTATTATTATTATTATTATTATTATTATTATTATTATTATTATTATTATTATTATTATTATTATTATTATTATTATTATTATTATTATTATTATTATTATTATTATTATTATTATTATTATTATTATTATTATTATTATTATTATTATTATTATTATTATTATTATTATTATTATTATTAGGGATGTCACGGGTACCCGAACCCGAACCCGAGTTCGGTACTACCCGGTCTTTTTCTGATACCCGAACCCGAACTCGAACCCGAAAGTGTGAAAATTTGGTACCCGAACCCGAACCCGAACCCGAAAATGTGAAAACTTGATACCCGAACCCGAACCCGAACCCGAAAATGAGAAAACTTGATACCCGAACCCGAACTCGAACCCGAAAATGTGAAAACTTGATACCCGAACCCGAACTCGAACCCGAAAATTTATAAGCCTAATACCCGAACTCGGAGTTGTGAACAAATAAATCTTTATAAAAGCTGTGTCTTAGAGATTAATAAATTACAAGTTTTGTTGACGTAACATATTATACTAATCGCGAGCGTAGAAGTTTTGTATTATCACCTTTGCGTAACAAATAACACAAATACTTCATTTTATTAGTGATTGTGTAAACTAAACCACTAATCCGTTTGATTATAATCAAGCCGGACCGAGCCGCGAACGAACAAAAATAATTAAGCCTCCTTCGGTCGAAGAAATCGCGGATAGCCATGACTCTAAATTTTTTATTTCAGTTATATAACCTTATATTTATCCATTCATATACTCAAAGTTTTTCTGATATAACAAAGACCCTTTGTTATAAAGAAAATCTTGCATAATCCTAAACTTTAACTGGCAAAGTCTATAAATGATCTATGCGCCACAGTTATTTTATTGGCAAATGTGTAAGCTAGGACACTAATCCGCCTGATTACCCGACCGGACCGAGCCGCGAAAAAAATTAATAAATTATAATAATTTAAGAGGTAACGTATTATGCTAATCGCAAGCCCTGCAAATTTTGTATTATCACCATTGCGTAACAAATAACACAAATAGGTCATTTTATTGGTGAGTGTGTAAACTAGACCACTAATCCGCCTTATTATCTGGCCGGACCGAGCCACGAACGAACTAAAATAATTAAGCCTCCTTCGGCCAAAGAAATCACATTATATGGAAAGCTAAAAAAATAACTTGTTAGAGTTTATTCAATACGTGTAATGTCCAATGGATGAATTGATCGCTCTCGTTTGTATATGTATATACACTAGGTAAATTTAAAATTAATCCAGGAATTTGAAATCATAAACCAGTACCCGAACCCGAACCCGAACCCGGTTTTTGGAAAACTACAAACCCGAACCCGAACCCGAAAACTCGAGTTTTACAAACCCGAACCCGAAAACTCTAGTTTCACAAACCCGAACCCGAACTCGAACCCGAAAACTCTAGTTTCACAAACCCGAACCCGAACCCGAAAACTCCAAAAAGTACTACCCGTGACATCCCTAATTATTATTATCATTAAAAAATTGATTTAAAATCTAAATTTTTTTTCCAAAACTTTTTTATTTTAAATATTTGGGAAATCCAATTGACGCCTATGGATTTGTGTATTGTTTTCAATATCACGTTTGTGAGCGAAATTCGAATTTAAAAAATTATGGGAAGTGCTAGAAAATTTTATTACATATTTTTTGAAAAGTTCTTGGAAACTCTCTGCAACCCCTACCCTAATAACACCTATATATATATATATATATATATATATATATATATATATATATATATATATATATATATGTAAATGGTTTTCCAAAGTACGTTTATTTGTGCTAAAAATAGGTACTTTATGCTAATCATAAATGGTAGTTTAGACACTACCTGCCTCTGCTTTGAAATTGTATTTGGGCTTTCGTTCACGTAACACAGTTTTTTTTAACAAAACCGGCAAAATAAGCCATGGTCTTTGGCACCAAATAAATTATCATAATCTATGCAACAGTTTAGGCAAATATGAGCTGGATGAAAAAACCGGTCAATGTGTATACACCTTAAGAGAAGTCTCAACTGTAAGCATAAAACAAAAAATAAACAGATAGACATAAAGTTATCGATTTTAAAAGCTACAGTATTATAAAGTTTTTTTAGCAGTTTCGCAGATAATTGAAAGCAGTTTCGTTTATAATTAAAAAAACCCATGTAAAAACCATTTTTACTCAATCGGTCAATAAGAAAAATAGCTTAGTGAACGTAACCTCTCTATAGCAGGACATCAAGGCGGTGTGGTAGGACATCTTTTTTTTTATAATAGTTTACAGTCCTTCACACCAGGTGTTTTAAGACTCTAATGGCTGTATGTAGGAAGCACTTAAGTACTTCCTGTCGTGGATCAGAATTTGATCCTTTTTACTTTTACCTCCTCTTTTCTCTAGGCTTGGGAGTGGCTCATTGTTGTTGTTGTTGTTTATTTAAGTCCTTGTCACCTTTCAGCGTTTAGGACCAAGGGACTAGCTCTTTTTTTTTTTTTTTTTTTTATTATAGTTTATAGTCTTTTACACCATGTGTTTTAAGACGCGAGGACTGGCTCGCAATTAGCTTTACTTATATTCCTCTGTAAAGCGAGAGTCAGAGGTGTTTTATTTAATCATGGGTGATTTTGCTTCCATCAAAACAAATAATGTACGTTATTGTTAACTTAAAATTATCAATCAATTTTGACTTTAATCATAACAAATTTTTTGTTTAAAAAAAAAACTTCAGCTAGATAACCAGCCGTGTTGAAAGAGCCAACGACAAGAATCTTGAGAATTATATGCGTTTATAGTGGCGAGTAGATCAAAAATCATTGACTGGCTCTGATTCAAACATGATAAATGAGCAAGACCTTCTGGACATTTATTTACATATTTAAAGTTTCGATATCAAAATATCATGAAACAACAACTATAAATTTACCGCCGATAACTTTTAACAAAAGTACCGTCGATAGCGTTTGGTTAAAGTACCGTCAATAACGATGTTGATGACATATAATCTACCGTCAATATTATCGATACTGTTATAGATTTAAAATATTAACAACACTGGAGAACGTTTTAAAATGTTTTCGTGCAGTGTTGTTGTGCATTAAAGCTTCAAGATTTAAAAATAATACTTAGTTTTAATTTATCTATTTTTTAAAACATTCAAAATTTAAATTTAACGGGAACGGCAAAGCGACCAGGAGCGGGAGAGCAAGCGAGAGAGAAAACGATAGAAAAACCTATAAAAACCCCGAGCAACGCCGGGTACCCCGCTAGTTAGTTTCATAAAAAATTAAACAAAAATCAATCGGAAATGCTTTCTTTGTTCCAATTTAAGCTGTAAATGAATTCTGTTGTAAAAATGCAAAAAATTATACACTTTTACTTACTTTTACAAACTGATAATCTTGTGATGGATTTTTGACTTATTTCCCGTTATAAGATTGAACATAAATTGTCCATGCGTATTAGTTTTTACGATATTTTTAATTTGTCTTAAAAAAACTACTTTAAATTTTTTATTGTTTTACCCCGTCTTCGCACCTATTGTGTATTGCGTGAATGCCGTGATAAATAAAAAGCGGACAATAGCAGTAGTGGTTAACCGTAAAGTTTGTGAACTCTTTTTTACTTTTTTAATAAAATAAACATCTGAAATGAGCGCTAAAAAACGCCAGGGTTAAGAGTAAAGTTAGTTAGGCTGGCTAATCCATTTGAAGTGGGTCTGGTTGCTTTACCTAAGTTTGTTTGAAATTGTACTTGTTGAAAATACTTGCTTAAGTTAAGGTAATATGTATAAAAAATATCGATAGAATAAAAAAATACAAAATATATATATTTTATAGAATGAAGAAAGGAAATTTGCTTTCTTTCCTCATCACAAATAATTCTATTTTTTATAACTTCCACCACATTTGTGTTTTGAAAAAAAATGTTTTTTGAAAAATCCTCTGGGGTTTTTTGCAAACACCATTTATACCTTTTTTATATGATTATTATTGTCTCGTGTGTACTTTCATTAACGCTTGTAATAAACAAATTAATTACAAAAAACTTTGAGTTTTGGCATTATTGAAATAACCTGTAAAAACACAACAGTGACAGAGACTTTTTTTTATAATAGTTTATAGTCCTTTACACCAGGTGTTTTAAGACTGAAATGACTGTATGTAGGAAGCACCTAAGTACTTTCTGTTGTGGATCATAATTTGATCCTTTTAACTTTCCCCTACTCCTTTCTCCAGGTTTGGGACTGGCTTTCAAATGCAAGGCGGAGTTAGTGACAGAGACATAGTTACAGGAAACTTATACTTGGCTGATAGGACTGTCAGGTTACAATTTTGTAGAGACTGCAGAAGTGGTGGGGTTAGGTTGTTCAATTATTCCAGAATTCGCTATGACTTTTCAAAGGTTTGCATTACTAAATGTGATTATTTTTTTATGCAAAGTTCTTTGGAGCAAATCCAGTGATTAATAATAAGAGTTATTTATTGGGTATGCGGACTTTTCATCAAAGGACGATTCATCAAGGGACTGTTCATCAAGGACTATTCATCAAGGGACTATTCATCAAGAGACTATTCATCAAAGGACTATTCATCAAGAGGACGGTTCATCATAAGGACTGTTCATCTAAAGACTATTCATCAAGAGGACTATTCATCAAATTTTGAAGCCACTCCTCAACAACCTTTATCAATATATACCCAAGCTATTTTCAGCGTAAAATAATTTGATGTATTTTTAAAAGACAGTTCTTCATCTTTGATAAAATAAATTTTAAACATATCAGTAATTTAAAAAAAATAGTGATGGCATTCAGGGTTGTTAAGAGCGGTACTATTGGCTAACAAGATCGTTGATGGCAGCGCCGCTACATTTTTTAGCTGTTCTCGGCACTATTCGTACCGCTACTTTTATTAAAAAAACAAAATAAGTTTTTATATCAATTAAATGATTTTCAATGTATTTAGTTTTTATTTGAAGTATGCATGAAATCTGAGTCTGGTTGATTTATCGACGAGCGTAAGCGTCTCTTTGAAATGACCTTTTCTGACCTCGCTAAAGCGAGCGTGTTCGTCTCTTTGAAGTGTGGCAGAAGTGGTATACCGGGTGTTAGTGATGTTTTGAGGTGTATGGTATCTGGCTGTTTGAGTGTGTATAAACCTACAGTTTGTACGAACAGATGAAGGCAGTTTAAACTTTTTATTCAATGGTTTTATGCTCGTTTGATCTTAAGATCTTGACGTTATTTCTTGTCCAGTTGTTTTATTTACTGTATGTGACAAATAAAATTGCTGTATATTACAACCATGTCTTCTACAAACTTGTTGATTGCTCGAGGCATAAGCGTCTTTTAAGCGTGGCCCCTTGGGGTTAAACGAACGATGCCAGATTTGATATAGCGGGCATGCATAATGCTTTGATGTTTTTGTTGCCTTTGGTGAATGTGTACATATACGGTTTACGAAAACCGCCAAATTTAGTTTTGCTGGTGCTGTGACCGGGAGCGGGAAAGCGATCGGGAGCGGTAAGGCAACCGGGAGCGGGAGACAAGCGGGAAAAGAGAGCGACCGGGAGCGTGAGAGCAAGCGAGAAAAACGATCGAAAAACCTCTAAAAACCCCGGGCAACGCCGGTTACCCGCTAGTTCTTTTATAAAGTATAAAGTATTTGGATACAAGCACAGTAGCACTGTAAAATTGATATAAATTACTCCACGATTTGGTAACATATTTTGGTTGAAAATAACATCTTAAACAATTTTATTAACTTTTTTGATGAATAGTCCGCTGGATGAATAGACATTAGATGAACAGTCCTTATGATGAACCGTCCTCTTGATGAATAGTCCTTTGATGAATAGTCCTTTGATGAATAGTCCCTTGATGAATAGTCCTTGATGAACAGTCCGTTGATGAATCGTCCTTTGATGAACAGTCCTAGAATCATTTATTGTCTCTTGAGGAAAATCCAACTCTGTTCAATGAAGAATTTAGCAATCTTTTTTTTCACCAGAAGTCAAAACCGTTTCAAATGTGCCTGTTCAAAACAAAACAACAAATTCATTATTGTTTAATCTTATAACTTATTTTTCAAATTTTGAATCTTTCAACAAAAAACACACACGTAAAGCAAGGCCATTTAATGATTCAGTTTGAATCGCTGTCACGCTAATTTTATACGAATTTTGCTTGAAAGTTGTAGAAGAAAAATTAGATCTAATAATTGATCTAAGTTAGATAGTTTCTGGATTATAACAACATTCTAATTTGATGGTTGTTTACACATTATTTCAGGTATATTCAATAGCGGGCGTTAATGTACAGAAAATACGGCTGCATCAATAAAACACAGCAAAATAATTGAATTCTTACGATCTACTGGTTAAGAATTCTGGTTAAGACACTAATAGCTAAAAACTGAATAAAAAAGAAAGCTATTAAAAAATTTTTATATCTAATTTCTCAATTACCATTAATAAAATAAAACAACCAATAAACTAAGTTGAAGTCAAAAACAGTTTTAGAAGCAACAAGTGAATCAAAAAACAAAGTTGTTTAAAAACACATTTTTATATAATCGGTTGTGTAGGCCACATTCTGTTACATAAAAAACGAGCATAATAGCATTGACAATAAATAGTTCGACGAAAATATCACAAATAATTACTTGTTACACACTTTTACTTAACTTCAATTCTCTGTCTGTCTGTCTGTCTGCCTGTCGTCAAATTTTGCAATCGATTTTAAACTAACTTCCCGATGAGCTAGAGACTTAAAAATTTAAACACACTTACGAACAGATCAACAATGCATTTTATCAAAATTTTGGATTGATTTGACAAAATTTAATTAAATAATTATTTGTGATATTTTCGTCGAACTATTTATTGTCTATGCTAATATATTTGTCTTTTATGTAGTAAATAATATAAACGTGTGTTTTTAAAAAACTTTGTTTTTTGCTTCACTTGTTATTTTATTATAAAAATAAAAATTTGACTTTTTTAAATTATGGAGAAGTTGTATTTTAAATTTCTTTAGTTTTGAACGCGATTCTTTTTTCAACTGTTTAAAGCTTTAAAGTTAATTGATGTCAAATTTAATACTAAATAAGTTGTTAATTTTTTTATAATTAAAATTAATTATTTTTTTTTTATTAATACATTTTTGCAAAATAAACTAGAGCGAAAATGGCAAAACGCACCCACGCACGCAATATTGACAGAAATACCCGACAAAATGCGTATTGAAGTTGTTTCGTGTAAACATAGACTTATACTATATATACCTAGACACGCAATGCACCCTATGTGTCTATGGTAAGTAGCGAGGACAAATCAAAGCGAAACTTTATGGCCCTTGTATTACGTGATCAACGTGTTTTAGGTTAATACCACAAGCACAGCAATCTTTGAGAGTTTTTTTACTTTAAAATTATGCAAAAAATGTGTTTCAAATATTTTAATAAAAAAAGTGAATTGGTCAATTGAATCAGGTAATATTTTTTATACCCAGCTTTGGCCCTAGTGAAAAGGCCATCTTAAGTTGCATCGCGCAATTTGCATGCATTGCATGTCTAGATATATAGAGTATATGTCTATGTGTAAACCCCACTGATCTCTATATTAGTCTATATAAAGAGATCAGTGGTAAACCCTCACTGTCGCAAAGATGCCGCGCTCTTGTATGCTCTTGTATACTGTATACGGGAGGTCTAAAAAACAAAAACTGGACGTACTGAGATTCAGGAGACGACACACACATTGAAATTTGTACTAGGAATGGAAGTAGTTATTTTTATTGTTAAAATCACTTAAGTTACGCAAAACATTGTAAAATAAACTCTAACAAAAACCAAAAGTAAGCAATGTTAGCTAGCTGACATTAGATTTTTAGTTAAAATTTTTTATACGTATAACGCAATTTGGCATTTGACTAACAAACTATTTAGAAATTTAGTAGTGACTTTTTTTTATATGGTTAACAAAAAGTCTAATGCGCCAACACGATGGAAAAAGAAGAATCCCACTGAGCGTTGTGTGAAAATTTACTTTATCCCTCTGATACACAGGAGTCGAAGGTGTTTTACGCATCTTCTTACAAATTAATAATTTGTATCTTCAACTGAAAACAAAAGATTTTTTAAAGCCGTTTAAATATCTATCCATTTGTTAATATATATCTATATCCGTCCATAAAATGGTATATTTGTCGGTTTTTCTGTTTATCTACAACATGATTTAACCCCACATCCGTGCATTTAATTGACCGATTGTGTTCGTCCATCCATCTAACCATCCTCCTTATTAATTTATTCATTTTTGCACTTGAAACTTGTTATAAAAACCCTACATCCTAAATTCAATTGCCTCGGTACCAATCCTAACCTTCTATTCACATGGAAACAATCAAAACTCTGGACTCAAACTAATTTATGTAGAGAGCCTGCTCAAGCAAATCAACGCCGTTACATAGCTTGACAGTTTTTTTTGAAGTTTTTGATCAGGAAAACCAGCAAAATTTAATTTGTTTATAAATCCAAGTCATTTTTATAATTTACAGTTCTGAATTGTTATTGCTTCTATAAAAACGTTTAAACAAAGTTTATTTTTTTACAAATTTTTATTCTAATGATCAAAGGTTTGCCATTTTCATATCAAAAACAGCATAACAAACAAGATGTATATTTGTATGACCAATACTTAATATGCTGGTTTGGAGTATAGATAGGAATTGACCAAGGAAGGGATCTCAACCGTCAACAAACCGTGTACAGTTTAGTTTCTGTATGCCGTAGGAAATCCATATTCAAATATGAATAATATGTTTTTGTATAACAATCATGCTACAAATGCAATAAAACAACAACTAACACAGACTTTATTTTGACGATCCTAGCAAAAAGTGGACTTGATCAGATAACCACAATTTTTTAATAAAGCTAGCTGTTTTCAGATAATAATAAAAAAATTTTAATTTTTGCATTTGTTTGAGATTACTTATTTCTTATTTTGTTTTAAATCGCTTGCATATACAAACGATATTGATAGTTGTGAACTCGAAAACACAAAGTCAGTGAAATTGCCATTTTAATTAAATTCTTTAGTGTCACTATACTATTATATAGAATTAAATCTAATGTGCGCTTCTGAGCGCTAAAATTCATACCGATTTGCTAACCGCAGCTGTTGAATCATTTTTTATGTTATTGTATAGCGAAAGTTAAATGTGTTTTATTGAATTCTTGTAACTGCTGATCTATTAATTAGTAAAAAATAAATTTTGTAATAAGTGGAAAACAAATAAGGTCAAATAAAACTTATAAATACTGATTATCATTATGCCAAAACCAAAAATATGACTGTCTATGAATTTATATTACTAATGAAATATTTAGTTGTAAAAAATGTACACTATGTGTTACTTTCTAGATCTTTTGTTATCCATTTTTTAGAGGACTTGACTTTAATTCTTCCGCCCCGCTGATCAGCTTTTTGGAAGGTACGATGGGTGAGCCTTAAGGGGATGAAACCCAGAGTTATCCCACCCGCTAACACCATCCAATTATGTCACTGAGTTGTTCATTGACAAGGTATTTTGAAACACAATGTTTCCAGAAGAATCTTAGTTATTATCTTATTTCCTCGGATGAGTTACTGTACATCTACTTTTTATTTTCAAAATTTGTAGTTAATCAGTTAGTAATGCAGAGAAATCAGCAGCATCAGTCTCTGTAACTAACTGACACCCGACACCGAACAATACTCGATGCGACTTTTAAATGACGCGCAACGTCAACTGTATTTTATTACTTTTTTCTAAGATTACAAAATTATTGTAGCAAGCACTTAAGTAATTCATCGTTGCATACTCCAGGCATATTACGTAAAAGACAAAAAATACAAATGGGGAGAGTGAAAGACCCCACAAGCCGTTGTGTAAAATTTTACTTTATGTTGTTGAAACCCGGTTCTTAGAGGTGTTTGTATAAATTTTCTCAGAAATTAATAATGAATTAATATGTAAGAGAAAAAAAGAGATAAAAAAATAAGAAAAAAAGGGAAAAAGAAGGGCAAGAAAGAAAAATAAACTACATGACCAAATACAAACAAATTGTCACCCTTAATTATTTTTTAATAAAAATGTTGTTTTGATTAAGCAAGTCTTAAGTAAGTTAACTAATAAAAAAATCCTTGGCCACAAGTTTATTTATTTTTCTGAATAATTAGTTAAAAAATAATTAACTTATTATCGATCGTCAACACTCATGACTTTAAACAACAGAACAACATCCAAGGTTTTTAATTTTATCTAAAAAAAACTTGATTTGGTGTCCTAAATTAATTTTCATATATCTAAATATAACTAATATATTTTTGCGCACATTGTTCTAACCAAACAGTTCTGCACCAAATCTGTATTATATACAGATCAAGAAATAATGCTAAAGATGCACAAGTGTTTAAATAACAGATGTATAATAACGTATGACAAGTTCTTCATTTGGCAATAAAAATATCACTAGTTTCTCTAATTGACATTTTTATTTATTTAAAATTTAATCGGTTTGATTTAAACTTTATAATTATCGTATTATTTCTTCTGATTTCAATATTTCTACTCATCTTATGTATCTTGATTTTTCTCTGCTTTTGATACTGTTGATCACACTCTATTGTGTTTCAACATTGTTATTTGTTACTTACAACATCACAATAAAATGGGAATAAAATAAATGTATTTTGTATTTGAAAAAATATGTTAATGTTTTTATATCACTAAATTTTATCTAATGTTTTTTGTTTCAAAAATAATGTTACAAAAACAGTGGATTACAATAAAACACAATTTATTTAACTCAGCGTCAGACATACTGCTTACAGTTTTTACCAATGCTTTTATTAACTCGTCGGCTCTGTTTCTCTGTCTGTTTCTCTGTCTGTTTCTCTGTCTGTTTCAAATCTTGCAATCAATTTTTGAGTCACTTCCTGATGTTAGATTTCTTTCAAATTTTGCATACATGCTCAAGATAGAAGACAATGCAATATTCAATTATTAGTTTTACAATAAGTCAATTAATTTAGTTAATTTTCTTGAGGATTTTATCGAGGGGTTTCTTGAGGGTTTTCTTGAGGGTTTTCTTGAGGGTTTTCTTGAGGGTTTTCTTGAGGGTTTTCTTGAGGGTTTTCTTGAGGGTTTTCTTGACCACAAAACGCTAACCGACTGGCAGACTATTTTACCAAGTTAACACGAACCACACTCACTGACCGCGATTCTCAAGCGTGTACGAAATTTTCATGAAAATAGTTGAGATATTTAAATTCGATGCTTTTTGATGATATTTTTATTATTATTACCAATGCTTTTATTAACTCGTCGTCTCTGTTTCTCTGTCTGTCTGTTTGTTTCTCTGTCTGTTTCAAATCTTGCAATCAATTTTTGAGTCACTTCCTGATGATAGATTTTTTCAAATTTTGCATATATGCTTAAAATAGAAGACAATGCAATATTCAATTATTAGTTTTACAATAAGTCAATTAATTTAGATAATTTTAATTAATTTCGATATTTCGATATAATTAAGATATTTCGACTTTAACATAAAATAAAAGAGTAATATAAGAAAAAATTGATTGCAAAATTTGTGTTTTAATTACATATAGGAGCATTGGTTTTAAAAATTCGTTTTTAATTTACTTGTTTATGTTGAAAATGTTGTTCATTTCAGACGGGATAGTTTTTTATTAATAGTTTTCTTACTAATAACTGTAATCGTAATTAAAAAATTCTGGCCGACCAAATAAAAAATTTTAAAACAATAATTTTTGTGTTTTAAAATGGGATTAGTTCAAAATTGTTTTATCAAATTGATATGAAATAAGCAAAACACTTTTAAATTATTTAACTTTTTTTATACAATAGGAAAACAACATTGTATTCCTCATACTTAGATTTACACAGGTACCTACACAGTCTCCCACAAAAAGTAGATAACACGATTGATTAAAAAACTACTCTACAGTTTTAGTTTTGAAATCACCTCACCTATTGTAGAAAAATAATAGCCCATAAACGTAACCAGAGCCCGAGGTTAGGTTACTGGTGTGTGTGTGTGTGGTTTGATTAACGTCTGTATCTGTCAATTAGACAATTTAGACGGTATGTATGTTTGAGTGTTTGGTGACGTGTTTGTGTTGGCTTTGAGGAAGGGAGGCCACCGAAAGCACCAGGCTTTCGTGGGTACAAGGCTCGACTCACTCCAGCCCGCCAACTAGTGAGGTGCAATAAGTTGGACAAGGACCGGCAAATCGACCTCCCATGCAGCTAGCAATTTAACCAGCCTCGGGTGATCTTCATAGGCTACGGTATCGCTCCGCCGCCTCCCAACTCCCTAATCGCCTCACTAGGTTACTGGGCTTGCAGTTTACGTTAATTTAATGCGATTAGTCAAAAGTGTTTTACAATTTCGAAGCAAAACTATGAAAGTTGATAATTTGATAAATTTTCGTTTCGTTATTGATACCATTTAGCTAAATTTGAAAACTTTTTTGGATAATTTAAAAACTTCTACAGTTTCAACATATAAAGTCAATGCACGTGGCAACCACCCTCATTATGACACTAACAACATTCAAGTTTATGAACATATCCAATCTTGTTATGTATATACAAGGGACGTTCACGGGACTTATGCAGTTTGAGTTAATAAACGGAACCCGCCATATACCATGGACTCCTATCTATCTAGAAGTCCATGAATATACCATCCATCTTAAATACCGCGTTCTTCTCGCCATTAGAATTTTTATTATACCAATGATGATTTTTGAGCCGGGGGTGTTTTTTGCTTTTCGTTAAATATCGGACTGAAAAATGTTGTATCAGTTATTTCATTTTCAATTTAATAACACTTTATAAAGCATTATTTTTACCGCTCTATAATAACTAAATATTATAAAAAAAAAAACAAAATCTAAATCGTAACAATCAACAAACAAAAAATTATAATTAACAATGTTTAGGTGATAAAAGACTACTGTATTACTTAACCCTTGTTTTCATTTTCATTTCAAATTTTTAGTTAACAACTGTGAATCATATAAAAACTAAAATTAACAACATTCTTGCTGAGTTACTATGCCACAGCCAACGTCCACTATAAGCTTTTAAATGTTTTTTGGTGTTATTATATACTAAAAATTGAAGACTGTTTTTAAATTTTAATTATGTCAGTTTATTTTTTTTCAATGTTGAAAAATAAATATTTAGAACCAAAATAATAAAAAGCTTGACTTTTTCACTCACGACTATTTCCATCTCCGCCTGTTCTTCAGGTCGCTTTCCTCTTTCTTTTCGCTATCCGCCTCTTCTCTCTTTCCTGATCGCTCTCCCGTTCTTGGTCGCTTTCCCACTTGGTTCGCTCTCCTTTTCCAACCTCCCCCCTCTCTCGTACCCGTTCTCCCGCTCTCACTTGCATTCACAATCCCGCTCGCTCTTCCGTACCCGTTCGTTCTCCCGCTTGCGTTTTTCTTCATTTTCCCTTCTATCTTTTCTTTGCCAATAAAACGTAAAATAGATTTACTAAAAATTGCTTAAAACTTTCTTTAACTTTGTTGCGTCAACGAAATTTGAATTTGGTTGAGCAATAACCTTTGACGCTCGCACGAAATAACTTTTTGCCTAGTAGTTTATAGTCGTTTACAGGTTGTTGTTGTTGTTCTTGTTGTTTATTTAAGTCCTTGTCACTTTTCCATCGTTTACAGTGGCGTAGAAATGGGGGGGGGCGGACGGGGCAAATGCCCCAGGCGGCACTCAGGAGGGGGCGGCAAAATTGAAATATAAAAAAAATGACTTGACCTTTTTATAAAAATGGAGGAAAAACTTTAAAAGAGTCGAATTTTTCCTATTCTGACCTACAATTTCGTTGCGTATCTTCGTTTCTGGGTG
This sequence comes from Erpobdella octoculata, assembly GCA_963978895.1. Lineage (NCBI taxonomy): Eukaryota > Metazoa > Annelida > Clitellata > Hirudinida > Erpobdellidae > Erpobdella > Erpobdella octoculata. Next base: position 25,114,936 of record OZ022243.1, on the reverse strand, counting down.
CGAGTACTGAATGAGATTAACGACTCACAGAAGTACTTACAAACTCGTGGCCTAGGACTTGATGTCTGTGCATCAAAGATGCAGTCGCTCTTGTCTTTCCTGGTCGAAGAGAGAGGTTCTGTTGTTTTAGGGGCTCATGCTGCAGCTGTTGCGTTTTGTGAGGAAATGAATATTCCCATAGAATGACGAATAAGGAGAAAGAAACGCTTGCCTAGAAAAGAAACAACAGATATAGGACTGACTATGCAACAGGAAATGCGAATGGAACACCTTAAAATGATGGATCGACTCACAGCCGAAATTTCCAGACGTACGCAAGAGCTCCGCAATCTTAACATTCACTTTGGCTTTCTGAAAGCAGCCTATTTTCTAGACGTAAATAATAATTCTGCCATGAAGGAGAATGTTAATTGTGTGACAAATACAGATGTAAATGCGACTGACTTGCTTTAAGAGATAAAACGATTTCGAAAACATGCAAAGAGCTTTTCCGGCATAACAGGAGAAGACGTTTCACAGTTTGGATCTTGAGAGATGCTGCAGTGGATTGTGAAGTGGACTCTTATTGAATGCTTACCGAATCTCACTATTCTTCTTTGCATCTTCCTTACGATTGGTGTCTCCGTGGCAAGTTGCCAACGCAGCTTCTCTAAGCTAAAGCTTATAAAAACGTTTCTCCGATCAACCATGATTCAGAAGCGACTTACAAATTTGGCTATTCTTTCCATAAAAAAGAAAGGTGCTGAAAAACTCGATGATGATGAAATCTTGAGTGATTTTGCAGCCATTAAAGCAAAAAAGATGTGATGCTGTACTCTTTCATTCCAGTATACAGTATATTGCGTTCCTGTATACTATTCATGCTTACAATACTATGTACTACTTTGGTTTAATAACTTCTATTTGGCCAGTTCATAATCATAACTAATAAAAGAAGATTCATTGAATTATATAAAATATTAGAGGAAATTAGACAATTCGCGTGAAAATGTGTGAAAATTGCTTTAAATGTTGCTAAACTTAAAAACGGAGTTACACCTAATTGGGGCTAAGTGCTAATGCACAGGCAGGATAGTTTCGGTAAAGATGCCGAGAAAATTCGTAAAAATTAGGAGCGGCATTTTTCTCCTTCGCCCCTAGTGAAATATTAGGTTACTACGCCACTGATCGTTTAGGACAACAAAAAACAGGCTTTTTTTTTATAATAGTTTAAATTCCTTTACACCAAGTGTTTTAAGACTGAATTGGCTGTATATAGGAAGCACATAAAAACTTCCTGTCGTGGATCAAAGTTTGATCCTTTTAACTGTTCCTCCTCCTTTATCCAGGCTTGGGACTGGCTCGACATGTTTGATTCTTAAGTTTTGAAATGCTGACAGTCAGTGGTGTTTTGTTTACCAGGCAAACCCAACAACTTGGATTTAGAAGTGAAAATATTAAATTAATTTATATACGCTTGCATTTCTGTGCGAGTGTTTATGTGTACCAATGACACACTATGCAATATAAATTTAGACCTACTTTCCGACCAGTTTTTTACAGTTAACTGTAAAAAACTGGTATTGTATCTAAACTAAATTTAAAAAGAAGTAAAGGAAAAAACGAGTTTTTCAACACAAACTTTGATTTCAAATACACTCGATTTAGAAATACGAAAGATGTTCGAATTAATTATTTTTTTAATTGAATCATGTATTGTCATCCAATATAAAGCTATGCTTAAAGTTTCAGTTTCCTAGCTAGTCAAAAAACTGGTTAAATTTTACTAACAAGATTTGCGTACAAAGAAAGACACACAAACAAACAGAGATTGTAACCTAAATAAAAGTTTGTAAAAATATTAAAAAAACAAAAATGTGCAAAAAACAAAGTTTTTTACAACACACTTTTTTATTTTTTTTAAATTATGAAAATCGATTTATAAATGCAATAATAGTTTTACCATTGTTTATAGCATTACTTTATTCAACATATCAATAAGTTTTTGTTCTAGTCATAATTACCTAAAAGTTTTTTTAATTGACGCAAGCACAACCTAGTGAATAATTTTAAATGCGTTACAAAATAAATATTCAAATTATATGAAATAATGATTAAATCGCTTTTGGAAACTGTTGAATATTGTTTCAGCCGTGACACGGCTTGGATATCCGAAGTATCCGGTTTCGATTCCAGGTTCGGCACGTAGTTTCCTTGAGCAAGAAATTAACTCAAACTGCTCAGGCCAAATCAGCCTTTCACCCTTCACTGGCCGACAAATGAGTACCAGTTTCCCGACTGGGGGTAATAGGGTTCGGCACATTCCGATTTCGGATAAGATAAGATAAGATAAGATAAGATAAGATAACGTTTATTATAGTGGTTTAGAAGACTTTACGCCTATAGACAACCACTTCGAATTAAAAATAATAATAAATAGAATAAAATAAAATAAATGATAATATCAGATAAATAAACTAATAAAACTAATAAAAATAAATAATTGCATAAAAAATCAGTATCCATGCCTGGATAGCGCTACTTTAAAAGATGTGGTAGTCTCAGATGCTACAGTGTCATCGTCCAAGTCATTCCATATGTTTACCACTCTAGAACTAAAAAAAGCCTTTTTTAAAGTCTTTTCTTGTTTTTTAAAAATCTTGTATCTATGTCCCCTAGTGCTTTGAATCGGTGGTTGTTCGAAAAACATTGCTGGTGTTAAATCCTCTTTTCCTGTTATTATCTTGTAGGCTTCGATCAAGTCACCCCTACTTCTCCTTTTCTCTAGAGTTGTTAAGCCGCATTGTTTTAATCTTTCTTCGTAAGGTAACTGGCTTAAATGCTTAATCAACTTTGTAGCCCTCCTTTGTACCTTCTCCAACACTACGATGTCCTTTTTTAAAACAGGGCTCCAAGCTTGTACACAATATTCTAGATGTGGTCTTACCAAACATTTGTATAGTCTGATAATTATTTCCTGGTTTCGACTTATTATTGTTCTCTTGACCAATCCTAAAATCTTATTGGCTCGCTTTGCTGCTTCCGCACACTGTCTTGATGGTTTGCCGCTATTGTGTACTACAACTCCCAGATCTCTTTCCTCTTCAGATGTCTTCAACAATATTCCTCCCATCTCATACTGAAACTCTTGATTTCTCTTACCCATGTGCATCACTGAGCATTTATCTACGTTGAACATCATTTGCCAGTCTAGGGACCATTGGTATATTTTTGCAAGATCTTTCCTTAAAATGTCGGCATCCAGCTCACACTCTACTTTCATGGATAACTTTGTGTCATCAGCAAATTTCGAGACCTTTGAACAAGTCGCTAAATCAAGGTCGTTAATGAACAGAACAAATAGTAAAGGTCCCAAAACGGATCCTTGCGGTACACCACTTTTTATGCTTTTCCACTCAGAGTATTTCCCTTTAATTCCCACTTTTTGTCTTCTGTCAGCTAGCCATTCTTTGATCCATCCTCGAATATTACCTCCTATTCCAGCCGCTTCTATTTTTCTCATCAACCGTGTATGTGGTACTTTGTCGAAGGCTTTGGCAAAATCCAGATAGACTATGTCTACAGGGGATCCTTTATCTAAGTGGGTATAAACATTTTCAAAACAATCTAGCAAATTTGTTAGACATGATCGCCTTTGTACGAATCCATGTTGGCTGTTTATCAAAATGCTGTGGTGTCTAATGTGATTCATTAATTCGAGCTGAATGATTTTTTCCATGACTTTGCAAATAATACACGTGAGACTTACTGGACGATAGTTACTTGCCTCAGATCTGCTACCTTTTTTAAAGAGTGGTACAATGATTGCATCTTTCCAATCACGAGGAATTTCTCCAGTTTTCAAGGACCTGTTCATTATTTCTGCTAACACATCGCTTATTTCGTGTCTTACTTCTCTTAAAAACATGGGATGTAATGCATCGATACCCGGACTTTTATCTGTTTTTAGGTCCTTCAAGTGTCTTTCAACGTTCTCTTTTGTGATAACCACATCAGTCATTTTCTCGTCTATTTTTCCATTAAACATGTTAACAGGTTCCGGTATGTTTTCTATGTCTTCTTCAGTAAAAACCGTACAAAAATAATTATTTAACATTTCAGCTACCTCTTCATCGTTTTCAACCACTTCGCCTAACTTATTTTTTAACGGCCCCACTAGGTCTTTTCGTTTTTGCTTACTTCGGACATACGCATAGAAACTTTTGCTGTCATTTTTTATATTATCCGTCAGCTTTTTCTCATAATCAATTATGGCTCTTTTAATGCTTTTTTTTGTCTCATTTCTTTTCTTGACATATTTGTCGCGAAATTGTTGCAGTATTATTTCTTTGCCTGTCTCATTATTACTTGCAGCTGCAATTTCATTTCCATTTTGAAGTGTTTGGAACCTTTTCCATGCTTTGATTTTTGCTCTTCTTATTTTTAAGACTTCCTTTGTTATCCATGGCTGTTTCCTGACAAATATTTTCTTAATGGGTATGATTTCTTGAATGACCTCCTCCATGCTCTTTTTGAATAACATCCAGCTGTCATTTACATCCACCGATTCAATTCTTCTCATTATATTCATGTCTCTTATTTTGCTTCTTACTTTGTTATAATTTGCTTTAAAAAAATTGTAGCTAATATGAGAATTTATTTTCATGTTACAATCCTGCAGTATTATTTCAAATCTTACAATTTGGTGGTCACTAGAATGAAAAGGCTCTCCTACAGAGATGTTCTCTATAATGTTCTCATCAGAAGTTATTACCAAATCTAATATATTTTTGTTTCTTGTTGGGTTCATGACATGTTGATGTAAAAACTCCCCATTAATACAATCCAAGAATTTATTATCTTGATGTCTTTCTCCTTCCATGTTTATCCAGTTTATATCATAATTGAAATCTCCCATTATCAATACAGATTCCTGGCTAACCCTACCTAATAATTCACACAAACCATTATCCACACTTTCATCTACATTTGGGGGTCTGTAGCAAACACCTATTAGTAAACTGTTTTTAGCTCCATGCTGTATATCACACCAGAGACTTTCTTTAAACTTATCGCTTGATATATCTGTTCTTTCCACTGCCTTTATTTCATTTTTAACATATAAAATTATACCACCTGCACCATGCCCCTTATTATTTTGATTTTGCCTGTCTTTCCTAAACATAGTGTACCCATTAATTGCTAGTTCAATATCTAATATATCTTCCTTTGCCCATGATTCTGTTATACCAATGATGTCAGGTTTTTCTAATTCCACATAAACTTCCAATGCACATCTTTTTTCTTTGCTTACTATACTTCTTACATTGGCATAGAAACATTTCAATATTGTTCTTTTTAGTTTAGTTACACTATTGAAACTCTGCCTATTTATTGCTTTTATTATTGCACCTTCTTGAGCTTTACTATTCTCATATTCCCTGGCACACCCTTCACCTTGTATATCCATTCCCCCGACTGATCATTGTTCTGTTTTTCTTTTGCTTCTATAACAAGTTTCTTGCATTGTTCTCTCTCTATTCTAGTCATATCGTGGGTCACAGAGACCCTTCTAAACTTTTCCTCTGCATTCTTGAGTTTAAAAAGTGACTCTAATATCAAATTTTTCTTTGTTGCTTCCTTCAGTTCAACAAGTAGAGGTCTGTCTTTTTCAGATTCCCTGCCAAGTCTGATCACTTTTTTTATATCTAAACTTTCACAAGATACTTCAAGTACTTTAAATAGTGACAACACAGATTTTCTATCTTCGGTTCTTTTCTGATCTTCTTTATCTGCAGCACTCTCTGCCATCCTATGAATTATAATGTTGTTCCTTCTAAGTTCATGCTGGTCTGTATTTTTTATCTTATTTTCCACTTTATTTACTTTTTCTTTTATTGCCTTTATTTCTTTTTTGGTCCATTCCTCTTCTTGGATTGAAACGTTAGTTTCCCTGGTCCCATTATTATTGGCTGCTGATGATTTGGAAACAAGCAACTCAGCAAACTTTTCTTCAATCTTTTGATATGCTTTCTTTTCACATACCTCCAGCTGTTTTTCAACGAGTTTTTCCTTTACTCTTCCTATTCTGCAGATGTCTTTAATAGCAATTTCTCGACCTCTTTCTCCAACTTGTCAATTCTCAAACAATTGTTGCATACAGAATCTATGAAGTTTTCACCGCTTCCATACATACTACAGTTAATGCACTTAATCATTTCCTTGCTTTTGAGAACACGTGCGGGTGGCAGGAAACTGTGTAATCCCATATGCACGAGTCGTTCCCGGCGCCTCTGTGGTTCCACAACACTATAGTGCGCCTAATTTTCTACTACTACTACTACTACTACTACTACTACTACTACTACTACTACTACTACTACTACTACTACTACTACTACCACTACTACTACTACTACTACTACAACTACTACTACTACTACTACAAGTCTATGCTGAAAGCTTTAAAATTCTAACGTGTCTAAAAGTTGGTGAAAAATCCATTCAAAAAAGCTGACTACAGACAGAGAGACAGGAAAATGTCAATACAGACAGAAAAACAGAGAAGTAAAGTTAAATAAAAGTGTATAAAATATAATAAAAAAATCGTGTACGTTATGATTCCGTTTTGGACCATCGTTCGTTTTATGAATACAATTTTCGGGTTAGTGCCTACTGATCCCAGGACAACTGATCCCAGGACAACTGATCCCAGTACAACTGATCCCAGGACAACTGATCCCAGGATAACTGATCCCAGTACAACTGATCCCACGGATAACTGATCCCACGGACAGCTGATCCCATGGACAACTGATCCCATAGACAACTGATCCCATAGACATAAGCAACTCATTTTTAACTCATTTTTTGACGATAATGGTGGTGGTGATGATGCTTACGTAGCCAGCTTACGATGGCTGGCTGCATACGACAACGGTGGTGGTGATAATGATACTGGCTACTCCAGTTAGTAAACGGAGAAATAATATTTGTATAAGCGCACGAGGGCACGATACACAGTCGAAATGAAATTGACAAGTTCGTATTACTTTTCATCGTTTCACTCCATTCTACGTGAAGTTCATAATGAGAAATGGAACCGCGCCAATCCAAAAATAATAGAGTTTAGCTCATTTCAGAAGTTGTTTTTTTCGAAGATATGAATTAAATGAATTAATGAACACACTCCAACATTAATTCTTATCGGCTTATTTAGGAGTCCATGACTAGGACCATCACTACAGCATCCAAACATACTCATACATACATAATACATACATACATACATACATACATACATACATACATACATACATACATACATACATACATACATACATACATACATACATACATACATACACATACATTCGTACATACAAACAGAAATCGGAAATTATGTATGTTAATATCAGTTTATTGATTGCAGAAAAAGTGAAATATAAAATGATGCAGATATGGGATCAGTTGTCTGTGGGATCAGTTGTCCATGGGATCAGTTGTCAATGGGATCAGTTGTCCGTGGGATCAGTTGTCCCGGGATCAGTTGTCCTGGGATCAGTTGTCCTGGGATCAGTAGTCCTGGGATCAGTTGTACTGGGATCAGTTGTCCTGGGATCAGTTGCGATGATCCCACAATTTTCATGGCGTCATATAAATTTAAGCTAAGGTTTGTTTGTGTCCACAAGTTTTTTCTGTTTAGAAAGCTTCACTTAAACATTTAGATTTTTTAATATTTTTAATAAGTGGTTTAATTGCTATAAAAGTGTTCTAAAAGTACAAACTGTAAATTTTGTGCATAATATTTTTGTTCAAATTTCCTCAATAGTTAGATTGAGTAAAGAACACTCTTTCCAAACATGTGCACGGAATTAAGCGATTAGTCAAATCAAAAACCGAAAATGTTTTTTTCCGGGTTAAAAAATAATTAAAGAAGTGTATTCCAATAAAGGATAAACGTGGGTTGAATATTTATAAATTTAAGCCTAATTCAGTATCTGATTTTGATATGTCAAACACTTTGAAATTATAATTTTAGTTTCATTGATATTAAAATACAAAAGCTCTCGCAGTGAAGCAGCTGGTTCACTTTGGTGATATCCTCAGCAGCTACAATCCACAGGAGTGCACATCTTTATTAATTTAAGTTATTATTATCATATCACGTTAACAAAATCACACAAATATGAACCAAACACCATTTATTGTTTAACAATCAATTAAATAAGCAACAACAACTAAACTAACCTAATATGTATCTAAACAAAATACATTTATTAACTTTAATTCTAATGTAACTCAAATGTATTTCACAACAGAAGATAATAGTGTCAAGCTCAATTTTCAAATGATTTACCAATATATGTAAGTTCTTCACCACAAGTATTTTATTAATTATAAATAAAGATAAATGACAATAATTAATAATGGAATAAATGAACCTAATTAACTTTCAAAGCCACAATATCCAAAGCAAAGTTCAACAATAAAGTTTTCAACAAGCAGATAAGTTGAAACATGAAATATTAAGTCATCCAAATGTTCATTCAGTATGGTGAAACGTTAATGTTAGAATCAATTACGACCCAAGGGAGTTGGCAGTGACAGCCACCCCTCTCTCATAGAAGCAATGATCTTTTCCTGATCCCTCACCAGATGTCTCAAAGTCAACGGTGAAAAGAAGCTGAGCTCTCGAAGCATTCAGGTAAACAGGCAGGTTGATTCGCGATTCAGATGGTGCCACACTGTCAAACCTTGAGAAAATTTAAGTGCAAATATATAAAATTTTTGCGTGGCCTAGAAGTCAAAGGATTAACGCCACGTTAAACATTGTCAAAAAGAAACAAAAAAAATATGACTAGAATCTATATATATAAATGCAAATCCAAACCACTGGACCAATTTTAACAAAATTTGGCACTGAGGTAGATCTCAAAGAGCAGAGAAAGAATAGGTTAGTTTATAATTAATAAAACTTTCCAGGACAAAAATGCTTATGTATGAACATCAAAGGTTATTTACTGAGTAGCAAAATTCAAATTTAGTTTACATAACAAAGTTTTAAGGTTTCAAGCAGCTTTTAGCAAATCTATTTTATGTTTTATGGGCAAAAAGGAAGAAAGAAAAGGGGCAGGAGCAGTAAAGGGAACGCGAGCGGGATTGGGAAAGCGAGTGGGAAACGAAGAGTAAGCATGAGAGCGAGAAGGAGCAGGAGACCAAGCACTAACGGGAATGCAAGCGGGGATGGAAACAGTAGCGAGCTGGAGCAAGAGAGAAAACTATAGAAAAACCTTTAAAAACCCGGGGCAACCCCACTAGTTAATAAATATATATTACACTTGTTATTATTATAATTATTATTGTTGTAAGGTTTAATGAATAATAATTCATTAAAAAACAAATAAAAAAAAGAATAAAAATGAAATTACCGAATCCACTTCAAGTAGACAATAGGAAGATCAGTAGAAATTGTTGATGACAACTGAAGAGAATTGTTATTGCAAACAGATCCTTGCAGCTTTAGTCCTGTAATGCACATAAAACACATGTAAAATATTTAATTCTACAGCTTTATAAAAATAATTCACTTAATATGTTACCTGTCACTCCAAAACTGCTCTGGTCCAGCTTCGCTTGGTCTTTGCCATCTTTAATGTCAACCTGATAAGAAAATGAAATTAAAAAGTTTTATAAAAATTTACAAATGCACACATTACAATACACGATTCAACAGAATCAGCATAACAAACTCCTTCGTTGATACCGATGAACTTTTAACATAATCAATATGAATAAAAAAAGTCAAGATTTCAGAATAAAAAATATAATGCATCAAGAAATAAGAATTTGACATGTAAACTAAATAATCAGCTGATTTCTTGTAAACAAACAATAAACACTTTCTTCAATAAACTGTGTAACAAAATTTGGTTGAAATCTATTTGACTGGCATTTTGTACTACTCATGTTTTGCCTGAATGAATGCAGCAATGAATTTAGCAGAGACTAGAATAATGAAATTATTCCAACAAAAACTTATTTGAATATATATTTGTTTAAAAATTTCACTTTGTTTGATTAAATTAATTAATGCCATCTATATTATCTACATTTAAAAATCTAATGCTACTCAATGCACGTTGCTCATGCATTTGCACTTTTGCTTCTTCATATGTTCTGCACCTGTTGATATTGTTTTTATAAACCATATTTCACCCCCTTGCTTGATAGAACAATAGTTGTATGTAACGACTTATTTTTCACCATCCCGCGAGATTCTATTGTATATATTATAAATAGAACAATTTCTATGACAGAACAAATACCTCCAGACAAAGTTCTTCCAGAGACCAACTGTTGGCCTGTGCCACATATTGACGTGTGGCAGTTATATATGCCTCAGGGATAAACAGTCCACCTAACCACAGGTTCAGATTCTGCAATACAAGAAAAAACATTTGATTGAATCTCTAAACACACTAGAAAACAATAGTGACATCCAACCTTAAGGGCAGCAGTTCCTGACTGAGCCGATGCCTCAGAGATGGCATAGAGCTGTTTAACTCTGTCACTGAAGTCGGTCATCCATTGGATGACGGAGATGCCGGTCGGGATGGTGTATCTCTGCCAGGTCTTTGGAATAATGCCTGATTGGTCAAACAAATTTTTAAATTAGTATAAGACATTCACAACTCAATGATAAACATATTTAAAATAAAACGAACCTTTGGCAAGGTCAGCAATGAGAGCTCTATGATGATTGGTTGGTTTTCTTTCTCCCTGACAAATCTGAGTGGCATCATCCATATCTCTTCTCATGTCTGCCAGCAATTTGATGCCTGCGTTCACTTCTCTTTCGAAGAATCTGAACAGCGGATCTTTGATGTTGTCCGTTGTTCTTTTCATCGGTGCTATCGTCTGTTGACACGCATATAAAATATATACATATACACATTGATATATATATATATATCCTCATTAAATTTTAAATAAATGGACCAATAAATTATATTTACACATTAATATTAGGAAAACAATGAATAATAAGCATCGAGGTATCTAAACGAAAACAATCAACATAACAAATCTTCCATCACCAATTAAAATTGTAATAAAAAAGTAGAATAATCCTTTGAAAATAATTTATACCAAAGTCCCTCATAAGAACTTACCATCTGTAGTGGGCAATTGTTGAGAGAAAAATTCAATATTTTATTATAATACATAAACTTTAACCATGGCTGTACAAATTATATTAAAAAAAGTTATGCAAACCATATAAAACTAAACCCTCAGGGATGATCGTTAAGAGCAACAGATAGTTTTCTGCCTTATAATACATTCAAAAAGTATAATTTTAAATTTGACTTAATAAAATTTTATTGCATGGACAGCTGAAACACGAAACAGGGCCTGTTTTCTGCTACCCGGTATGTCCGTTTTACACATGAATATCTAGAACTAACTAGTTACTATCTAGAATTCCATGATTTACAGACCAAAAAGTCAAAATCAAGATCATTCCATAACTTAAGGATCAAGCCATGCAAATGATCTAAATAAAATTCCTTATAAATTCTACATTTATTTATTTATGTGTTTAGCAAAGATGGTTATCCAAACACAGCCACAAAACTGACAAATCTGTCAATTTGCGGCAACTGAACCAATTTTTGAGGTTGACTCATAAATAAAAAGTATATTGGATTCTGTTTTGTTGGAAAAATTTATCACCACAGATGATGGTGACAATCTTGTCCATGTCCCATCAACTAAAAATCCAACTGAATTAAGAGATGAAAATGACGATCAAAAGGATGATGGTGATGATGAAGCACTTCCTACAAAGATCATCACCAAAAGAGCAGCTTTTGAATTTGTCAAGAAGTTAATGGAGGTCGCCACTCATTTGGAGAATAAAGATCTATACAAATTATCAGATTCTGTCAAAGTTGATGAACAAATTTTAAAGCAAAAAGACACCAAATTTTTCTGTATATATAAAATTTAACTGAATCACATAAACTTGAATGAAAAAAGTAGAAACATTTTTCATGAGTGACAGGAGTGGAGGACATTGTAAAGAAATACAACTACACATTTTAATCTCATAATTTTAATATTAAATGTTAATAAAATGTAAACAATCAGATGCAGATAAAGTTATTATAGTGGCACCACTCTTCCCTTTCTTACTCATGCTTTCTCACACATACGGGACTATTATACAGCAACAAACGAAGCCACCTTTTTAAAGTTGCCCTCCACACTCATAGTAGTGCTGTTAAGGCCGACGGAATTCAAACAGCAGACTTTTTAATTTACAGGTGAAATTTACTGTCAACTTTTGTTTTCTTATATTTCACTCAAATTACCTTCTATAGTAATTCAAACTTTTTGTCTAAGAAGATTTTTTACAGCTAAATAAATAAATTCTGATAATTAATTAGGATTGTAACTAAAGTGCAATTTGTGTATTTTAATAAATACGTATTGCATATTATTCTGAATAGATAACGATATTAGATGCATAAAAACAGTTGCAAAAAGAACCTTCGGCAGCATTTTGGACCAAGTAACGAGTGATCCACTGAGTGTTCTCATCCATGCTGGTCTTCCATCAATATTTTTACTTTCCTTACTCGATTCGCTGACAGGTGCATATGCAAGTTCATCATCATCTTCCAACAGTTGCATCTTCAACATTTTGTTCACCATCTCAACTCCTAACAAAGTAGAAAATTATTCAACTCTTTTAAATAATAATTAATAGCACATATATTAGTTATCTCTTGCAAATAATTTTAATGGAAAAATTAAAACTCATAAGAATAAACAATCTCCATATTAGGTCAACTAACCAAGACTGGTAAGCAAAACTTTCTCTGCATTGTTGGGCAGTCCAAGCCAGGATGGCGTCTGCTTGTCTCCGAGACTTTCGATGAAGTTCAAGAAATCTTCCCTCCTTTAAAAATGTAACACAACAGAATAAACAATAACTGAAATGGCTTATTTCTTGAAAATGAGACAAGAACACAGAAAAATGAACTGACTTGACACCATCGGGCATGTAAATGTTCTTCTCCTTGATCCCGTCGACTCCTGACACGAGGACAAACTTTGACTCAAAACTCTTTTCAGTGAACAACTTGTTGACAAACGATGTCATCAGACGCTACAAACAAAGATGGAAAAATAAATTATAAGTTCCCATAAAAATAAGTTTTAAAGAAATGTATGATAAAAAATTATAAACCTGATCAAACTGATTGTCAATCTTTCCTCCATAAATACACTGAGCCATGAGAGTTCTGAAGGCATCCCATGGTACTTTATCTGGTGAAATGTTGGTCCTCCCCTAAACATTACCAATACACTCTATTATTATTGCAACCAATCATCAATTAATATCTTAATTACAATTATTTTTATCTTTTCTAACACATACATTTAATTAATTGATCTAAAACACATATCTAATAACTTGATCTAAAAACACATCTAAATAATTAAATCTAATTAACTGATATAAATAACCTTGGAGACAGAATCAATCCAAATATCAATGGTATCGCAGGCACATTTCATGTCTGATTCATTGAACTCGTATCTCTTGGACCAACCGAGTGGTACATAACTCAGTCTCTCTTGTGTCACAGCATGGAACCAGGCAAGCAAGAAGTATAGTCTCGATCTTTCAAAAGGTGTCTATTGAAACATAAAAGGAGATGTTTCACTTAGCAATAATATTTACAACAACATACAATACAATAATTATGAGCAGCTGAGTGTAGGGGCTAGAGTTCCGCATATGCCAAAGGTTATCTCAGCCCTTTCTTCCTTTCTAGAGTCACTTAAACAACTAACAGCTTTGCAGTTAGGTGTAACAAGGTTCACAACATTTCTATTAGATTACGCATGACAAACAAATGTGATCCATAAGTAATATTTACATAAACTGTTTGTTGTTCTTGGTTCTACTGTGATAGATTACCATAAAGCAGCATTTTAATGTTAAAACATTTATTTTCAACATTAAAATATAATTGACTGCATTACCTTGGTCATCCTAGCAGCAGGGATGGTACTGAAAGTTCTCAACAAATTGGCCTTCACACCAGGTGGTGGTTCAAACATAAATGCACGACCAGCTCTTAGGAGATTCACGGGAAGCTACAAAATTTAAAAAAAAATCAAAGTAGGAAAAATTCATTTAATATGAGACCAGCAGAACAAATGTATAGTAGCAACCTTGGGATTGATTTCCATAGTGAGGAAAAGTCTGAAACTGGCATGAGGAGTGAGACTGTGCAGTTTCTTCTCCAGCTGCACAAGCCATTGAGGAGCAAGATGAACATTTTTCAACATCACCCACTTTCCACTCTTTGTTGCCGAATTTATAGCTTTATCTGCTTGACTGAAGCCCTCAGCAGATCCTACAAAAAAATGTTTTAATATTTCTGAGTAATCATCGTATTAAATAGCACTACACTCGTAAACTTAAACGCTTTTAAAGGATACGTGGAATGTTACAAGCATGCGTCTCCAAGAAAGATAAAAATGTTCGGACGAACCGATAGCGATGGAAGTGATCTGCTTGTTCTGTTCTGCAGCCAAGTCATCAACTCTACCACTTGCATCAAATCCTGGCACTGCACACATCAGAATTGGAACATTTGCTCTCACCTGATATTTCATAACATTGACGATTAAAAATAATTTCGTCACATCCTAAATAGGAATGTAACTATCTTAACACGTAAGCTGAACAAACAAACGAACCTCGTTCTCAACGACATATCCGAGATCCAATTCTTTCTCGGCAGCAACGAGGAACGTCGAATCGAGAATGACGTTAACAAATTGAGTCGTTGCAGCAAGCAGCCTGTCAGGACGAAGTGCTTGGATGAGCAACATCTTGTAGATTGCAACACCAACAGTTTCTGTTCACATAAACATTATTTTATTGAATTAAAATTAAATAAAGAACTTCTACTACAGAAATGTTTGTCAAGACAAACTCTTTTAGAGAATTACTAAAACTAATTTATTTCAAATTTCAATTTTCAAAACCTAGTGGTTTGTCTTCATCCCATACTACTGGAACATCATGTTCAGCAGCAACAACTTCCAGCCACTGTCGTATCTCTTGCTAGAAAACAAATAATATATTGTGCACTATGTGAAATTGTGAAACTCATTATATATATTACATCACCATTAAATAAATGTTTACGAAATACCTCATTGTCTTTAATGTTCTTTCTGACAGACTTGAATCTTGACAACTTCTCTAAGCAGAGTACGGCTTGATTCTGAGTCGGATTTAACCACTCAAACTTCGGTGAACTTTGACTCATTAAACCTTCCTGACCTCTCATCAGATGTTGGAACTCGGCATCGTATTGAGGCTCACTAAAAAGATGAAAATTTTCACTCGATTTTAAGAATTATATGTTATGATTTGCAGAGAATTGAGAATGCCTAAGAAACCAACTTAGGTGACAGTTTCATGTGGATTCTTGCCAAAAGAACAGCCAAAGTGATGCGATCTTGATGCAGCATTCCTCTTGAAACCCTGTTGAATGTCACCTAGAAGGAAATAAGTTTCAATTCAATTATCATTCCAACCCAATAAATACCACCAACCTATAGAGCTGATTTGCATGTAACAATACACAACCTGGAACAAATCTTTTGTGATGATATCCAGTCTAGTTGTGTAGTTACTGATCCCCTGGAGAGCTTTGCTTGACAGCACACAACTGAATATGTCCAAGAAGAACTGGAGCGAGTATTGATACAGAAAGTGCACCTGAATGAAGATCATTTAAAGTCATTCTTGAAATTTCTGATTCTATGATAATAATACAGAGGAAGCTACAAGCTGATGTTTAATAAACAAAGATATGAGATAATTTCCTAACAAACCTGATTGAGTGACTCCAGAGTGAAATAGATGCTACTGCAAGATTGAGCAAGAGAACTGTACTGTTGAGAAGTACTCTCAACTTCAGCTATCGTAGCATCTGTTTCTTCGACTCTCTTTGCAATTTCTTGTGCTTCTTTCTTCAGCATTTCCAAGTTGGTGATGATGCTGTCGTCATCCAGGATACGACCCTTTGCCTCATTCAGTGATGTCAGCAGTGATTTCTCCAGGTGACGAAGACGTAACAAGAACTCACCTGGAGATTAAATTTTTAAATATGACATCAACAAACATAATTTCCTATGTATGTATGCATGTATGTTTGTTAGCAATTTGGCATAACGCGGTGGCTGCGGTGGTCAGCAGTTGATAAAATTAGTGTGCAGTCGTGTAATAAAAGTTATTATGCAATTGTACACTGTCAGTCTTAAAGATCAAAAGAAGTGGCGCAGCAATCGAAAAATATTATATAATGAGATTTTAAAAAGTCTGTCATTTTTAGTAATTATTATAAAAATGACAGAACTCTACCATTTTGTATTCTATATTTGCACAATCCTCATTCATATTAATGACATCAAATTCTAATTATTTGCAACAATCTCATTCATATTAATGACATCAAATTCAAATTCAACCTTGAAGCTTGAGAAGGTCGGATCTCTTTGAGTCAACATCCGGACGTTCGGCCTTGAGTACTTGGTTCAAACACTGACTCTGCAAGCTACTTCTTGTGACAGTGAAGTTGACAAAAGTAACTCGAGAGCACAAATCAGGTGGGAATTCAACCTGTCAAATGTTTTTATTCATTTTTAACCATTCGACTTCCATTATATGCGAATTATATGAAATTAAAAAAGCTAACAGTTGGATCTCTAGTTGAAAGGAAGATGGTGAACGAAGGAGAAAGATCAATGTCTTGATCTCCGAGCGTGATCAGAACACGACCACCTGTTCTCCTCAGTTCTCTGTTCAATACAGGATTCAAGACAGGATCGTAACTTTCAACATCCTGCACCAACAACGGATTTCCAAAACGAAGTGCACTCTCCAAGTTCTTGCGGAAAGCATCGTCCAAGAAACTGGAAGACAAATGTATCTTGGAAATAGACTTCTACTGCTTATGTAAACATTTCCATGGTAACAGATTAATTTTATTATTCACCAATTATTCTACTAATCTTCTCTTAAAATAAAAAAGCTGTTTAATTGAGATGCTGAATCAAATAAATGTTAAAAACTTGGAGACATATAAAATAAAAAAAAACAATAAAATTAACAAAAAATAAAATAAATAAGAAAGTTTATTTACCTGGTCTTTGTGATTTTCTTCTCTTTGTAATAATTGAGAATGAATTCAGTAGCCTGACCAGATGGGTCAACGATGAGAGGGTACCTGTTGAACCTGTTAAGCATGATTGCATTCTCAGTACACAGGTCATCAGAAGGCAGACTGCACGCTTGCCATTTCAGCCTGTCATCGGCATTGGAAAGATACTGTGATATATAATTAATTAAATAATTTACTAATTAATAGATGATTCAGGATGAATAGAATACTTTCATATGAAAATAACAATTTTTACACACTTCAATGCGAGCAATGTCTGATTTAAATTGAATGTTGACATCTTGCATGTGGTGACACCAGGTCAAAAAGAGATTCTGTCTCATGTGTTGATCATAATAACCTGGTGAAAATTATAAAAATTACTAAATTAACTATTATATAAATATAAAACCTAATTCCTTGTTTCACCTTAAAGCAACAATGTAAATAAAAATCAAGTGAATTACCAGCATAAGCCATGAAAGCAGACATAACAAGAACATCTCCAATGATGGTCGACATTTGATTCTTGAACGATTCACTTCCCTGCTCCCATCTGGCTCTCTCACCAGTCAAACTGTTCAGCAAGGCCACACTTCTTCCGACCTAAAATGAACTCATTTGGTTTAAAATAAGCCAATGTATTAAAAAAAAAAAACTAAACAAATAAAAAACCTTTGTCTCTACAGAAGCAAGATCAGCTTTGATGGCTTGTGCCTGGCTAATAAGGAGAGCATATTCCTCCTTGTATCTGGTGATCGATTTTTCAAGCTGAGCTACAAGATTTTGCATCTCTTCATTTTTCTTCCTGTTTTCATTGGCCTCATTTTCCAGAGCCCTCAGTTCATTATTCAGAGGTTCAATTTTATTCAACATTTCAGAATACATGAGCTGGGCGATCGTCCATTTGACCATTGGTCCACAAGCGACCGAAGCCCTTTGTATTTTATCGAACGAGTAATCAGGGTTGTTGACGTATTTTGACATCTTTTGACGAATCTCATCTCTGTAAAATAATATATTGATGATAACTACATTTAAGTTTAATTATCTCTCTCTCTCTCTCTCTATATATATATATATATCCTCTAAAAACCCCAGGTACCCCGCTAGTTAATGAATAAATATATTTTTGTTTAATTATTTACATTTGTTTAATTAATACATATTGAAATACATATATCAGCTCGAATACATACGTGATATTTTCAGTGTTGAAGTTGATGATGGTGCTTATGAAATTATCCCTGACGATAACTTGTCTTATCGACTTCCAATCCATATCTTTCTCACCCAGTAGAGTACAAATGCCTTCCAATGCAAGTCTCACGAGAGCAGGTGGATTGCCGAGAGATCTCACTTCCACGAGATTCTGTTTTTTTATTCCTTTCACAGCTGCATGATCAAATTTCATAATTAAACAATTTCTTATAAGCTTTCACTTTTTAATTTAAAACCAAGTGCGACAAACCTTGCTCGGCTTCTTTGACAGCAGGTTCAACTTTAGAAAGATCATTTCTAACACTAGAGGTCTTCTCTTTGATGACTTCCGTTTGTTTATCGAGAGCTAGTTGGATTTCCATCGATGCTTGCTTCTTACTTTCGGCTTCGTGTTGATCTTTGACCTTTGGAAAATAAAACAATTAATCACATTTTTGCTTTAAATTTTTTACTTATTAATAGGGCTGTGTTGGTATGGTTTTTTGCCGGTACCGATATTTCCGGGCCAAAAAACCGGTACTACCGAGTATAATGACGAAAGCCTGAAAATGGCTAGAAATAGTGTTTGAAAGTATGTTAGTGTTACCAGAGATGTAGTACTTGTACTTGTACTCAAAGCCTTGGTACTCGTACTCGTTATCCCACTCAGTACTGAGAGCAGAGATGTAGTACTTGATACTCGTACTCGAGTAAAACTCGGCTTTTTTAAGTACTCGTACTCAATACCATGGTAATCGTTCTTGTACTCACAACATCTCTGAGTGTTACTGTATGCGTCGGTTAGTGCTATGCTATTGCTATGTCGTTGTCCGTATTTGAAGTGTAGCAAACAATGGGCATAGAGGTAAATTGCATTGCCCATTCTGCTGCTGTATGGATTTCACTCTTTTGTCTTTTATGCGTGATGTGCTTAAAGCCGATTGTTCAATACCGGTTCCGGCACCCTTCATACCGGCGGACCCGGTATTGCCAAATACCGGCATACCAGCACAGCCCTACTTATTAAATTATATAAAATCACTAAACCATCTGCTTGAGTTTGGCATTAGCAAGATTATTCTTCTCTTCCAATTCATTCCTCTTAATGGATAATGACCTCTGCAGCTCTTCCACCTGTTCTACAGTTTCTCTGATCTTTTGAAGACCAATATTCAAATGCAGCTGTTGTTCTTCCAGATCTGATCTTTTTTCATTATACAATTTCACCTGGATTGAAAAGACATTGAGTATCAGTAGTTATTTCACCATGGTTGAATAAACATTAAATAACAACAGTTATAAACAAGTAAAGGAAAAAACGAGTTTTTTAACACAAACTTTGATTTCAAATACACTCAATGTGTGTCTGTGTGTATGTATACTAAAGATGTTCAAATTACATTTTTTTTAATTGAATCATGTATTGTCATCCAATATAAAGCTATGCTGAAAGTTTCAGCTTCCTAGCTAGTCAAAAAGCTGGTTAAATTTTACTTGCAAGATTTGTGTACAGAGAAACCCATAAACAAACAAACAGAGATTGTAACCTAAATAAAAGTTTGTAAAAAGCTATAAATAGAACGTAATTCATTAGAATAACATAATCGTACATAGTGATTGATAAAGTCCAAGTAGTGGCGTGGAGTGATTGCCATAGTTCTTCCTCCTCTCTTTCCAACTCTTGCATTGGCCTGGTGAAGTGTCATGTGAACAAACACCATAGTGGATATGACAGCATCCCTGTGAGTACTTGGCACTGGAATGTTCTCTGGGAGACCGGTCATGTTTTGAGGTGCTGAATACTACAATAGAAATGTAATATCAAATAAAAATACTTGAAATAAAAATCATGTTAATATAATTAAAAGTATATTTAACAATTTAAATTCATTTAAAACTCGCATTTGGTTTTTCCAGGTCGATCTTAGAAGTGAATTCTTTTCCAACTTGATAGTATGCACTGTTACTCCAGTCTCCAAACCAGTTCAGCACACATCTGGTAACAAGAACAGTAAAAATTTTCAGTAATTTCATGAACTGCTGAGAACAATTTTTGCTGAGATAAATTTGTTATATGAAATTATACAAGCAGAAACACCATCGTATATATAAATACAAACTACTAACCTATTGAACAGAGCAGGTGAAGTGGATGCCCGATCCTTGAGACCCTCAGATGAAGGATTCATTGTGAATACAACATGGAGATTGTACATCACCTGCTGAGTGAACCATTTGTACAGCTCTTCCTGTGTGTCGATCATCAGACCTTCTTTCTGTGCACCATCTTTACACTGAGTCATCAATGTAGTCATCTCATCGCCTTCAAACAGTCCAGGAACCTCTCCATTGGCAAGCAATGTGTTCATTCTCTCCAAGAAACTGGAGTCAAGTACATTTGATTCATCCATGATGAAACATATCTTCTCACCCTGAAAATCAGAATTAATAAAAATATGGAATAAGATGAACCATACTCAGTTGGCTAAAACATGATTTAAATAAAAATTACACAACATACCCTGCAACCAGATCTTCTCAGAACAGATCTCAGATCTTCATCAAAGTCTTCAGCGGTATACTTATTGTGTACTTTCACCTGGAAGATGCTCAATCCGTTCATCCAGGCAACAAAACGAGACAAAGTCGTCTTTCCGGAGCCGCTTACTCCGATTAGGAGAAGATGACCTGTATTCAATAATTTAAAAGAAATATTTTTTAAATAAACTTTTTTAAAAAAATATTCAAATGCTATTAACCTTGTGGCTGTCTGAAGATTCTGTCGATTCTCAGTACATGATCCAAAACCTCATCAAACAGCACAAGTGGAACATCCAGTTCTTCCTCATAAAAGACCTTTCAACATAAATGTCAATATTACAAATTGTTTGATAACAAATAGGAGATAGAAAAATTCCCAATAGTGCTGACCCATTCATTATTCAGAAATAATCGATACAAATATTAATATTTATAGAAACCTTTAGTCTGGCTTTGACATGTTCTCTGAGTTCTTCTTGTTCCACGGGCATGTAATCTTTTGAAAGCCAGTTGCTGTACAAGATGGGTCTCTTCAGTGCAGTTTCCTTGTTGATGTTAGGGAAGTGTTGTAATGCAATGGAATCTATGGATTCGTTTGTCCATTGACGTTCTTCACTATCCACCAACCTGGAAAATTCAATTTAACGAATTTGTCATCTCAAGAACTAAAATTAAAATTCAATAAGACACAACAAGAACATCATTGAAATCAAAACCTGTCTTGGAAGAGTCTGAGAGCCTCGTGTGCCCAGATTCTGACGAGACCTTCGATCGAGAGAGTCTCAAGAGGTCTCAGAGCCTCGCATATTCCTCTTACCCATCTTGTCATTTCACGAGGACTGTATATGTAATGCGGTTGCATGTCGTGAGTGAATCGTTTCTGAAATCGAAAAGCACATTCGCTGTTAGACTGAAAGACTAAGCAAAATTAACTTCTTTTAAACATTTTTGTACCTGTGACTTCAGATACAGTTCAACCATAGCATTCGTCAGAGGCTCAGCATAAGGTTTCAAGCTGGGTATGATCTTCAACATGGCTCTATTGAAGGTTCCATAAATTTGGCAGAGTGACACTTCACCGGGATAATCCACGTAAACAACAGGGACATGACGTAAAAATCTGAAACGATCAGGACATTTTCAAAACAGAAAACAATTTTGTCTTTAGGCAAAAATGCAAACTTTTAAAACTCAACACAATACCTGTGTGACAGAGGTTTTCTTCCAGGATCAGTTGGAGGATTGCAGGCACCAACAAATTGGATTCTCTCAAATTTGACCCAAGTCTGATCAGAAGTTCTAAAGAAGCCACCATGTTCAACCATTTGTCTCAAGAATGAAATAATTCTTTGAGTTCCTGAAAAAATCAATAAATTGTAAATTCATTTAAGGTATTTAAGCTCAACAAGTAAGACAGAGATAAGAAATAGTAAATCTCTCTGAACTCTTCACCCAGGACCAGGGGGATACAAGTGCATGAAATACATCATTTACTACTTACCATATTTATCCATATCAGGAAGATTGATTTCATCGCAGAACAAAACGAGCCACTTGTTGAGTTGGAGAGGCGACAGCACCAAACCGTTTGGAGTTTTTCTATACTCGCAGTAATGATCAAACGTCTTCAGCATCAATTCGGGTGTTGTGGCACTGGAGAAGTTCAGACCTACCACCTGGTTTCAAAAAATTAATTTAAACATATTATGTAAATATAATTTAAGTCACTAACTCAACAGTGACTACCAGACATAAATCTCCACAATTCAATTGCTCACATTATTTTTAAATTATCAACAAAGATACGAAAATAAATAACAATATAAATAATGACCTCTAATTCAGGAAGAGCTCTAAGAGAGCTGAACAAAGTCATGGTCTTTCCAGATCCAGGAGGTCCGCATAGAACCATCGGTTTGTGTTCGTACAACCACGAACTGAGTAGGGCTTCGTGACGAACGGTATCAATCGTAGGAATGACAACATCGGGGGTGCCAACTTTATGGTGATCAACTTCGACTTGTGGCACCTTAGCTGTCCATGGCACCCACTCACCTTGCAATGAGACCTAAATATTCAAATTATAAAATCGAAAATTATTACAAATTTAAGTGCATATTAAAAACGAGATAGTGCTTTTAAAACAGCTAAGAAACCTCAAAGTCAATGATGGGGTTATTTCCAGAAGGCAGTGGAATGGTTGTGACTCCACTGATGAATTTTCCCAGATCTTGTCGGACTTTCAACTTGCCATCACCAGCAATCGACCACAACAGTGAATACACCAGTGATTTGGAAGTGTACTTCTCCAACTGTTCTTGCTAGGAAGCAGAATAACAAAAAGAATACGTTAAATAAATAAAAATTAATTAAATTACTGAAATTAATTATTCAAACAAACTTGTATTGGGAAATCAGGATGGCTGTGGTTGTAAGCAACTAGGTTTCTCACTACTTGATTGAGCATACAAAACAACGTGCCAAGTGACCTCAATCTGATGAAATTGACACAGGCCATACAGTAAAACATTTGTTTAAATATCAAACCAATTACTATGCTATAACAAGATATTTTACAACATATTTCATTTCCAGATTATTACTTTTAGTTATTTGCCCGAATTCTACCAAAAAATATTTAAAAATAAACATTACTTGGTATAATCCATGATATGCTCCAAACTGCGACCATAATCGAGACACTTGCTGACGAGTCCATTTGCTTGGAAATATGGTTGCAGGACGGCAACACATTCCCTCTGAATCTGCAATAAATTTAGCTCAAAAATAACTAAACAATCTCGAATGAATTAGGCTGCAAGAGAGACACAGCAAACGCAATAATATACCCCCCTCATCCGAACAATAATGATTTTGTACGAACCATGAGAGATGGTGAAACTTCCTCTTCCTGTCCCTTGTTCTGTGTTCCCGATTTCTTTTGTAGAACATCATCTTCTCCTTCATCCAGTGGAATGCTCCTCATTTTGAGGAGATAATTCTCAAACACCATCTCCATGGTCAGTACATCTTCACTGAACCAGACCATGCCACATCTACTGACAGTGGCCAATGTGGCATAACGAAGGTCTTGAACTTCAAACATGATTCGTACCTACAAAGTAATTTAAAAATGTACCATCAGAAAACCTCTTTTCGATAACCCAGAACTAAACAATCAAATAATAATCATCTAAACAAACATTTGGTGGTATTCCAAGACGTTCTCCATTCGGAAGAGTCAACAGTTTATTGTCGTCGAGAACAGAGTTGAGATTTTCAACCCATTCTGGATCAACATCGCCATCAAATATGATCCACTGTCTTTTTCCTATTTCTCCTCTCACGTTGTCAATGATCCTGGATTATAAAGTTTCCCTCATAGTATTCAAGAAAATGTATAAATGATATGACGAATATGTTTAAAAGTCCTACTTTCTAAGTACATGTGTGAAAAGTCCATCGGTCCATTCTCTTGTGTTCTGGTCCATGCTTCCATACAAGGCATCTTTTGAAATAGACTGAAAAAGGGCAAACATATAATTATAATGCCTTCTGAACCACAAGTTTTGACACATAAATATCAAGATAATCTTTCTTAAACAAACTATTCATATCATATCGCCATGATTAAACTCAAAATTTCATTGCAAGTAAAAAAAAGTTCAGAAGTTACTTTGGGATCAATAACATGAGCCACTCCTTCAACTCCTTCAAGTCTTTCAAGAGCTTTCAATAAAACTTTCCAGGCAGTACTTTTACCACTACCGCTTGGTCCAACCATCATCAATCCATGGTGGATGTTCGTAATCTGGTACAGCTGCAAGACCTGTTAAAAAATTTGTTTAAATAAAACATGCCAGAATAAAACAAAGTAAAACAGAAATTAGAAAGTTCAATTTTACTTTTTGCATCCAGAGACCACCATGTTCAGAATCTCCATCTCCATGGACAAGGAACATTTCATCACAGACTTTTCTGAGTTCCTCCTTCAACCTCGACATCTCGGCCGGATGGTACGACACTCCAGGAAACACGTCCGACAACAGACTGTACAACAATGGAATGTCTTCTGCCACGAGTTTCGGAACCATCGTTTCCATAATGCTTTGGATTAAAATCTGTGAATAAAATTTATATATATATATTCAGAGTAATTACATAGTTTACATAAAATTCTAAATATTCTAAATGCTTGCTTACCTCTTGTTCTGGCAGTTGTTCTGCAATGGCACACTCATCAACAGTTTCTTGTCTTTCGAGCATTCCTTGTTTGATTGCTTGAATTCGATCTCTCTTAACATTTCCAGCACTGACCAGGACACTCTTCAGAGCTCTCAAACCGAAGTCGTAGTGGGACTGAGGAGACAACTGCTCAAAGCACAGCCTTAAAATAAAACTCATTTGTATAGCTGCTGTGAAAAACCTACCAGTTAAGCATAAATATTTATTGATAACTAAATAAACTTACTTGAAGAAAGGAACAATTTTCTCTGCAAGTTTTTCAGCAGTTCTGAATCCTTGAGAGTACAGCATAACCTGAGCAATAAGCTGTCTATCTGGCATCGTCATAGCCAGACTTCTGAAGAGCTTCTTCAAGTTATCTGGAAGATTTGATCTGCCTGCATATCCAGGGTTCATGGTGATGAAGATGGCCATGTCAGAGTTTACTTTCACTTGCTTTCCAACCAATTCTACTTGTATCTGTGTAGCTATATCGAGAAAATGTTCAAATAAATAATTTCAATATTTAACAAAATAATAATAATCACAGTTCTAAAAACAAATTTTCATAATTAAAACACAACATATATTATGAAGATGCTTCACGACAAACCTCCCTTTTCGGCAGTAGCATTTTCTTTAAGCGCTTCCTGAATAGTTTGAATTTGTTGCGACACGGCCGACAGCATCCTCTCTTCAAGACGATTGAACTCATCAAAACAACCCCAAGCTCCGACTTGACACAATCCAACAAAGATTCGTCCCATTGCCTGTGTGTTTAACAATTTTGATGCAATTAAATAACCGAAAATTTCAATAAAAAAGCTGTGCAGGATTTTCTTGTGCTGAAAAATGCTTAAATAGCTCAAAGTTTGTGAACAAAATGTGAGTTACATATAAACTAAGTTTGAGAAAGTGTACTTGTACAATCCAGATAAATTACCTGAAAATCAAAAGTTTCATCACAGTTGAAGACAAGCACAAATCTTCCAAGCTGGTTACCAAGAGCTTTCACTGATTCAGTTTTTCCAGTACCAGCAGGTCCTATAATAAATCATTTCTTTTTATATGATTTTTTCTCAAGAATACATTTTCCATTTTAAAAGAGTAAAAACCAGAACAATCTAACAACCAGAATGAGACATAAAACACTCAAACAAGCAACCAAATTGAGACATTAAACACTCAAACAAGCAACTAAATTGAGACATAAAACAATCGCAGCAGCTTAAAATTACCGAAAGGAGATCCTCCTAGTCTGGCTTCGAGAGCTTGTGTCATTGTTAAGTAGCAGCGATCAGTCAGAGGAGTTTGTACGAGTTTCTCCTGCACACCGAGATATTCAAATCCGTAATTAAATTTTGCATTGGCCATGGTGATGCTCAATTGTTGTAAGACGTCAGGATTCTTTGGATCGAAATAAAATCTCATCTGTGACAGCCACTCAAAGTTGAGAGGATTCGATACTTTATTCTTCACAATCAATCTGGTCACATCTCTCTGATGAACCAATTCAGTAATCTGAAAGTAATAAAAATCTCAATTAGGTATCTATTCTTTACTGAGGTGATGAATGACTTTGATTATGAGAAAATTACCAAATGTTCGAGTTTCTTTCTTCTCACAGGAGGCTGCTCATGAAGAACAGAATCAGCAAGAACATTAAGAGTAGCCTCCATAATGTCGAGAACATCTTGTGTGGCAGTTTCATAACCAGGACCTTTCTGCTCTATTGTATGAAGAGCTTTCTCAACACTTTCAGACCATGAAATTTGAGCTGCCAGCACAACCAGTTGGGCCTGAAATAACAAATTATATAAATTACACAGCTTACTTAATAAATTAATTTAATAAGAAAATTGACAAAACCTGATATTTATCGGCCCAGAGGAGATACTTTTGTTGATCGATATTCTTTGATCTGAAATCATTCATATCGATAACAGCTTGTGCCAGTAATCTGGCAAGTGTCATTCTCATTTCCTGCTCAACCATCGTCAACCATTCGTTAATTTTGCGATCCTTCAGCATGATCGGATTAAAGAATTTGACCTGGGGAGGTAAGATATATTTATAATAATATATCTATTTATTAATTGTATTAAATAATTAAACAGAAGAACTAAATAAATAAATACAAACTTCTTCTCCTTCTTTTGAAGAGAGGCCAATAATGGTTGTTTGTTCCTCATCAAGAATGATTGCATGAACCCCAGCAAACATTTTCTTGAAGTGCTTCTGCAGACGACCGACATTCTTGCTGTTTCCTATGATCTCCAACAAGTCTTCATCTCCAACGAAATAGAATCTAAAACAAATTAAATGAATTTAATATTGAAACAGAACAAGTTTGCCAGTGGAGACTAAATAGATATACAAATTGGCATGAAATAACTCCAGTAAAATCAACCAATCATTTATTACAGTGATTAATAACTATATTAACCTGGGAAAAGATGATCTTTCTCTTTCCAAATATTCTCCAAGTGCTTTCTGGATTTTACTCAGAAGGTCTGCCAACCTCTCAAGTTGTCTTTGAACATTAGTTATGTTCAGAACATCCATGACCAATGGTGATTTTGCAACTTTCTTCATCAATCCCAGAAACTCGGTACAAACTCTACAAAAAACCAACCAAATCATTGTCACATTAATAACTAACAGCATAAAAATAAAAACAATTATAAAAAAACAATTAATTTGTTAATATTCAGTTTCTTCTGTTTAATTAATTAAACTTACCCTTGAAATCTTGACGTCTCCACAGGCAACAAATGTTTGATGTCAGCTGATCCAGTGAATATTCCTTCCAGATAGACCCACCTCCTTTGAACGTCGATCCAAACATCAAACAGTGCATTGATTCGATTCAACTTGTCTTCCCATGAAATTGCTTCCTCTTCAAATTCCTGGACAGCAGATATTTCATTTTACATTATAATTTGTACTCGAGCATATTATTATATCTTTCCATAATACCTTATAATAAGGTGAAAGTGAAACCAGATGAAGCACTGAAAGCCATAAAATAATACCTTATAATAAGGTGAAAGTTTCATGGCTGCCACACTGTTGATGTGTTCTTTGACTTTCGTGAAAAGGTCATCCCATCCTCTGATCAACTTGCATTTGTTTTGGTAGTTGATTAACTCAAGTTCATAAGTCTTCCACACTTCGCTGACCTAAAAGATAATTTTTTTTATAAATATTACGATTGCTTGAAATTTCTTCTTACCTTGAATAACTTTGGAATAATTTGCAGCAATAGAAACAAACCTGTTTCAAGAACTCTTCAAGAGCCATTTCTCCTTGAGCCACAAGTAGGACATCTTTAATAATCGCTTCATTCCTGGCAAGATCAACTTCCCACACGTGACCCAAGGTCAACTCCGACAAAACCCAACCGACACGCAGCTTCTTCATGAGCTGCTTCCAATGTCTTTCCTTGACTGCTTCAGATTTCAGTTCCACCACAAGGACGTTGATCTTCGTGTAAGAAGTGATGATGGATTTTATGTATTCATAAGATGGGTAAGTTCTCATACGAGCTGGTAGTTCTTTCAGTTGTGTCAGAAGTGCATCCAAAGATTGACGTATCTACAACAACAACAACAACAAAATGAAAATAAAAAATAAGCCCATTCACTATATTTCAATAAATTAAATTAATACAAGACCAATCTAACCTTCCTCGGCTGGATGGACAACCATGGTTTCTCTTTCATGTCATCAATTTGCTGCCAAATAGATGCCAGCTCTGACCAAACACTTTTGAGGTCTTGCAGTTCTTCAACAGCAACCATCACCCTCTGTTCACTGGGGCCCATGTGACCTATAATATTATATGTTTAATAACAAGGTAATTAAAGATTTGCCAAAATGTACTGATGAAGAAAAAACTAGATCCAAACTGGTTTATTTGTAAAAGAAGAAACAATCAATTCTACAATCAATTATACTATATTATATTCTGTTTCAGCTAACGAAGCAGGAAACACAAAATTAAATGGCAAATATACTTAATTTATTTTACATATTGTTATACAAAAATAGAACCATAACCGAATTATAAAATCTTTATTTCTTACCGGGTTCTGAAAGTTCCAATGCTTCTTTTGCTTTGCTGATGTTCTCTCTTTCTTCCTTCAATCTTGAAAACTTCCCTTCAAATATTGCTATGGCTTTCAGTGCTTCATCTGGTTTCACGTTGCCCTAAAAAATAAGCAAGAATGACCAAAATGAAAATATAATTTTTTCTAATAATTTATATATTTCTACCACTCATATTTCAAAGTGTCTAATTCTAACGATGATAATAATAATAATTCTAATGATAATAATAATAATACAAAACAAGTAACAACTCACCTCAACAGGTTTGTCTCGTTCCCACTCCACAAGAAGATCAGATGTTTTGTTTTCAACAATCTTATCTTCAGAGACAATTTTCATTTGCAGACTGGCAACTTGTGTTTGTATGGAAGAATCCTTTCTTTTCAGGATGTCACTGAACGCTCCCCACTCTCCTTCGATGTTGTCACTGTACAGCCAACTGTTCGGGAACTGGAATCTCTGTCTCTCCAATATCTTCTGGCCTTCTTTATATGAATCCACCTTAAATTAAAAAAAACATGCTCACAATTAGTTTCTGTTTTATAGATAAATTAAAGCCAATACACGTTTCAAATAACAATAATAATAATAATCGTCATCATCACCTGTTTCTCCCATGATTTCAATTTCTTCTTTAATGACTGAACATAGGTAATGAATCCAACAGCCTCCGAAGTGTTTGATGTCTCAATGGACTGTTGCTCCAGTTCAGTTCGAGACTAAAAAAACAAACAAGAAAATATTGATGAATCCAAACAATCACAGCCCAATTAATCTCTAAATATTGATGAATCCAAACAATCACAGCCCAAATAATCTCTAAATATTGATGAATCCAAACAATCACAGCCCAATTAATCTCTAAATATTGATGAATCCAAACAATCACAGCCCAATTAATCTCTAAATATGGCTGTAGAATTGAAACTCACCTTGGCAACTTGTCCATAAAAGTCCTGCATTTCGGTTCCGAGCATGTTGCCGAACTTGGACAGAACCTCCTTGTGCCAGGAGTCGTACTTCAAACTCACTTTTGATTGTACCTGAAGTAAATTTTTCACTGTCAGGATTCAGTTAAATAACTAAAATAGTTATCAATTACTTACTTTTCCAAAATCCACTTTGACTGGACCAAAATCTTTGGATGTCTCAGAAGTGTCAAAGGTTTTTCTTGAAGCTCTGAAATTTAAATTGAATATAAAAAAACTTATCTTAAATCGATAAGCAAGCAATCAATAATAAAAAAGAAAGAAACTTCTCTGAAAAATTAACAAAAGATTGAATTAATTGAACACATCACAGTTAAAAATCAGAAATTACTTTATGTCTTCCAAGGCTTTCATCCACTTTGGAATGTCGGATTCAAGCTTTCCATACAGGAAATCAGGCTGCAAGTCCCAGAGAGCTTGGTAGTCCAGCCATATCTAAGAAGAATCGGAACAGATCATTGTTAATGTGAATATTTAACAGGAATTATACAAAGAGATAGTATCTTCTTACATGAACGTAGTTATCCAAACTTTTGATGACTTTCTCAATA
Organism: Erpobdella octoculata; assembly: GCA_963978895.1. Lineage (NCBI taxonomy): Eukaryota > Metazoa > Annelida > Clitellata > Hirudinida > Erpobdellidae > Erpobdella > Erpobdella octoculata. The sequence continues at coordinate 25,084,078 of OZ022243.1, read as the reverse complement.
GCATCATAAGCACCAAAAACTGCATCCTGTCCAGAAGGAAGTTTGGCAAGCATGTGCTTGTAATGAGTTTCAGCTTCTGAAGCAGCATTAACACCAACCTGTTAGAAGACAAATAATTTATATGCTCATAATATGATATTTATTAAACCACTGTGGGTGGCTGATCCAGATTTATTTATAAAACAATTCTTAACTTACTCAGATGCTCACTTACTTAATTAACAAACTCTTACGATGAAAAAAGTTAAAAATAAAAACCCAACAAACCTGATATCTTGCATGAGTGATGCGAGGCAGAGATACAACAACGGATTCCCACGAATAAAGATCGTTAAGGATGTTCGATCGTGCCTCTTCCACAGGTGGGCTCAAATACATCACTTGATTTGTAATGCGCAGTTCGTGAATGAATTTCTGAGAAAAGAATTAAACACATGTACCAACTGAATAACTAACTAACTTATGAAACAGGACCATAATGAAGATAAACATTTAAATAATTAAAACTGAAGTGCTCATTAAAGAGGTACGAAATACTTTCATACACACACACACATTATCATAAGCACAAATGATTGTAATAATAAGAAGAAACAAGATAACACAAATACCTTAAGTTTTGGATCTCCACCAGGTTTGTGGCCAACCTGCACAGGAACGTCAGTATCCATACTTAAATCGGCTCCTTCTTTTTCTTTCGACTCATTCTCCAGCATTTGCGTCCAAGCTTTAATTCCTGCCTCGAGTCTTGTTGCCAACCTGGTTTCGACCTAAATGAAAAGCAGTAGAGACAAATGAAATAAAGTAAAATTCTCCATCTATAACCATTTCTTAGTTGATCTACACAAACCTCTTGATCAAGTTTTGCAACCCACTGAGGCAGATTTGAATATTGATTGAGACTCAGGTCATCGACGTGTTTCTGAACTTTTCCCATGACTTCTAAGAAGGTAGGATGACTGTAAGCGCACGTGTCTAAAGCTTTCACTTCGAGATCTATCTGATCGACAATGATCAGCAAGTCATCTACTTTCTCCTGGAACTGAAAAGTGACCTCTGACATCTTCTGGACAAAAGGATCCAACTTGTAAGATTCCCATGCAAGTCCTGCTCCTTCGGTGATCAAAACTTGAATGTCTCTTTTCATGCCAGCCACCAGCAGAGAGATGTTTGGTCTCACTTCAATCTGATGAAAAATTTATTTCAATTTATTAAAGACAAATAACTTCCTAAAAAACTGCTTAAATATGAGAAAATAAATTAGAAATGAGCGAACCTTGTCACACGACTTTTCGTACGAGTTGACACTTTCATGAAGAGAAATTGCAAATGGATACAGCTGGTTGACAGTATGAGCCTTGTTGACAATACTGAGAGGCACTCTGAAGCCCAGACATTTCAAGTTACGAACCTAGAATGGCAACAAAACAATTTCTTTCATTTAAAATGAAGCATATAAGTTACAAGATAAAATTAAATGTAAACACACAGATATATATTATAGGTTTGTAATCCGGCATGATAGAATAGGACCCCCGTGCATCCTCCAATGCGTGTCGTAAAAAGTGACTAAAAAGAGGTTTACAGGAAGGCCCTAAGGGTAAAACATTGCCCTAAGACCTTCGACCGACTCAGATTTGGTTATTGTTGCCTTGCAAGTTGGCTGTTTAGCTAAAGGCTTCGAGAAGACAACTCGAAGAAAATCCAGGGTGAACAGAGTTCGCTCGCTTAATCTTTTTAGACAAATCAGCCTAGGACCACGGCTGACCACAGTGGTTGCGACAGGAAGGGCATCCGGCATCAAATTATGTCCAAAACCTTCAATGAACCGTCCAACTTGTGGAAGCACAGAAAATGGACGTAAAACGGAAAGAAAAAAATAAATTTAAAAAATCCAACCTCCTTTGATAAAGTGATAATGTCAGTTGTGAAGTTGACTTTCAAATGCAAAACATTTCCTTTTCCATGAACAGCTGCTCTCTTATTCTCGATGGCAAAAATACGTCCTGATACTGGAATCTGCTTGTTGGTCACCTGCATTAGAAAATAAAACAAAAATAATACACAATAAGAATCGTGGTAAGAAATTTTTGATTGAGCCAGGCTGAATAAAAATCATTCTTTAGTATATAAAATAGGAATTGAATGAAAGATAGGGCAAACAAAACACTTTCTTAAATTATCATAAAAACTAGAAAAATATTGATTGCTACAAACAATTATTTAAATAAAATTAACATAATTAATAACAACAACATATAATAATTCAAATAAAACAAGAAATAATAATAAATGTAGTTTTTCAACAGACCTTGTTGACCCAGTCATCAAACAGAGGCTGAGTATTTAACTTCAGTCGAAAACTATCTCCATCTCCACTCAGCTTTTGCCCATCGACATGTTTCTGCCATTCGGTACCAAGAACATCGCCAACACGTCTCATGTAAGTGTTCAATTGTCTTTCTATTTGTCGGGCCCATATTATTGAGCCAGCAACTGGTGGCAGGTCTCTGCCCTGGAAATTAAAACACATGCTGATTGGTTATCAACAGTAATTATGTAAATGAAAGAGTATGTATGTAAACTAGCTTCAAGAGTATATATGTAAACTTGATTCAATGCCAGTCGAAAGAAAAAAAAAGAAATAAAAAAAACACAAAAGTTTTATTCTGAAAAATAATTTTATTTTTGAAATCAGCCGAACCAACCGAGTAAGTAAGCCAAATTTCATTAAAATTAGTGCTGTGGTATCAAAATTATACCATGTTACTCAGTTAATTATCAGAATATACATACCTGACTCATGCAACATGACTTGCTGGTAGGATATCCAGCTTTGAACTTTTCGTGGAGAGATTCGATATCATCCTTGACTCTTTGAATCAACTGCGTCTGATACTCTCTGATGGCTCCTCTTATGTGTGGCCTCACGAAGAGAGCATTGAACCGAGAGAATATTCTAAACATTTCAGAAGCATTCTTTGCAGTGGCAAGTTGATCTCTCAAATGAGCTGTGATGCGGGTCTCTACACGATCGATCCTTTCATTATATCTGGATTGTTCAAACAGTTCAAATGTTAATATAATACAAAATATTTCAAAATATAACTTTTAATATTTTCCGAACAACTCCTCCATCTACAAACCTTCTGCTGGCAGCCTCCCAAGCATCGTTTCCCTCTTTAGAAACATCCAAACAATCAACTTCTTTCACATTGTCATAAGCTAAGTTGACCTCCTATAATGAAATATATTAACAAGATATTATTTATTCATAATTTAATTATTATTCAATCTAAGAAGTATTTAGTTGTTAAACATTTCCAACTTATTACCAACGACGTTAATTTTTCTCACCTCAATAGAATTGATATCAGCTCCATCGATGTTTGCCACTTCAACTCCCACTCCCTCGGCAGCCTGAGGTTGTTGCTGCTGCGATGAAGATGTAACAGCAGGTCTCAAAACTCTTACAATCACTTGTCGTAGCTGCTCGTGCTGTCTGCGAAACCTGCAATGGAGTTACACACCAATTAATATATTTCTTCCTAGCTTCTCATGAAAAAAAAACACGTATACATGTCTATTATTGTGCTGCAATTCATTTAAACAAATTTAGTGAAACTAAGAGAACTATAGAAACTAGTTGAGGAGAAGACTGCAATCTGAAATAAATTCCACCAAGTAATTAAAATCTTGAAACCACACTGTGATCAACTTCAAGTTATAAACAGAATTAAGAGATGTAAAAGTACTAACTTTCTGATTTGTTCAAGTCTGTTTTGAAGCTTTTTGTGACTAGGATTGATCCTCCAAACCATCTTCATGTTTTCTTCCTTCTTCTTCTTAACCAGTTCTCTCAGTTGACTCTGTAACTTGTCATATTCATCATCCCAGGTCTGGAAAATCTCAGAGCACATCCCCATGACCTGAAGTTTAATTATTATTTAAAATAGTACATAAAAAGTTTACATGTAAATTTTAATATGATGTAGCAGAATAAATGAATAACCTTCTCAAAATCATCAAAGGTGATGTGCATAAATCTTCTAGTTCCAAGAACTTTGAGCATTTGAGAGCTAAGATCTCTGGAGATGGCTTCAACAAGTCTCAAGCACCTCATTATTGGATACTTAGTGTTTCGGATCTTCTTCAAGTGAGCGAAGATGTTGACAAGAGCAACTTTAATTCTCTCCAGCTCAGTGGCAGATAACAAATCGGGAAGAGGAAAATCCTTCATCAATGGATTGTAATCGCTCACCGTGTTCATAGCCGCTTTCAGACCAGTGTCATTGTCAAAACTAAGAGTGGCATGAAATCTTTTGCCAGCTTTCAAAATATCTAATGTAAGAGCAATTTCAATGTTCTCTCTTTTTTCTTGTATTTTCAATAGAGCTCTTTCCAAATTCAACCAGAAACTAATTTCTTGGAGAGCTGTTCCAGAGGATGGATCTCTATCTATTTTTGTCACCTGGTTTAAAAAATTTATATGTATATAAATATATAGATCAGAATGCATTTCCATATTACTTTTAATAATCCTGCTACTGCTACACATAACAGTTATCAAGCTGATTCATATCTGAATTAATTTAATAAAAATACCTTCTGAATTTCACTAGTCCATCTGTTGACACAGTTGTGAAGTGCATTGATGAAAGTCGTATCGTCAACTTTCTCCCCGAAATCGGACACTTTCGGTTTTCTCCCCTCCTCGGCGCACCTCTTGATGACTTGTGAGACTATCGGATGAACGGTGAGAGTGATTTCAGGGATGTCAATGTTCTGCTGAAGATGTAGCAGACCAAGCTCCAATTCCTCAATTTTCTTCTCAACTGCAGGTGCCATCTTGTCTCCATCCCTGTATTCCAGTAATAATTTATCACATACTATTTAAAAAAAAATGATAATTAAAAAATAATAACTGTAATTGCTGTAAGCTAATTGCTACTAAAAAAAATAGTTTGCTGCAAAACTAGTTCATATTGCTTTTTAGAGTTCTATAAAACTAGAATAATAAAAAACACTTTGGTAGGTTGATGGGATTGATTCTCCTCAGACAAGGAATGGTAGCAAAAGTATATAAAGATTTAGACAAATATTTCAAGTTATTTTTTTAATAAATTATCTATTCCTGATATAAATTATCTATTTTTAATATAAGTTATCTATTCTTAATATCTATTTTTGATTATTCTAGTGTTCATCAGAAATTGCTGAACCATTAAAGGAATAAAATCAAATGAGTTGCAAACACAGAAAAATCAATGTTTGCTGCATTGGTTGCATACTTGTTGGATCGATATATAATATTATACGCAAGCAGATTTTTTTATCGTTCAGATGAATCACAGCTGGCCCAACTCAATTTTATTTAAAGTAAGCAAAAAACAGAAAATAAAAATGTAATTTCTAATCAAATATATTTAAGGTCCCTAAATGTGAAACTCAACCAAAAAAGGTAATTTCCTAGTAAATTGTTTTGGGTCAATTTCTAGGCTGACATGCAGTTTACTAAAAGGCATGATTAATAGATGCCGTGATGAAAATAACATTTTTGAAATATTTTTAACATACTAAATTTATTAAAAAGTGTAATATCAGAGATTATTTTCCACTTCCTGCTATGATTTTTCTTAGAAAACTATTTTTTAGATTTTGAAAAAATGGCATATGCCAAAAATCAAACATTTCATTTGTTGCATTTAAAACTTACTAATTATATTTAATTTACATTTATTTCATTAATTGTTTATCTGTAATTTTCATCGCACTTATTTATAACTGTATTGCTCCACGTATCGGTACCCAGCTGCAAAGTATTTATGTTCAAAGTGAGTTTTTCTATCAAGATATTTTTTATGCGTTTTATTATTATTCTGTTGCTGATTTTATAAACTCAGTAATTTCTTGGATTTGATATAGAAATTGATCCAAGACACTATACTACTAGATTAAACAAAAGAATCTTTGAAACAAACCTGTCAACTCTTCCTGATGCTCTGATGTAGGATTTGAAAATTGGTTCAACTGCATTGCTTATGATAGAATGGAGAGTCTCATATGGTGATCCCTCACCAAGTGATGCAACTCGAACCTGTGATGAGAAGCCTCTGTTACCTTCTATTACAGGTCGATTCTTAATCACAATGATGCTGAAAAAATCACGAGCATTATTTATTGAAAATTTAGTAAAAATTATAAAACTTTTAAAGCTACAAATGTTAACATAACTACCTAATCACTTTGGGGCCAGAATATTTAACTTCAGTAGAAACAGTGTAGACGAAAGTCTCATTCTCTTCACCTTCTGCAGCCTCCGATACCCCTTCGTCTATTAAAAAATGAAACTAAACTGTAGGAATCAGTACCACTCATAGATAAAAACACACTGAAGAAGCCTACCTTTGACAGACATTTTTTGAATACATAGTGCTGCAACTTGTGGATCATTTAAGAACTTCCTCATACATTCAATAGAAGACGCATCTTTTAAAGCACTGTTGAGGGCTTCTGTAGCATCATTCAAATCTTCCAGAAGTACAAGACTGACTTTTTTCAAATAAATCGCAAACGCATCAACGTCGGCTGCGGTTGCTGCTTGAACCGACGGTATTGCCGGCTCACTCTCTGCCATTTTTAGAAATAAACTTAACGCAAACTAGTGCGCAAATTATCGACTGTGATATACGAGCCAAAGTTTAAAGGCGAAATGAAACGCAAGCGATATAGCGACCGACCCGACCAAGACAGGAAGACACGAAACGAAAGCAGGCAAAGCTGCACAGCACAGTAAGCTGTGATGAGTCACAATTCGACACAAGCCCGCTGCCCACAACTGGTGTTTCAACGCTGTGATTTGATATTTGTAATTCTATGTGTGTAATATATTCTGATATAATCATCATAACCAATACAAATGCATAAAATTATATATTAATATTACAAGTCTTATGATGTAGCTTATATTCAGAAAATTTATGTGTCTATGTGTCACTTTATAACTATTGATCTTATTCATTAACTTTGTAATCTGGACTTCTGGGCATTCAAGTAGCGATCAACGGCTGAAAAAGAAAAAGATCTTGGCGTATTATTAAATGAAGATGCTAAACAGTTTATAATAGACAATGTGCAGAGGTTGCAAAGAAGTGAAACAGTCGAGTCAAAAAAACCATGGTCAGCAGAGATATAGATATACAATTTTAAGGTTGTATAAATCTCTTGTTAAGCCACACTTGGAATACTGTGTGCCCTTTTCTTAAACAAGATATCTACAGAATATAGAAAGTACAAAGATGAGCTACAAGCTTACAACGATGATTGTTGAATGAACCAGTGATGGGTATAGTTACTAACTATAAATAGTTAACTACTAGTTATTATATAACTACTCTACAGTAGTTAAGAAATAGTTAATAACTACTTTTTGTTAAACTATTTAACAACTAGTAGTTAACTACTTTTTAAAATAGTTATTTACTACAGTAGTTAACTATTTTTTTAGCTACTTTAATTTTTTTGGTGGCTGAAAAAAACTCTATAGATGATGAAACTGAAGTGGATGAGCCAGTATATGACATGTATGTAAATAATGAAGATCTAGTGGTGAAAGTATATTAGATTTGATAGAAAGTGACCAGGATAATATTGATAATTCATAAGCACTGTGGTAATCTATATATATATATATATATATATATATATATATATATATATATATATATATATATATATATATATATATATATATATATATATATATATATATATATATATATGTATATATATATATGTATATATATATATATATATATATATATATATATATATATATATATATATATATATATATATATATATATATATATATATATATATATATATATATATATATATAAAAGAACATGTCCTGACTGACTGACTGATAATCAATGCCGAGCTCAAACGCCTCATCCTAGGAACGTGAAATTTGGAACTTATATTAGGTACTTTTATTGCGTAAGCATTAAGCATCCACTAAGAAAGGATTTTTGAAAATTTTGCTCCTGAGGGGAAGAAACTGGGAAACAAACTTTTTTCTAAAACAATGTATATCTCGAAAACCAAAAATGAGGAGATTTTGAAATTTGGTATATGGATTCTTCTTGAAAAATAAAAAGATACGTGTTTCACCATTTTTTGAAAATTCGGTTTCCCGGACCTCATATGTGGGTACGAAAATTTGGTTTTTAAAGTAGCTGCTACTCAAAAACTGTAAGTGCTACAGATGCGAAAATTAGTATTTTGAGGTTTTGTGCCGGTTAAAAGTAGATGAGTTCAGTTTATCACCGGACGGACGGGCCAAGCCGTTATTTTAGGGTCTTCCTACGGCCCTGCCCAAACCTTAAATCAAGGTGGGACGGGCCGAGATTTTTAACCAAGTATATAGACATTTTAGTGATTTTAGGGTGTTCAAACGGGCCGGGCTAAACCTGAAGTCAATGTGGGACGGGCCGAAGTTTTTCATCAAGGATATAGAACTTCTAGGCCTGTAAAAACGGGCCGGGCCCATATTAGACGGGCCAGGAATTTCGGTTTATGAAACGGGCTGGGCCAAGTTGTCGACGGGCCGAGCCGAGACCTAAAAAATTGATCCGTGCAGTACTCTACTATGCAGGGCCGTAACCAGGAATTTGGAAGTGGGGGGGCCGAAGAACTTTTTGGGGGGGCACTGTATAAATTTTCTAATCACATAAATTGCACATTCCAGTGATTTAACCCCCAAAATGTGTTTCACGCAAAAAACAGGTTTAGCGATTGAAATTTGAATCTTAATCTACCATATTTAATTGAATTTGAAAATATTCTGAATCAACATGTAAAAAAACACATTACATGGATCATAATGTCAGAGAACAATACGGCGCAATTTTTGGGCAAACTTTTCTATGTAAGTGTTCAATTCTACTTTTAGCGTAAAATCCTTCTCAAAAACAGGTAGTACAAATTTAAATTTGCGCTCAAGGCCCATTGGTTGGCGATAAGGCCGCAGAATCCGCGAGAGAGTGGAGAAACAGCTCTCGCACGTAGCAGTCGACACACCGATGGTGATTGCTTAGGCATACAGCTGATACACATTTGGAAATGCATCGCGGTACTGCAGCATTGCATATGTTGCACCTTCCTACGACGAATTTGGCTGGAATTTGTTACGGCACAGTCGCATTGCACTAGGCAATTCGCTAGGGAGGGCAACTTGGTCGAGGCAAAGGAGCTGGCCGAATGGTTCCAAGCACTTCTCAACAAGAATGTTCTGAGATGATGGAACGAAAGATTCTACAGCTTGAAACAAGGCCAAGTTGGACTCCCCAAATTGGTGGTTCATTTCAAAATGGCGTTGTAGAGCTCATGAGCTTGCGTGAAGTAACTTTAGAACCAATAACATGGTAATGACCCAAAGTGGAGCTGGCCACAGAGCCAGTCAGCCAGGTGCTCTGAACTCGTTTACACTTTACTGACACTACATGGTCATCCTCATTTGATGAAAAACCAGCAGCATCTGCCATTTGATCAAAAACCTCTGCAGACCACAAGGCAAGAAGGCTTTTTTTTAGCTGTGGAGATCAGTTTCATAGCAAGAGACACATTGCACAAGTGACCTTGCAACAAACCACTGACCGTTGACAGCAAGCTCAGTATTTTGACAATGGCATTTGAAAAAATCCTTCTTTTAAACTTTGTTAAGCAGCCCAGCTGCTTCAACCAACACATCAACCGGAGCTTTTTCTAAGTTGGCAACAATTTCGAGGATCTGCAAAATTTCCTTTCTGTTGTTTTTGACAACCATTGCAGATTTATAAGGGCCAGTCCATCTTTGAGCAAGTAACCGCTTTATTGTGTCACCTACATACCATTGCTTATATAAGTTAAAAAGTTGTTTATCTTTATCTTTGCTTCCATAGCGTGCGCAACCACATGATGGAGTTGGCGATGCAGTGCACAGGGGCGGATACAGAAAATTCTGGTGGGGGGGGATGAACCAACATTAAAGAGGGGCGCAGCGCCGAGCAAGGGGAGGGGTTTGGGTAGGGGGGATGTGACCCCTCTCCAAGGTTTTTTTACAAAGACTATATGAAATGGTGCGATTTGGCGCATACATTGAACTAATATCTTTTAAATTATTGCCTATAAAAATAGCTTAAATCAAATCAAAACATGTATACAATTCTTATGATGTCGACAAAACGAGCGATCCAGATGAATTCAAAGTCTTATTCTGTAGACTGTAGGATTTGTTCTCCTAGGGTAGGAGAAAAAACAAAAACACACGGGCAAGCAACAATATGCATACAAAGAAAGGAAGAAATAATGGATTTGTCCGATCTTTCCTTCAAGGCTGTTAGTTGGTTACCTGAAGAACATATTTTACTATGTGTTTCTTTGTCATCTTTGGTAGACGGATCTTCTAGAGGAACTTCTTCTTGATAGACTTTAACTGATTCAGATAGAATATTTCCATCATTGGAAGATTTCTGAATGTTAGCTTCACTGACAGTATTTTCAATGTCTGCATGCAATTCTATAATATTGGAACATTCCATAGTTTTATTGTTTTCAACTGTTTTATATAGTAAGTTGAACGAAAGCTGACTCTGCTTAAACTTTTTTGGACCACTCGACATAATAATTTAGTATTATTTCTTTTTTTTCTTTTTTTTTTTATAATAGTTTATAGTCTTTTACACCAAGTGTTTTAAGGCTGAAACGGCTGTGTCAGAAGCACCTAAGTACTACCAGTCGTGGATCATAATTTGATCCTTTTAACTTTTCCCTCCTCCTTTCTCCAGGCTTGGGACTGGCTTGCAAAAGCAAGGCGGAGTTGTATTATTTCTTTGAAAATCGTTGAGTTAGATTACGAATTGTATACTTTTAAAATTAGTGTTATTTATTTTGATTGTATAACACAGTACTAAGGTTTGCTCTATACTAATAGTGCATGAAAACGCAAAATTTCAGAAATCAAATCGAATCAATATAGCGAGATTTTGATGAAAAGTGAATTTAAACTTGAATTGACAGCATCGGTAGAGTAGTGCCATCTTTGGAATGCTATAGAAAATTAGCAATATAGATTATAACGTAAATATATAGACAGCCCCCTACTATTAAATGAAAAATCCTCGAATTTGCAAAAAATTACATTACATGACTTTGGCTGGTGGGGGGGATGCATCCCCCTCATCCCCCCCTGGATCCGTCCTTGGCAGTGCATGTACGGAATTCGGCGGCCCAGAGTGTCTTGCAATATTTTCTGGACACCTCTCTTTCCGCCGTTCATTATACTGGCGTCGTCATAACATTTACTCAAAATTCGAGCGGGGTCCAGCTGTGGAGCCTGAAGCTCTGTAAGCAGCAAACGTGTCAGGCTTTTAGAATCTAACTCACTTGCCTTGATCATTGAGTTCGTGTGCTCTATTGCCTTTCCACAACGCACATAGCGAATGACAATCGACATATCCTCAACATTGGACTGATCTTGAGTTTCGTGGCACTTGATCGAATACCAGTTAATGTCAGAATCTTTGCATTCTTCGACAATCAAAACTTGTACCATCTGTGCCATCAATTCGATTACCTCGTTTTGGATAAGAGACGACATGTACTTGGCATTTTGAGGCATGTTTTTTAAATCATACAAAATTTATCATCCTTCGCTTACATTTGCTTTGTTGAACTATACAGCAATACAAAAAAACTGGGGGGCCTGATTGAGCTGGATCCACAACCTAATAAAGTAGGCCTAAACGTTACAATGTTTTATCAAGATATCCATGGTCTCTATGTATGTATGTCAGCAATTTTGCATAGCGCGGAGGCTGGGGTGGTCAGTAATCAGTAAAATTAGTGCACGCAGTCGTGTAATCAAAGTTATTACGCAACTGTACACTATCAGTCCCAAATATCCAAAACGTTTTTCCCATGGATATCTTGATATAACAGTTATATCAAGATATCCATGGTTTTTCCTAAGCTTTTATACAAGAGTTTTATCTGATTGCATCAAACATAATGCTGGATTTAAAGTTTAAAATAAAACATCGCTAGATGTTGAAAGGTACGCATTAAAATAAGTGATTTTAATTTTCTTAAACCAGGCCTGATCCAAAGCATTGGACATTTTTTTGATATTGCTGAGCAGGTAAAGCATCAACATATAATAATGGTAGAGAAGAAAACGTTCTTTATTTAATATCTGATAGTTCGATAAAACCACAAAAATGATCATTTTTGACAGGCTACTTCTAGTCATACCTTAAATTTCGTGGCAAATGTTGGTGCATTGAAAGTAAGGGAGAATTTGAAATACAAACAGCTTTTTGAGAGATCAATGGGAAATGTTGTACCAAACTCTATTCATCGCAATGTAAAAGATGCTGAGGTTGTACAAGACATTAGTGGTTCAACATTTATAAAGCCAAATGTTACACGGCGGTGCTCAAAATTCTATTTCGTTGAAAGGATTTTAATCTAGTTTTCAATAATGTTTGTGATTGTCAGAAAAAGTTAGGGCAAGCTGCATTGATTGAGAGATTGAGTTTGCTTGTTTTAAATCGTTCATTCAGATTATAAAACCAATAGTCACCGCAATGGATATCTTCCAAAGTGAAAAGTCATACATTGGTCACATTATTCAAACCATCATAGGGTTAAAAAAATAACACCACGTTCAGATAAAACCATCAATGCTCTTTTAAAAGCACTATCTCAAGGTATAGAAAAACGATTTGGTCCTGTTTTGAAAATGAAGAATATCTTCTAGCAACAGCGATAATTTCCCAATTTCAATTGAATTTTTTGAACAATGAGCAAATAATATTTGATTAAAGAAAATTTGTTGGCATACATAAATGAAATGAACCAAGAGCTTGAAAAACCAGGTCTATTTAACTTGTATTTAATTTCAAATGTTAAAGGTTTTTCTGGTTAACTACTAGGCAGTTAACTAGTAGTTAACTACTAGGCAGTTAACTAGTAGTTAACTACTAGGCAGTAGTTAAAAGGTATTTATTAACTACTGATGTTAAAAGTAGTTAGGAAATAGTTACTAACTACTTTTTTATGAGTAGTTAAATATAGTAGTTAACTACTGCTACCTATGAACAATGAAAAACGTTTGAGTAGATGCAATCTGACCACGCTTGAAAAGAGAAGCATAGGGGAGACTTAATTGAGACGTACAAGATATTGAACGGATTGGTTGACCTAAATCCGGAAAAATTTGTTGAAAGATCAAAAGATATGAAGGTACCAGAGGGCACAGTATTAAGCTGTACAAGAAAATGGGGAGTTCAATGAAACAAAGATTCTTCAGTGCAAGGGTGACGAATGAATGGAATAAATTGGAAAATGATGTTGTGAATGCTGCAACTCTTGACAAATTTAAAATTAAATATGGTTTTTTAATGTATGATGGTGGATCTCACACACAATGATTTGTTCTGATTCACTTTAAATAAACGTTACGTTATGTTATTTCATCTTGTTAAAACATAATTTGACGAATTTGTATGCTATTAATCGGTCTTATTTCTTTAAAGCGAAATGGGTGAAAAGCACATTTTTCTGCTGAATTCTTGTGGTCCACCACCGCTTAACTAAAAAACTAGAAAAAGTTAAAAAAGAGCAGCTAAACTTTCATAGTGGGTACGCGAATGTTATCGTCAAAAAGCAAAAAAAAAGCTAAATAAGAGCCTTTAAACAGACGACTCAGATGAGACTTTATCAAAGTACATAAAAAATTTAAATCATTATTGCAATGTTGAAAATATATGTACTGGGTTCTTACAAGGGCGCCCATCCCCCCTGGCTGCTGGAGGCAGACTCCCCCCTCCCTTTTTTACCCCCTCTCTTTTTATCCGTCTTTTCTCGGTCCCAAATGTTTAAACTAAAAGTAGATATTAAGCTGGCATACTTATAAAAATTACCTGCAAATTGACAATATTACCACATCCAAATACCAGTAAGACTATAAGCTTTTTCAATATTTATTTAAAAAACTACATTACTATGAATAAAATTAGGCATTTTCTAATCAAGAAGGTGCGCTCAAAAAGCACAAGCAACATGAGAAATAATGTCATCATTTCTTAACTGTACAAGCAAGTCTTTTTATGATGATATTATCATGAGGGCTGACAAATAATCCTCTGAAATTGATGATCGAAGTCTATTTTTTAAATGTTTCTATTTAACTTCACTCGTCTCTCTATTTGTTTGTTTGTCTGTGGTGATAAAATCTTACAAAAAAAAAATTCACCCACTTTTCGACCACCTAGAGCTCTAAAACTTTCACAAAAATTTTATTCTGGATGACAACACATGAATTGAATGGTTTCGACATGAATTAAGCCTTAAAAAAATTAAATTTCAAGTTGACCGTTACAGGTAAGCGCAAATTCGACTAATATTCATCTACGTAGAGCTTTGAAACTTTCAGAATGGCTGTATTCTCCTTCTCGATAACAATATATGAATGAAGTGTTTTAGATAACTAATTTATACATTTAGTAAAATTTATGAATTTTTATTTCATATGAAAAAAATAAACAATGTACAAGATTGAGCGTAACGGTTGTTTTAGATTCAAAAATTTTAGTTCGTTGACTCAGATTAAGAGGCAAATAAAAGCATTTTTTAAAATTTATTTTTTTATTTTTACTTGTTGATGATCTTCAGTTTACTTAAGCTTTCAGCTGAGACATTAGAAACTTAAAGACAAGCAAAGATGCTATACAGTCTCTACAAATTTGGAAAGCAAATAATTCAGAAAGCAATTGCAATAGTTTCATTAATGCATATCTTTGCCACTGCCATTCTTCAATCAGCTTTTTTGTACGAGATCATCAGTATTTGTAGTAGTGCTATTTTTAGATAAAAGACAGAACGTAGTTTTGAGGCCTGACAGTTCAACTGCGACTGCATTATTGGCATCAGCTCCATAGAGTTGGCAAATCATTTTTTTAATTTTTTTTATAATAGTTTATAGTCCTTTACACCAGGTGTTTTAAGACTGATATGGCTGTGTAGGAAGCACCTAGGTACTTCCTGTCGTAGATCATATTTGATCTTTTCAACTGTCCCTCCTCCTTTATCCAGGCTTGGGACTGGTTCGCAATTAGCGAGGCGGAGTTGTTGGCAAATCATTTCAATGTCAGTTTTAAAGACTTATCACTAAAGAAAGTCCGAGGTGTGAACAACGACAACTGCTGCATGAATGTAAGGTATGTGTATTTCGGCAGAAACTGTGTAGCAAACACACATGGAAACAACACAATCAAGCGGTTACTTGCACAAAGATGGACGGACCACTATCAGCTTGCAATGTTTGTCAGGTACAACTATAGAATTGACTTTTTGTGGACCATCGAAATTGTGGTCAACGCGGAACAAGCTCCGGATGACGGGTCGGTTGAAGCAGCGAAGCTGCTCAACAAACTTTTAAACCCGGAATTGAGTTTTTTTGTGCAAATTCCACTGTCAACCAATTATGAGAGAAAGAATAAATGTCCTCTATCATATACCACACATCTAAATGTACGACACAAAACAATCCTGAAACAACACTTTCCTTACTTTCCTGTCAATATAAAGGTTGTGATCAGAAGTTATTTTCTACTTTTTCGGAAGTTTTTGACATTATAAGAACTCTGACAAGAAGCTGCTTTTTTCTAGGAATTTTTTCCTATTAGTTTATTTTTAGAATTTTAAATTTATTTTTTAATTTTCTACTAAAAATTAAGCCAGAGAAACAAAATATACAAATTTCTGAGCCAAAGTTCCGTTTTTATTTGCTTTTAGTTAAATCATATTCTCCAAATATTTTTCATGCATTCATTCTGCATTTTGAACTAGGATACAGTGGCGTAGCGAGGGTATCTGGCGCCCGGGAACAAGGTATAAAAAATGCGCCCCCATCTTCCATTGTTTTCCCAATTGGACGACAAAAACCGAGGGAACCAAAGACGTCGGTGCTTTATCTGGGGATTGGTGTGCCCCCTCCCCAAGAAAATATTGGAAATCACTTGCGTGAAATAGTGAAAAAATACAATTTGTTAATTTTACATGTTTTACATGTTCAAAAATGACTAAAATTTAATAAAATTGTTTTCTTTTATTTTGCTTTTTTGGCGCCTTCAAAGCCTGGCGCTCGGGGGCAGATGCTCTTCCCTGTCCCCTTTCGCTACGCCACTGCTAGGATGTGATTATTAAGTTTAAGGATGTGATTATTAAGTTTAAGGATATGATTATTAAGTTTAAGGAAAACTCTCATCTAAAGAGATTTCTTCATACAAAATTTTAAGCAAGCATTAACAGTTTGCTGTAACATCCTTTTTTCTCCAGAATTCAAGTGCATTGTCACACACAATATTGTCAACATCCATGGTATCTATTTACTTGACCTTGAATATCACCAATATTTTTTGATGCAACTAGGAGATTCAGATGTCTTAAACTTATTTTTAAGATACTTGAAACGCTCAAGGGCTGGTGATCATCTACATGTGCATCGTCATTTTTAATAATTTTTGACTCTGTGTTAATGAGAGAGAAAAAGAACTTTTTTCCAGCATTTAACAAATCTTTTTTCTCAACAAATTCCAAATGGTGACATCTTTTGAGATGATAAGTCAAATTCATGGGATTTTCGCCACAAAGTTCAATTCCGAATTCATAATTTTTTGAATCCATTGCCTTACACTTAGATTTATTAACGTCATAATCAAAGAATTCCCACATTGAACTAACTTTTCTTCACCCTACAAAATGTCGGCGGCGGCGCAGTGCGGTCGACTTATTACACCTCTACTTTCATATTCCTAATTTTGTAGGTCGCTATGTGAACACTATAGATAAATAAAATAAAAAATAAATAGTAAAAGCTTAACTTAAAACAAAGTTTGTTCCCATCTTTGCAGACGAGGCAAACAGCTTTTGGTGCAAACTTAAAACTAAAATTCCATAGCGTGATTCAATGCAATTCCATATTCCACTTCAATTAATGTTACCGGTCAACAACAAATTTAATTTTAAGAACAGTTTTGATGAGTTGAATCCATTAAAACATACCCTGTGACCAAGTTGAAAAATTTGTTTAGCATCAACAAATCCAGGAACTATGAGAAAATTCAACGAAATGACTGCTTTTAAAGGCCTAGTAGTGTGTAACTTGACAAATCGCATTATTTATTCTCCCGTTTGGATTTCTTAAGAATCTGTGATTCGTAAAAGATTAGTAAGAAGGAAAATTTCATCAAGATTTAAATAAAATGAAGACCATGTATCAAGGACGTTGGGATGCAGTGATAGTAGATTATTGCTACTTTTTCGAAAAGTTCCAAGAATCTCAAGTTCAAACTAAATTATTAGATTTTTAGCCAGCCCGTAGGATAAGGACGAATTACGATTTGACAATTTTGTATAATAAACGAATATGAATATTTGTCATGTCTGGTAATATGTAGTATTTGTGCGACTCAACACTTTATAAGCATACTTATCAGAGAATACTTTAAGTTTTTCATTTTAAATAATTGAAAAAATTATAGGCAGACATCATTTTTTTGTTATAAATTTTTATTAGGTGAAAATTTTGTACAGTTACATCAATCGCAAAAAGATTGTAAACAAGATTTGTCTCAAAATTTGCTACACTGTACACTAGAATTATTTATGTCCAAGAATAATTCAATTTTTTCAGGCGATTCTCTTTTTCTATCCAGTCGAGAGTTTTCTTGTGTCCTATCAACTTCCGACGAAGAAACTCTTTGACGATTGTGAACAACAACAGTAGTTGGTATATTATCACCACCAGCATCCTTTTCTTGAGTAACTCGACTACTGCTCCTACTAGGTCTCTTAATCTCATCTACGTTTTCATCGCGATACCAAAGATCATCAAATTTCATTGACGAATTGTTATTACTGTTGGAATTTTCTTTTGAATCGTTTGAGTCAGCCTCTTCATCTTCATAGTCATCGTGGAAAACTGCGTTCCTGAAACCATTTCCGTACGCAGGTGGTGGGTCTCTTTCGTTGGCCAAGAAAGCTCTGAAGTTTGGTGGCATCATTTCTGCAGAAGGTGATAGAATAGGGTCGTTTGAATCTTTTAGTGATTTCCATGGAATTGGGAGTTCTGCTTCTTCTCTCTTGGAGATTGTCCCGTCAGATATTATGCTAACTACAAGCCAAAAGATAGGTAACATTCTATCATTGAAAACAATAATTTATTTTCAAAAATTGTTAAAAATCACTTACAAGAATATCAAATAATTAAAAAACGTTTTCTTAGCAATTTTGTGTTAGTGCTTATTTGGTTTTATGAGTTTAACGTAATCTTAAAACAAACCTTGTGGTTCAATTGCTCCTAAGTCTAAGAAGCTGACACTTTTTTTCACTTTTTCAAATCCCGGACGATTGTTAGCCATGTTTTGTAGGTGTTTGTTATATTCTGAGAATTCGTCTGCAGAATCTGCTCTTGCAACCAACTCTTGTTTGCCATCGGATCTCACCTGACTCACTCTCTTCAATTGAATCAGTTTTATTATAATTAGTTGATTACAGAATTAGGATATAAATAACCCTAAAAATGTTTATATAATGGACAAACGTTTGTTACATAAATGGATGGAATCAGAATTAAGTAAATTTTAAATTTCGACTATATAACAAATTTGTCTGTGAAAAACAACAGTAGCCAAATTACAAACCAGGATTGGACCCGCAATATCTTCAGATATGTGTGGAAAATTGTCCTTATTTATATCCATATCAGAACTCATTGTGTCTTGTCTAAGGGCTTTCGTTATGCTCACGTTAGATTCCCTGTTGTTAAAGCACAATATTTTTTTAAAGCATTTTTAATATATAAATTTAAATAATGAATAAATATAAACCCGGTTTTACCCATGCCCAGAGCAGGGACACGATCCAGTACAAAAAACCAATTGGGGATGGGATGACACCCAAAAAATATTTTACTTCTGTTTTAAATTTTAACATGGGTTTCAGTGCTTATAACTCTTTAGTTGTAAACCAACTGACAAAGCGTTTATCGCTAAATATTTCATTTCATTAAATATTAACATTCTCATATCTTTGAGTCACCGAGTAATAAGAAAATAATAAAATTGTACAACTTAGAATCAACCCAGAGCCGTTGCAAAGATTAAAAAACCTACCACCAGTTGCCCTTGGGAGCTGGTCCATGAGAGTTGTGAGGGAATGCTGATCCACTGAGATTGACAGAAGAGGCAGCTCTATTGAGATCTAAATACGACATATCTCTGAACAGAAGCGAATTTCCCGTTTCGTTTCTTTTCAAGTGTTGCTTGGCTACTTTCTGGTTGATTTGATTGTATACGTTTAGAATCTGCCAACCCTGTCTCTTTGGATTTTTCTTGCCAACGATGAGAGGTTTTAAAAAGTTGTTGTTCCAAGTTGAAAATCTATTAAACAGAATTAATTACAATCTAAACTGTTTATTGTTTTAAAATATGTATAAAACTATTTTCGGATAAAAATCAAGCCGGCTTACGACAGACAGTCAAATTTTAATTAAAATTTTTTTAACAATTTTAAAATTAAAAAAAAGATTATAAATTGGATCATATACCTCTCACGTAGTTGATGATGTCCTGATTGTCCTGTAATGTCTTCCAGTCCACCCATGATGTAATCAGTAAACTGAAATTGTAACGATTTTTGATGACTTTACTATTAAAATTTAAATAAATAAAAAAAAAGCTAACTCTTGTTGCTATTTTTTCTCCCATGCCTGGTTTGTGGTGCTGTTGGCGTTTGACTTTCAAGAATTTTACAAGTGGTTCAATGGTACTTCCCTAAAATAATTTTTATACTCTATATAGTAAATTATTAATAACTAAGTGAGAAATTGTTTTATTCATTTCAATTTAATTGATAGGCACATCACAATTATAAATATATAAATATTTATATACAATTATATACATCCGCAATTACCATTGCCAAGTTGGTAAAGTAGATGACAAGAACTGTAGTAGTGATGAACATTTTTCTGTGTGGAAATTCGTGTGCGTCAAGAAGGAGAACCAATGCAAATGCAATCGCTCCTCTTAATCCTCCATATGCCATAACAAATTGATCAATCTTTGTCAACTTCACAACTCGTATCATGTTGGCAAAATAAGTTTGGCCTATGACACCTTGAATTTTTTTTAAGAAACGTTTAATGGCATGGGACATTATAATAATCGTATTTTATTTTGTAGAACTATAGAAGTAACTAAATATAAAAACAACTAAGTAATTAAATTTCAATAACAAATTGATGAATACAAACATATTGTTCTGAAGATGAGACATAACACGAGGGTGAGAATACAGAAGGCCGTGTCCCATTGGTGGATGTCGCTGACAGCTGACATGCCTATGTACATGAAGACAATGGTTTCGCTAGCCTGCGCAAACATTTTCAACGTTATGTGGATTGCCTTATTAGACTTTTCACTGTAGTTTGCTTCGACATATTTTCTCATTGTTATTCCACAAAAAGTACACCTATAGTTTTTAGAGTCAATTTTTTAAATCAGTATTTCAAAGCCGTTTGAAATTAAAATTAAAACTTACGAAATAATTCCAGATAAATGAAACATTTCTGCAACAATAAAACTCAAATAGCCAATGACGAGAACCAGAAGTGGTTCCATTTTTCTGACATGTTTTGTGAATCTTGAGAGAAAACCAGCCAAAAGACCCATCAACATTCCTATACCTGTGGCTCCAAACACGATGACAAAGAAAGAAGCAATTCCTGCTATAACGTCGATGCCTTGAATATTTTCTATGCCTATTTCACTAAAGCCTTCAAACAAATGATAAAGTACCTGAAACAATTAAAAAATCATTTTCAAAAAGACAGCTAAGTTTTAAATTATTTATATCAGATATAAGCCATTAAACTTACAACTGAAATTCCATCATTAAGAAGAGACTCTCCAAATACAATAATGTACAGCATTTCATTGACTTGCACGGATTCAAAAACAGCCAGCACTGCAACTGGATCTACAGCAGCCAGTAAGCTGCCTAAAACTAAACTATGGAAAAGCAGCAGAGGTGATGTTAAGTTTTGAAAGCCACCTCCCTGGTAAACTCCCCAAAGAGCAAAACCTGATTAAGAAAAATTTTTCTTTATAAATTATCATTTGCAAAATTTGAAAAAATTCTTGGTAATAGAAACTCACCGAGAAGAAGGTTGTTAAGAAGTGTTCCCATGATAGCATAAAGAAGAATTGTTCCCAGCTGGTCGAAAAAAGAACGAGCAGGCATGTAGTAGCCCGCATCTAATATGATGGGAGGGAGAAGGACAAGAAAAAAGATTGTTGTATTAACTTCATACATTTTTTCTCCTGCTAAGTAAAGAAATACTCCAAAAATGACACCGATAATGATCAATAGGCAGGACTCAGGAAATATCTTCGAAATGTGTTTTTCCCAATGGAAAACTAGAAAGAAAGGATTTAAAGAGAAATAAATCAGAATTAAAAAAAATTATTAATTTGAATAAATTAATTATTTAGCAACTAAAACAAATGAGTAAACTTACAAAGTTTGGCACATACTGCATACAATATCCACACTCCGACAATGAAAGGTGTTTTAACGTAGTCAAAGTCAAATTTGCCAACATGAAACCTTTTCTCTCCGTGGCCTTCACCGTCATGTTCTGAACTCTCGTGTCCTCCGTTACTATGATCATTACCACTCTGAACACTCACACCATGATCATTACTACCATGTCCAGCATCGACAGTGTTTCCAGCACTCTCAGGATTGTTTTCAGGACTGCCACCGTGGTCGGAGGCAGAGGCGCAATGGAGGGCCAAGTAGCAAACGATAATCAGCAAAAATCCATGGACGGAAAATAATTTCATGTTATTGTTAGAGCGGCTCATTGTTTTTGATTTTTAAAATATCTAAATTATAACTATACAAACGAACTATTATCAGGAATACGCCGTCATTCTAACTCTATCATTAAAACTATTATTATTAAACAGAAAAACTGGTCTTGAAAAATTGACGTTGAGACAATTGATATTTGATCCAAGTCTATTTATACCGAGATCACATCTCATTTGCAGTATCCATCTGGTTGGAAAAATTAATACATTATTTCCCATTATTTCTCGGCTCGACCGAGACTAAACGGACACCACCGCATCACTATAGATTCATGTAAATTTTAGCTAAGTGATTTCTATGTTGTACCACTGTGCAGTGAGTGAGCTATTGTGTTTAATATAAATTCCGTTCTTGATGAGCGCTCAACGTAGAAAGTGGCTAATTTGAATCTGATTTTCATACCTCGCGTATCCATCCGGGCGTTAAATCGCAATTTGAAATTCTTGCTTAACTTCATACGTCGGTCCGCTACTCATGTGAATTCGAGTAAGCAAGTTAAAACAAACACGACATTTTTCTAAATGAATATTCAAAAACGACGATAAAATGTCCAACTTTAATTCTGAGATAACGAATAAAGTGAGTTTTTCTATTTTGTCTAAGAAAATTCAAATTTAAAATGAAACAAATTAAAAATTATTTACAAAATAATTGCGGTTTGTATATATCACTTTATAACAAAAAAGTAGATATTTGTGATATAGAATTGTTTTCTTCAACTTTCGGGTTCTGTAAACATTTTGTTTTGTCAGACGTTATTCCTGAAATGCTCCCCGTTGACCGCATCTGCTTTTCTATTTAAATTCTTTTTAAACGGAAAACTTTCTCTGTGGAATTTATCACCTGGTTGAATAAGTTTCGTTTTGGTTTCTTGTTTATTTTTCAATTCTTTCTTTAAAATGACATTTCTGTTCACATCCGTATTGGCGTTTTCCACGTAGTGTTGATGGCAGAACTCTGCAATTCTCTCACAAGCTTCTTTAACTGCTTCATCAGGAACGGTTAAAACAATTCGAAAATAGTTCGGGCAGTGGAAACACTGTTGGAAAACAAACACGGATTTATTTAATTTTATTTATTTTTTCTTCAAAATACTTGAAAAACTTTTGCATACACTTTTTTGTGTTTGTAACTATTTTCAGAAGATTTCATGATGCTCAGGGTTGGTCCATTCATTATGACTACGACGTACTGAATGGACCACCTAAGTTTCAGAGGTGGGTTAACAAAAATGTTGTTTTTAGTAATAAACTGATTTGTAAATTTTTTTAAAATTTAATTATTTGATTCTACATGTATCAGCCTTATATTTTCCATTAATATATTTACAAAATCTATGTAAATAAATTTATTGTGAATTTTTAAGCGCATTTCCTGAAATTGTGGTCCATTCAGTACCAGTTTCCCCTAACTATAAGCGCAAGTCTTCAATGTTAAAATACATTGAAATAATTTATACAAAAACTGAAAATATGTGGTGCCATAGCAAATGATTTTTTAGATCTATTAAGTGAAGCGACTAAATTTAAACGCTTCATTCAGTTGGGTTCGGGGCAGTTGGCATATCTAACAGAGAAGATTGGAAAACCTGCTAGATTTCTGGAAAGTAGAGATTTGCTATGAAAAAAACTGTTGATATGTGCCCTTAGATTTGAAGGTCAAATTAAAGTGGGTGCTGTTGAGGCTATAGAAATAAGCCCATTCATGAAACAGCCCAGATAAAGGCAAACCAGAGGGAGCCTGAGATAACTATTGTAGTTTCCTTGAAATTTGTGGGAAAATGATTCACGACTACCTTTTCCTTATCATTGATTACTTTTGTTGGAAAAAAACGAATTCCCATCCAAAAATAAGCTTTTTCATGTTATTCCAACGTTACTAGCTTTAGATTTAAATGTCACTTTAGTAAAAACGATGTCATAATTGTGAGATTGAGAAGCAAACATATTTTTGTAAAAAACTTGAAAAACATTTCAATCGCTAGATGTTATTAAATTTTTTTAATTCGTCTATTAAAACTAACAGGGTTAACCGGCATTGCCCAAAATTTTTAATTTTTGTTTCGCTTTTTGTTGATAAATGTTTAATAACGACTTGATTTTTCTATTGCTAGAACCTTCTCCAAGCCAAATTTTGTTCAAGATCCTCCAGCGGTTCGGGTGGAATATCAAACACACACACACACTCTGCGTCCGTGTCCCTGAGCATGGAACATAACAGCCGGACAGACTACACAAATCAGGTGTATTATTGCTATCTGTGTGGCGATAAGACGCCGAAGTTGTCCCTGTAGCTGACTATTGATGGATTCTGTCAGACGTTTTGGGAGTTTTCGGGTCCGTGGAAGTTTGAGAGATGCCAAGTGGCGCCAACGCCCGATTGCGGATGACTTTCGTGTGCTCTCTGGAAATGCGGAAGACTGCTTGGAGGACCAGCAGGAGTTTTGTGAGCAGGCGTTGAGGAATTGTATCGATGTGGTGTTTGTCGTGCTAATGGGGCGGCGACGGATAATTCAGTTAAGAAGATTGCTACCTCGGGTATAAATATATAAATAGAAAAACAACTAAAAAATAAATTAAACAAATTAAAAAAACGCCTTAATAAAATTCTTGAAAAATACGAAACAAATTGCAAACCTAAAATCGTGGTGCGTAATCGTTTCAATCGTATGAGTGCAAAAGAAAGCGTCCCATGCTTTTATGTTTACAATATATTTTTTACTTTTTAAAGCAGTTTATTAAAACGTATTTCTAACTTTTTAAACTTTTTAGTTTTAACTGCTACCTAGCGACTGTAATGAAAACCTTAGCCAAAAATTATTTTACCTATACTAATTTACAGTGTAATTAATAAATGTTTAAATTAATATGGTTAAAGTATACAGAATACATTTGTGTTGCGAATTTCAGATCGAAAGCATACTGGGAAGTTAGTCAAAATGTGATTACAAACTTTGTCGCGGATAACAACGTACATGATTTAATGAAAAACGCGAAAAAATAGAAGGAGATACAGACAAAAAAGAAAGAAAAAGAAAGATAAGGAATGACACACCGAGAAATAAAGAAAGTAAAACAACGAGAGAAAATTAGCCATCAGCCTTTTGTGTTTTCCCAATATTATGGGGACTCATCAAAAATCATTTAACCGTCAATAAAGAAGATTCTAATACTTTTGGTGAATTTAAGACAGTTGTTGCCAGTAACATTTCAAAACGTTTTGGATTAGAACGTGAAGAAACTGTAACAAAAGATTCGTTGTTGCATCAATTCTCCATCCAATGTATAAACATTTTCCTTGATTTCCTGACGATTTCAAAAAATGGGCGTATGAAAATGTCCGTCATCTGATCAGACAGTTGCCAGTAAGACTCAAACAGCTGTCGACGTCTGGAGATGCAACTGGCTCGGAACCGCTAATTTAACGATCTCGACCAAATCACGATGCAGTTATGTTTCTGCTAGGTAATAGTACGCATTTCAGACGTTGTGTTTTGAAGGTTGGAGGCAATCGATATGCAGCAGATTACTACATGCAAGATACATCAGGTTTGTCTATTGTGGTCCCTGAAGTTAACTCGGTTACGGATTTAGGAATCGTACAGGAGTCGAAATTTAAATTCAGGGGCCATTTATTTTGAAGAATCAAAAAACCAATACCTTGTTGGGAATAGTTGGCAGAATTTTAAAATATCTGCCAGATGATGCTTTATTAACATTGTATAAATCCATGATTAGATCGCAATTAGAAAACGAAGTTCAGATTTGTAGTTCTCACGGGCGTGGTCTGATTGAGGAGCTCGAAATACATAGCCTACATTGCCCTATATACATACAGTGATCGGAAGTTAAAATAAAAACTTTAAACTATGAAACGACATCTACACAATAATTTTATATTTTTCAATCCTTCATATTAACTTCACCGCCAGTCTTGCATGCTTGATTTCTTGCTTTAATATTTGCAAACCTTGAAAATGAAATTTAATTAACTTCCCGTCATCCAATCGAGCTGAAATTTGAAATATAGGCTTACCCCTTGTGACAATGCATTCTATTAAAGTTTTGAAAATTTTCTAAAACAAATTTATAGTTAAAATAAAAATATTAATTATCTATGTTTTAAAACAAAAACAAAACAGTCATACTAATATAAATGTTTGCAAATATAAATGTTAAAAAATGTCATTTAAAAAAATTGCAATTAACAAAAAGCCGGCGAATCTTTAAATAAAAGTTATTTGTGAAAAAAAACCTCTTTTTACGGCTTACTTGTTAAATTAGTGATTTAAACTAAAAATATCTTAGCGAACATCACGATCCGCCAAAGTTAATACAATATTCAAAAAACATAATTCCCTATGTCTGAATGTACGTAAGAATTTCGCGTAACGTAACGCTGTTGGATGGCACTGCAAGAGCCACTAAGTCTCTCATTGACTTTTGTAATTACTGACGGATTTGTCACTAGTTGTAAGTAAAACACGATTATAAAACGTTTAACTCTATTTTGTTTTTTGATCGATGCAGGATATTTTTTTA
This sequence comes from Erpobdella octoculata, assembly GCA_963978895.1. Taxonomy (NCBI): domain Eukaryota; kingdom Metazoa; phylum Annelida; class Clitellata; order Hirudinida; family Erpobdellidae; genus Erpobdella; species Erpobdella octoculata. The sequence goes on along the minus strand of OZ022243.1, from coordinate 25,057,550 downwards.
GGATGGAGAGCTTTAAACTAGTTGGAAAATTTTGTTTTTTAATTAATTAATTTATAGATTTAAAGATGAGATCGTTATTTTGATTGCGTTGTAAAAGTTTTACAAGTCACAATTAGTTATTTAATAAATGTTAACCTAAATTTTATAATTATTAAAACTCACAGTTGCTGGTAGGCAGAAAACTGATTGTTCGGTTATTAGTTTCTCTGTGAAGTCCAAGTCTGATTTGAATGAGGGGAAATGCTCTATTTCAATTCCAACCTTTATTATATTTTATTTATGTAGAAGAAATTATTTTAATTTTAGTTAAAGAGACTTTTATAATATACAGACCATCATGTACATTGCTCCAGCTGGCATGATTGGTTTCAAGCCTTTGATTGTTCTCATGGCTCCATAACAAAATACGGCATTGTCCTATTAAAGCGTAATCAACGAAAACAATTTAAAAAACCACATCTAAAAATAAGTTTAAATATACTTTTAGAGAGGAGTGAAACTTACTTGGCAAACTCTAATAGAAGATTGAAAGTAGCATTCTGGCGTTTGGTTGAGAATAGCACCAAGTGCACCCTGGACAAATGTATTCGGGCCCAAGATACGCTGGGAAAGTGATGTTAACCCTTTTCTTACCTACATGCACAATTTTAAATACATTAGGTTAAGTTACGAAATTTTTGTTCTTCTTATTCTTTAATATTTTTTAAAGTTATTTTGCAATTAATTTATATTTATGTTCACAAGTTTTAAAGAGAAATAAAGTTTACATCTTTTTTGAACACTCGTTTTAATTTATTTACCAATAACATGCTTCAAATGCATATGGGCTAAATAAAAAATATATCAGAAAAATGTTGAAATAGTGGCAAAGCTTCTTTAGTAAGTGTAACCCTAGGCTGATGGTTCGAACTCTCTCAGCATTTCTAGCTTTTTCAGTGGGGGAGACGTGCGAGTCTGCCATTGGAGGTTATTTTAATTTTCCAGCTGGTGAGAAAAGAGTTAAAGACTAATTCCGACGTACGCTTAAATATGCAATGCAACCATATTTTCTCAAGCGTTGTTGTTATGTCGTTTTGTTGGTATGTCGTATTGTTGTAGTTATGTCGTATTGTTGTTGTTATATTGTTGTGTCGTATTGTTGTTGTTGTTGTTATGTCGTATTGTTGTTGTTGTTGTTATGTCGTATTGTTGTTGTTATGTCGTATTGTTGTTGTTGTGTCGTATTGTTGTTATGTCGTATTGTTGTTATGTCGTATTGTTGTTATGTCGTATTGTTGTTGTTATGTCATATTGTTGTTGTTGTTATGTCGTATTGTTGTTGTTAAGTCGTATTTCTTTTCTAAACGTCTGAGAACATCAAAAAGGTAAAACATTCCAAAGTTCACGAACTGACGCAAGATTATTTCACACAACCTCATCAGCGTGGTGTACAAATATTTTCCTTACCTCAAGATCAAAAACCTTAAGAGGATCGTGAATTAGTATCCATCCAAGTCTCCAACCAGGAACCAAAAATCTGAGAAATTGTTTTAACTCATAAGAAATAATCATAAAGTAATTTAGGTTATTATTTAAGTTTTATTTTTAAAATCACTATTTTAGTCCAGTTTTTAAATTATCATTTTTGTTTCATTTTTAAGCTATTTAGAGTTTAATTTTTACTTTTTTGTGAGTCCTCCACAAGTAAGAATAGGAACCCGTTTTGAAAGTGACGCAAAAGCTACAAACTCCTGGTCTTCAAACACCTAACAATTAAAACAGTTTTTAATGAAAAAATTATTAATAAGATAAGCAATTTTCCTAAAATTTCAACCTACAAAATCTGCATAAACTTCGTCAGCTACAATTGGCAGTCGGTACTTTTCGGCTAGTTTGATTATGTCCATTATGTGTTTACCGGTCCATACTGAACCGCATGGATTGGACGGGTTGTTGACCATAATGAGTGCAGTTTTATTGTCAATGAGTGATTCCATATGTTTTAGGTCGGCCTCCCACGATTGCTCAGCCTGGTTTTAAGAATTTAACAAATTTGAACAAAAGGATTGAAACAATCATAATTGAAATTGAAACAAAAAATATTGTACTCAAAGGTGGAAATGGGTTGGGTTGACCCATGGGTTGGATTGGGCTGGTTTGGGTCTTATTTTTTCAACCAATGCGTGGGTTGGGTCATAATTTTTAACCCATGCGTGGGTAGGTTAGATTAAAAAAATTGAAAACTTTTTAATTAGCAAAACAAGGTTTTTACTGTGAGTTGGGTTAGACAATTTAAATTTTCAGTTGAGTTGGATTGAGTTGGGTTGGTTCACCAAAAATTGATCCATGTCTACCTCTGATTTTACTCATGATCAGTTAGTTGAAATGAAACCCATGTTAAAAAATTAAAACCGAGATACTCAGCCTGAGTACCTACTCACACTGAACCTTTACGCCTAAAGGAGCTACGCAAATTGAATCAGGTTTTCCAGCTCTAAAACTGAAGACTTTTATTGTTCACTTCATTTGGTCAACTCAGCATCAGTCACTAACGAAAATACCATTTCCAAATATTTCATAAATCACCCCAACCATATTACTTCATCATCAGGCTCTGGGAAGCAAAATCAAACAGTTAACGCTCGTACGAATGAACTTTCTATAAGGTGCTTCTATGCCAATGCTACCTCTTTGTTAAATAAAATGGATGAACTGAATTTTAAATTAAAAGCTCTCGTATATCCAGAACTATTATGTTTTTCTTAAACCTGGTTCCACAAAGACCTCACGCTCGAAATTCAAAACTACAGCCACTTTGTCAAATCGAGAACCAAAAAAGACAGTCACGGGGGAGTTGCCATTTACGTACGAAACGACTTCGAAGCTTCTGAAATAAACGATTTGATTCTAATAGGACACACAAGTGAACAAATATGGTGTGCAGTACCAATCGGAAAAGTAAAACTCCTAATCGGATGCATCTATAGGCCACCAACTACGTCAAAATACTACTCAGAATCCATAAATGATGAGATCAATCGCTCAATAATGCGTGCGACCCAGCTAGTCAACGAAAGAAAATACGACAACCTACTGATTGTTGGTGATTTTAACTACCCTAACATTTATTGGAACAACGACGGTGGAATTCTGAAAAATTCGGATGAAACATCTAAGAAATTTCTTGAAAATATTAATACCAACTTCTTAACACAAGCCGTTACTGAACCTACGCTTGGCGAAAATACACTTGATCTTATTTTTGTCAACGATCCTCTTTCAATCTTTGCTGTTCAGCTCCACGAACCTATTAGTCTATCTGACAAGATGCATCTCCACTCTTCTCTTTACTGGGAACTTTACCTAGGAGCCAACACTCCTAGTTCTGTTCTTCTCAGACCTGCATTTGAAAAAGGCAACTATATGGAACTCAACAAATATTTTAGCAGCATTGACTGGCGATTGTTTCTGGCTGGAAAGACAACAAACGAATGTTATGATATTTTTCTGGAATACTTCGAGTTCGGCTGCAACAAGTTCATCCCAAAACGAAAATCTACTCTTCTTCAGAAATTTGATGCTAAGTGGTTCAACAAGGGGGTCGAAATTGCCATTAAAGCCAAATACAAAGCTTTTGTCGCCTGGAGAGCTGCCTCACTCTCTAAAAAAAAACTACTCAAATATCAATTCAACAAAGCTTGTCGTCTGGTGAAAAAGCAAGTCTTCAAGGCTATCATAAACTATGAGAAGTCAATTGCTGATAGTTGTAAGTCTAGTTTAAAGCCTCTATATAACTACATCAATAGTCATAAGAGGAATAAAGACAGAATAAGATCGCTAAGCCGAGCTGACGGATCACTTACAACTGACAAAAATGAAATCGTAGAAATTCTTAATGATCAGTTCTTTTCAGCTTTTGGCTCGGACAAACCCATTGAGTCTATTCCTTGGGTAGTAAGCTCAGACAAACGGTTTGAGGGAATAGACTCTTCTGTGTTTGATTCAACAGCAATTGGAAATCTTCTCAGAAAACTTGATAGGAAAAAGCCAGCGGGCATTGACAATATTCATCCTTTCATACTCTCTGAATGCTCTTCATCACTTTCACTGCCTATCTCGCTTATCTTCAACAGGTCATATGACGAAGGTGAAATTCCAGTTTCCTGGTCTCTCGCCAACATATCTCCTATTTTTAAAAAAAAAGGGTCAAAAGTTACAGCTGTAAACTATCGTCCTGTTTCCCTAACTTCGGTGCTCTGCAAGGTGATGGAGAAGATAATCAGAAGCTCTATGCTTAATTTTCTAGTAGACAATAATCTCATCAGTCCGAATCAACATGGATTTGTGTTCTCCAAGTCCTGCACTACAAATCTTTTAGAATCTCTTGATATCATAACATACGCAATGTCCAAACGTCACGAAGTCATCGTGGTTCTTCTTGATTTTGCAAAGGCATTCGACAAAGTGTGTCACGAACATCTACTCACTAAAATTAAAGCACTTGGATTCGACGACAAAACTAACAATTGGATAAAAGCATTCCTTTCGAACAGACATCAGAGAGTGATTATGGGCACGCATGCTTCAGGCTGGAAAAAAGTCCTTAGCGGTGTGCCTCAGGGCTCTGTGCTAGGGCCTCTACTTTTTGTCATTTTCATCAACGACATGCCACTTCTGGTTCATCATTTCTGCAAGCTTTTCGCCGACGACACAAAACTCATTGCTATCATCCGCAACGCAAATGACCGATCATTGCTACAGAGGGACCTTGATATGCTAACAAAATGGTCTCACGAATGGCTCATGTGCTTTAACGAAGATAAATGTAAAGTCATGTATTTTGAAAAACGTAAGTGCAACGTTCTTAACACTGGCTTTATTGAGGACACCGAATTTTTAAACTTTCCTTTGGACGCGATGGATCCGCACCACATACACCAGAAGTTTACAATGACCGATGCTGATGGACATTCCCACATCCTCAGCGAAACCATGGTTGAGCGTGATCTGGGCATCTACGTTGACAACAAACTAAGCTGGACGAATCAAATAGAGAACTCGAAGGCGAAAGCTTATGCGGCGCTTGCAACACTCAAGCGCACGTTCATTTACTGGACGACTCACACATTGAAAATCCTCTTTAGCACATATGTAAGACCTCACCTTGAATACTGTGCTTCTGTGTGGAAACCTTGCAGAATAGAAGACATAATATCACTCGAATCTGTTCAACGCAATGCAACCAAATTAATTCCTCAAATTCGATCATTGCCTTATTCTGAGAGACTGGCTGCAATCGGCCTTCCTTATTTGTTTGAGAGAATGACTAGAGGAGACCTCATACAATATTTTAAAATTGTCAAGGGGTTTAACAAAGTCAATTGGGTTAACCCAAATCAACCGTTTCCTTCAGCAAGGATGGATGGACCAGCTGGTGGTATTCGTGCAAATAATGATCATCGTCTGAAACGAGAAGCCGTTACAAACTATCGACCCCGTGAACACTTCTTCAGCAACAGAGTCCTGGCAATTTGGAACGTACTGCCGAACGAAATAACTTGCACCAATTCAGTTAATGCTTTCAAAAACAAGCTTGACACCTTTTTGATTGAATATTACAGAAAGGACGATTTTCATTTAAAACTTGTGAATTTATTGAACTGAATTTTCATTTTGTTTTTGTTTAGTAAGGTTCTACCATAGCCGAAGCTACTTTAATAGTAGCTGAAGACCTCGATAGGGGTCCGGCATCGCATAGCGTCAGGTGACACTATGCTGTAGAAAATAAACATTATTATTATTATTATTATTGCTATAGCAGTATTTTCAAAAATTGAGATTTTATGAATGTAAACCATTCCCCAGTTTTACGAAATTCTGATTTATAAGCACTGCTCATATTACAAATAAAAGTTGTAATCATTGTTGTGCCTGGCATGAGAAATCAGAACCCTAAATTTTACGCTTTCTTACCCCATCAAACTAAGATTCTCAGTGCTTCCGATTAAAAGTTAATATTTTACCAGTTATTATTTACTTACAATAAGATTATAATGTCTGCCTTCGATGGATAAAGATTCTGCAAGGACCATGTAAAGAGAGAATCCGGGCCGAGGCACAAGAATGTTGTCGCCAGGACTTGCCAAAGCCGAAATGACCAACTCAAGAGCACCTGAACATCCACATGTCAATATAACATCCTGGAAAATCAACTAAATCAGTTGAAATTGTTTTGTTTAGAAGAAATTACTTACTTTGATATTTAAAAAAGATCTTTTATGAACTTATACAAAAAGTTAGAAAATTAAACCTGAAATACAATATAAAACTTAAAATACTAAACAAAATTAATATTTTGTTATTTCAACTGCTGAAATAATAGCCGGTAAATAATTTATAATCTGAAATAAATATAGATGAGCAACCTTTGCAGAAAGTTGGGAATTCATTGTTGAATGATAAATTGCTACCGCTTCTCTGGCGTCTTCGTATCCTTATTAAAACATTTATGCATTAGGAAAAGAATTTTTCATTTTTGTAACCACTTTATACACAAATTATTAAAAAAACAGATTCACAACTTTACTAAAAATCTATGATTATTTGCAAGAAAAAAACGAACACTGTAATAGTATGTTAGTTAAAACCTTGTGATTCTTAGTGATGGTAGGGTTTTTTGTTTCACCATTAAAAGTTAGAAAAACCTACAGCCGCGTCCAACAGAACAAATGTTCCTGGAAAAAAAACGTGGGAGAGGACCACAATAAAATCTGTTGATCGAATTGAACTACTCAAGTTTGAAGAGCTGAGATCATTTCGGAAAAAAGCAAATGTGTCTACTGTGTGACACAGTTTGTGTTTTTTTTTGTGTCTAATAATTTTATGGTAAACAAGAGTGCTTGTTTTTCAATGGTTTTTTAGCAAAATGTTATTGTTTGAAATCAGAACTCATCGCAAAGTCTTGTACTTTGCTACATGTTTTTTTTCTCTACATAAACAGCTTATTTATGCCGAAAAACTTTTTTTGCAGCTGTTTTTCTTTTTTGTCTCAGAAGCTGCTAAGAAAAATGAAAAAAGTTTCATATAACATTTGTTTTTCCAAACTGTTTTGCTCAAATATAACCACATTCGTTTTTCAAAATGCATTTGTCAGTTTTTTAATATTTTATTATTATATTTTTTAAGTTGAATACGCTGAATATATGTTTTTAATTGGCTTGTTTTTTTTGTTTCAGATTTTGTTAATGATTTAAATTTTTTTGGAAAGTTGAGTTTTTTTTGGGTGCTAAAATACGTTAAATGACCATTTATCACATTAAGATTTAATTTAAGAACTTGTTTGAACTTGGAAACAGTCAAAAATTGAAATAAAATTAGAGTTGGTAATGATCTTTCAAATCAGAATAACTCAACAAACACTGCTTGGAAACGTATTCAGTTGCGTAACAACATTTTTAGGGCATTGCAAAACTACGATTGCAAAAGATATGTTCATTTGCTTAAAGACATTTTTTAAATACACCCACATTGATTTTTAAATTATTTTAAACTAAATAAAAAACGGCAGTCAAGTTGGTATGATTTCTGTAATGAAATAAAACAGAATAAATTCTAACCAATAGAGGGCGCATATCCATGCCTGTTCCCTGACCTCATTGACCTTTCGACAGCATTGAGGATTTCTTCACAAACAGGAAGATTGCCAAATGTAGTTGGATCTCCTTCAGTTTGCATAAGTTATTTTAATTTTATCGTTAAATAATCAAAGTTGATATTTTTATTAGATATAGAATAAAATAAACAAATTGATTTTCTCGCTCGTTACAATGTATTTATTTTCAATATAACCTGTTTTACTAAGTAGATTAACATAAACACAACAAACCGATTGACAGAGCAATCATTTTCTTATCAGGATTAGGAGTAAGGACCATGTTGTCAACAATGTTTCTGATTGGATTGTGAGTGTTCCTTGCCATGATCGAAGCCCTGATTGGCTTCCATGCCTGTTGATCTTCCACTATTTGTTTGATGTAAATTTGGGAAAATGAAAGATTTTTTAAATAATTGATTTCAATAATTATTCTAATTGTTCAGTTATTCTAACTTTTCGCCAACACAAGTTTTAATTATATTTTCAAAATATTTTTCACTTTTATTAGTTCAATAAAAACGGGTTAATTTTATTTCTTAAACAATGAATTAAAAAAACTCACTGAAAATAATAATTGAAATTCACAAATAAAGTAGACTTGAATAATTAGAAAAATTAAAGCACTAAAGTTTTTTTTATGTAAAAAAACAATTTTTTGACCGCTGAGGTTGACCTTATATTTATAGTCAGGCTTTTAAACTTCCCATGTCGAGCGCTCACTGGTTGGCATCAGAATCATATGGAGTGACACACCCACAGCTATAGACTAGCTTAGCTTTCTACGAAAGTGTAACTTTGAAGCTGAAAAACAATGACTGCCTATCAGTTTAAAATAAATATGTTTTTAGAATATACTTACACACAATTTAAGAAGTTCGTAACAAAAATATTTTGTTTGCTAAATTTACAGTTCAAAGGACGATCACAAAGGTCGAAACGTCGCTCCTGCAACCTTTGTTCACTAATCTTTGAGTCATATTGAATTGTCAAAAAAATTATGTTAGTGTTTCTCAATTGGTAATTGGTTTGATTTTTATTTTCAACTAAAAATTTGTTTTATTTAGTTGAAAACCACATTGTAAAAATCTTTTATTTTCTTAAGCTTAAGTGTTTTGAATTCATTCTCAAATCCAACAAAATAATAATTAAATATCAACAATTTGCATCTACAAATATCATTTTAAATTGCTTGAAATAAATTCAAATCAATCAGCGTTTCAATTAATTTATTTGTGAGAGAATAAAAAAAAATTCATTAGGCTAAGAAAGGCTTATTTCGCCATGTTTGAAAAAATCAGTCTGTTCACTCTAAAAAAATATTTAAAATCTTGCTAAAATTTAAAAATTTAAAAATAGTTTGATTTAAAAAAAAATATTTTTAACGTTCTTCTGATCATTTCAAATTCAACAAAAACGTTGGTGCGTGTGTACACGTCTGTAGAAAGGCGGGGCTGTGATTGGGGTTTTCTCCTTAAAAACAAATTTGTAGGCCCTTTATATGGTATACAAACAGTATTTTGTTTTTTAATTTGATGATTAGATGGGGTTAGGTAGTTTTAGCTTATCTTCAATTTCTCTTCTAAAAATGTTTGATGGCCGGGTTAGGAAGTGTGTGTGATCCTTTATTTATGGAGGTAGAATAGCTAGCAGTGATTGATATAAATTTTCTTTGCATATTAAACCACCATATTTTGGGGACTTCTTGAAGCTTGGGACGGCGTTTTAGGCTGTGGTAACGACAGCACTGTTTCTGTATAGAGTTTAAACAAATTGATTCCAAAGGTGTACTTCAACATTTTTTGACGGGTGCTTAAAAAACCGGTTAATTTAAATTCCGGGTTGCTGATGTTTAAAGCATGAAAAATATATTAAATTGGTTTTTTCTATTTTTTCCTTACCCATTTTTTATTCCATCTGTTTTTTTATGCTGGGCGAAGCTGCGCCTGCTTGCAGTAGGGATAGAAACCATGGATGAACTGCATGGGACCGGTATTGCGGTTTATTAAAACAAGAAAAAAGCCTGACTAGTAGCCTGTTGCTGGAGTGAGTTTTGCATCCAGGTAATGTTGGAATCAATGGGGCTCTTTAAATATTGCGGGAAAATTTTTAAGATTTTTTTTTAAACACTGTGAACGTTTGGGAAAGCTTTTGTTTACCGGTGGAGCACTAGTGAAAAGTCACCAGAAACGTTTAAGGTCACGCTATAAGCTGAACGATAAAAGTGTTGTCGACGTTGTGGTGCTTACACTGCTGATGGGAAATTTGAAGTTGAAACTGAAGATCAATTTCAGCATCGGGTGATCCATTGCTGTGACTTTAGTGAATATATTATTAGTATCCAAAATCTGAAGAAAATGCAAGCTGATTAAAAGTGCACCAATAAAGCCTAGTCTGAAATCGGTAATAAAATATCGACTAATTAATTTCACTTTAAGTAATAAATGTTATGACGTTGTTTCTGTTTTAATACATAATGGCTGGCACTCAGTTCCTAAACCTACTAAAAACATTTGTAATGTTAAAACAACTCTTGTTGACGTGTTCTTAGCTGCTCCCTGTAAGTTTTTTATGGAGTAAAGCTCACTGTTACAAAACAATGTCTGAGTGGTGGAGTTTTTATAAAACTCAATGTGGTAGACGCTTACCTACTTGAAACAATTGCGCTAACAACGATTCACACCCACTTCATGTCTGCGTCTTTCTACGATCGTAACTTTCAAGACTTTTATTCACAGAAAAAAACCAAAAATCAGAACAGAAATAATATCAACCTAAAAAAGTAAATCATGTAGGACATTTAAAAGGGATATTAATCCCGCTAGAGAAACATCCTATACAAATTACAATAAAACCTATTTACACGGTATAAAAGTCACAAAAGCGTGTAGACGCAACCAGCTGCTTAACCGCTCTCTTGAAGGCATCAATGCCCAGAGCCCTGTAGTCCGAAGGCAGAAAGTTCCAAAACCGTGGACCAAAAAATCCTATTGAATACATTTTTAGAGTTGTATGAATCACATTAGATCGATAATGATTAGCAGAAATAGTATCATAAGAATGAACCGAAGATGTCATTGAGAAGGAATTTAGTAAGGTATGAGGAAGTAAGTTATTATGATATCTATACATAAATAAAAGTGATTGATAAATGCAAATCTGATCAATTGTTAAAATATTGGTAGCAGTAGGTTCCACCGGGGAAGAGAAGGGATGACAAAATATGATTTTTAAAACTCGAGTTTGAAGAATAGCCAGAGATGAAGTTCGACATTTATAATTAGTACACCATATGAAGTTACAATATATTAGGTATGGATAAATCAGTGAATAATACAACAGCAAAAGAATTTTAGAGGGGACGAACCATGAGATTTTGTAAAGTACACCAATATTCTTTGAAATTTTCATAGAAATGTATCGTATGTGATCATTCCAAGTAATATGTTGATCAATGTACAAGCCCAAGAATTTTGTACAGGATACATTAATACATAATTATTATTATTATTATTATTTATTTATTTAACGTGCTCTCTAAAAAGAAAAATTTCTCAGAGCACGAGGCGGCAGTGCCAAAATAAACGAACGAACAGAATCACACATCAGAAACAAAAAGGGTCAATATCCGTTCGTCATACGGAGAAAAAAATGAGTTTTAAGTCGTTTCCTAAAAACATAAACGCTATCGACACACGCCGGATCGGTAAGTTCAATCGGTAGATTGTTCCAGGTAGTTGGACAAGAAACTGCAAAAGCCCTCGGTCCAAACGTCCTGGTTCCGCAGGAAGGAACAAGAAGCTCACCGGAAGAAGCCGAGCGAAGGTGAGATCGGCCAGGAAACTGAGTCACCGGAATGCACAGACCGGAGAGGTATGACGGCGCAGAACCATGGAGGCATCGGTACGCAGTGAGAGATAGCTTGAAGTCGATACGCGCCTGCATGTTCAGCCAGTGTAGTCGGTCGTGAATCGCTTTAGTGACATGACCGTATCGAGGCAATCGGAGAATCAGCCTAGCCGTGGCACGCATGACACCATCAAGCCGTCTCATTAACAGATCCGGTATTCCACTGATTAGACAATTACAATAATCAAGTCTAGACAAGATCAAAGCGCGGGCAAGTGCATGCGAAGAATCGACCGTGAGGGATTTGCGAACTGACCTCATCTGTCGTAGATGGTAGTAACTGGTGTTGACCAATTTTGCAACGTGTTCGCTGAAAGTCAGTTGAGAATCTATGATGACCCCAAGATTGCGAACCCTATCGATGAGACGAATGATGTTTCCAGCTATATTGATCTCGTCAAAGGTGCAGTGCAACCGACGTCTAGAGGATCCCAGTAGAATGACCTCTGTCTTGGAAGCATTTAACTTTAGTCGATTGCATTTCATCCATTCCATTATCTCCGAAACGCAGCCGTCCAATCTGTCCGCGAGCACACCGATACTCTCAGTGCCGCAATGATCGCTGAGATCGAGCATAGCGAGCAGTGATTTCCTTGATATCCTGAGCAATCACCTCCAACCCTTTTGAACCGTCTTCGCTGCTTGTGTGAAGTCTTCCTAGCAGACTATTCATTGCCTCTGTATTGCACCTGGCACACTTATCGCACAGGCTCAGTCCCAATTTCTGAAAGACGTCGGAAGCCTCCTGTTTAGACTCCTTGCGAGTTTTAACCACATCGGCCATGCTGGGCGATAATTCAAACCACTATCAACCGACGGAAAAAACGTGAAAAAGTTGTTTACGCGTTGAAAAAACCGACGGTATTGAAGTAAAACAGGCACGCAAGTCGACCCGCACCGAAAACCAAATAGTTTTGTTTTAGATTTCACATTTAATAATGGAAAATTGATTTATAATGTGATTGTAAAATGTCACGCGGTGGTAGTGAATGATCCATGAATTCTTCGTGGGAGGATGCAAGTACGCCATTTCCAATTCTGTTTGGAGACTTTTACACTTTTTTCTTCCAAAGAGGAGGCGGGATAATAGTAGGACAATATTATGAAAATTTCACTTTCAAGTTTAGTAATTTTTGCTAAACCTAGTATTCAATTCAAAATGTTTTTGTTGGTAATCTAGTGTGGGGATGAATTTATTCTGGATCTGTCCTTGAGTAGTGGAAAGTCGTATTACGTCAACAACTGTGATTGCATCATCCTGTAGAATACAGCAAAGTCAAGGTCAAATTATTATCTTGAGGGTCGACATCTACCACGGGTTAATCGGCGCGAACTGTCGGAGTTTCCGTTTAACAAAATATCGAGTAGTGGATTTGCAAGACTAGAAATAGCCCTAATCGGCTGATAATTCTGTACCGGCTAATACACTATAGGTATACGTCGAAATATCTAACCGAACCTCAATAAGCTTCATCATACATAATTTACGATGTGTGTGTAAGGGAGACCGGGACTGTATGTTACAATTTTAAGAAATTTTGCAATAAAGTTTTTGTCTTAAAAACAATTATCGCAATGAATTTTGTATGTTTTTAGTGTTTTAGTAGTTACATATTTGGATTTTGTAAGTACTGTGTTGTCGGATTTTTTTTAAGTTCTCCAAAAAAAGGTGACAAAACTTCACTTTTCCTTTTAAATTGGCTCCAAGCTGACGCGCAGTTTTTTTCTAAAATATTGGATTTTTGCAAATCAAGGTCTAGAAAAACTCATACTGTACAGTTCAACTGCAGATGTTTGCTCTTCAATACATTTTTCTACACTTTTTCAATTAATGTCCACGTATATACCAATAGACCCATCAAAACAACGTGTTTTTTCAGATGTTTCATCTTACCAGAGTCCTGCAAGATTTAGTCAAACAAGAAAGACTCTTTTGCTTCATGTTATTTTTGTATGTTATAACTTCTTGTTAGGCTGTTAGTTAATGCTTTAATTGTAAAATTATATATATTGCTTAAAAAATCCGTCATTTTCAAAGACTATCTTTAATATTTAAATAATTTTGTAACAACTAATAAATACAAATAAATGTATGTATTTGTCAACATTGCATTTTAACATCTGAACAAATTTTATTAAAATTTGGTACATTTGAAAAACATAATCCGGAAGTGGTCTATCTGGTTATCCAAAAAATATGCAAACCGGTAGGCATATTTTGGCTCAAAACAGAAATTTTATGGCAAAAAACAAAAGAAAACCCGACATTGCATTTCTATTGAATTTTTGGCTCTCTGTTCGGAAGAGTGCTTTTGTAATAAACAAATCCTTGAGTCAAGCATTTTATTTTTATTAATTTGTTAAACATAGCCATGAAAACAATTTTTACACTTTTTTTAGCATTTGGATTTTTAACTAAAATTTTTGCTCAATTTTAAACTCAAATCAAAATAAATGTTGCTGATTTCGAGAAAATTTAAAGTATTGAGAAATTTTGAAATTTTGGGGTTGGAGGGTTTCTCCTTAAGAGGTCTTGATATACCACTTGTCGTAGTTTTTTTTCTTATAATTTTTTTTAATCACACATCAAAAGAGTTTACACCTGGTCCCAGGAATTATATATTTAAAGATGAAACCGCAGCAAATATGAATCAGCTGTGTGCAGTCAGTTTCCCATTTTTATAGAATTTTCTTTGAGAGCAGCTGTTACAAAATTCATTTGTACTTTTTACACGCTTGAAACGAGTTGTTAACTATATTGTCCAGTAAAACAAAAAAAAAACAGCTAATTTGATAGTAATGTATTCAGCAAATATAAGCTACAATAAAAATAATTATTGAAATGTGTTGTTCAATAATAATAATAATAATAATAATAATAATAAGCATGTTGTTCAATTGATATGTTCTACTCTTTCTTATCTATATTCAAAAAAGGTTTTGCCATGGCACAAGGAGCCTCATTAGAGTTTCAATTCTGAAAAAATAAAACAAATCTATTTTTACACATTTATAACAAAGTTTTATTTTAAAACATTTAAGAACTGAAATAAGTAAAAAGCACCTCGTCAACCAAACAAAAACAGTTTTCAAACATTCGTCGGTGTCAGTGCTCCACTGGGGCGTCCACGTACTTGAGATTTAACATCTGAAAGTATTTGTTATTTAAATTAATTAAAAATATTGTTGCCGGACGAGTATTTATGAGCGCTTAGCCACACCCCATGCAGACACTGGTGAACCTGGTCTGATTTAAACCGCCGCATCTCTGGTCTATAGATTAACTCCGCCTTGCATTTGCAAGCCAGTCCCAGGCCTGGAGAAAGGAGGAGGGAAAAGTTAAAAGGATCAAATTATGATCCACGACAGGAAGTACTTAGGTGCTTCCCACATACAGCTATTTCAGTCTTAAAACACTTGATGTAAAGGACTATAAACTATTATAAAAAAAAAAAATGGTTTACAGACTTACCGGTATAGCACTAGAGCCCAAATATTTAATAAATAGCTTTGATAAAAAATATTGTTTCCAGAATTTTTTAATATATTCTTTGAGTTAATGTTGAAAAATTTAAATACACGTTACTACGAGCCAAGACTGCCTTAGAACGTAACACAATGCCCACCACGGGGGATGTGGGTAAAACGCGATCCGCGAACCGCTAAAAAGCGACCCTTATTGTGATTCAGTGGGTAAAAAGCGAACTATATTGCGATCCATTGCGTTGAACTATATTCGTAACTGTGATCAATTGTATAAAAGCAAACCTTGTTTTGATCCATTTTGTAAAAGCGAACTTATAAATAAAATGCAAATAAAAATATGTAAAAAAGTTCATAATATTTGACTTTAACCGGGGGTTGTTATATGCTTGATAAAGGTGATATCGCGAGCAAACTCATGTAGATTACATAATGCATCACGCAATAAGCTCTTTTTGCCACTAGTTGAATTTTAAGTATTTCGTTGGTGTGAGCGGTGCTGAATGGGCACTGAAAACTTTAAAACTGATAAAACTATTACAATTTAAAAAAAACCAGTAAATAACGCAACATCTGCAAAAAATAACCTTGCCATTCAATACAACCTGGTGGTACTGATTAGTGTATTGCAAGGACTAGAGTCCGACCGAAATTCGGTTTTGTTTTCGTTTTCGGCACCGAAAATGACCAAAAATGGACACCTTCACCTCATTCTCTCCTCTCTTTCCTCTCCAAACATTCCTTTAGCACTCATTCATTGTTTTCTTCCACAGTTGTACCGAAAGTCCATTTTTGGTCATTTTCGGTGCCGAAAACGAAAACAAAACCGAATTTTCGTTGGACTCTTGCAAGGACCGGGTCTTGATTTTTTAGGGTGTTCAAACTTGCCGGGCTTGAAATCAAGCCGGAACGGGCCAAGATTTGTAGCCGACTATAGGGACTTTAAGCCTGTAAAGTCGGCCGGGCCCCAATTAGATGGGCCAGGCCTGAAAGTTTTGCTTAAGAAACGGTTTGGGCGTAATAAATTGGTCAGTGCAGTTTTCTAGTACTGAAAAGGCACACTCTGGTACTGAATGGCGAATGGCCAATGATTGAATTCTCTTCAGAAAAGTTGCAATCATCATAACTATTTGACAAAATATTATTAGTTCATATACAAGTCTTCATTACTGTTAATTTATAGGTGCATTTTTTTATTTTATTAAGTTGTAGCCCACATGTCAAGATTGTAAGATTATAAGTCAGAGGCAAGCTTTATACATTCATTTTTTGTTTAATTTCTAAAAAAAAAAGTTTTTTTAATTTTTGAAATTCAATTTAAACCAGCAGTAGGGTGCATATGCTATAAATCCTTGGTTAACAATTTAATTTTTTCTGTGTCTTTCGGACGACAGGTATAAAAAAGAAAAAAACACAAATGCGTAAATCTGAAAAATAACTTAATTTTCAAAATCAGCGTACAAACTGGGATCAGTAGGTTAGTGCCTACTGATCCCAGGACAACTGATCCCAGTACAACTGATCCCAGGACAACTGATCCTAGGGCAACTGATCCCAGGACAACTGATCCCAGGACAACTGATCCCAGTACAACCGATCCCACGGACAACTGATCCCACGGACAACTGATCCCATGGACAACTGATCCTATAGACAACTGATCCCATAGACATAAGCGGCTCATTTTAACTCATTTTTTGACGACAATTGTGGTGGTGATGATGCTTACGTAGCCAGCTTACAATGGCTGGCTGCATACGATAACGGTGGTGGTGATAATGATACTGGCTACTCTAGTTAGTAAACGGAGAAATATTATTTATTATAAGCGCACGAGGGCACGATACACAGTCGAAATGAAATTGACAAGTTCGTATAACTGTTCATCGTTTCACTCCTTTCTGCGTGAAGTTCATAATGAGAAATGGAACCGTGCCAATCCAAAAATAATAGAGTTTAGCTCATTTCGGAAGTTGTTTTTTTCGAAGATATGAATTAAATGAATTAATGAAGACACTCCAACATTAATTCTTATCGGCTTATTTAGGAGTCCATGACTAGAACCATCACTACAGCATCCAAACATACTCATACATACATACTTACATACATACATACATACATACATACATACATACATACATACATACATACATACATACATACATACATACATACATACATACATACATACATACATACATACATACATACATACATACATACATACATACATACATACATACATACATACATACATACATACATACATACATACATACATACATACATACATACATACATACATACATACATACATACATACATACATACATACATACATACATACATACATACATACATATATACATTCGTACATACAAACAGAAATAAAAAATTATGTATGTTAATATCAGTTTATTGATTGCAGAAACAGTGAAATATAAAATGATGCAGTTATGGGATCAGTTGTCTATGGGATCAGTTGTCTATGGGATCAGTTGTCTATGGGATCAGTTGTCTATGGGATCAGTTGTCTATGGGATCAGTTGTCTATGGGATCAGTTGTCTATGGGATCAGTTGTCTATGGGATCAGTTGTCTATGGGATCAGTTGTCTATGGGATCAGTTGTCTATGGGATCAGTTGTCTATGGGATCAGTTGTCTATGGGATCAGTTGTCTATGGGATCAGTTGTCTATGGGATCAGTTGTCTATGGGATCAGTTGTCTATGGGATCAGTTGTCTATGGGATCAGTTGTCTATGGGATCAGTTGTCTATGGGATCAGTTGTCTATGGGATCAGTTGTCTATGGGATCAGTTGTCTATGGGATCAGTTGTCTATGGGATCAGTTGTCTATGGGATCAGTTGTCTATGGGATCAGTTGTCTATGGGATCAGTTGTCTATGGGATCAGTTGTCTATGGGATCAGTTGTCTATGGGATCAGTTGTCTATGGGATCAGTTGTCTATGGGATCAGTTGTCTATGGGATCAGTTGTCTATGGGATCAGTTGTCTATGGGATCAGTTGTCTATGGGATCAGTTGTCTATGGGATCAGTTGTCTATGGGATCAGTTGTCTATGGGATCAGTTGTCTATGGGATCAGTTGTCTATGGGATCAGTTGTCTATGGGATCAGTTGTCTATGGGATCAGTTGTCTATGGGATCAGTTGTCTATGGGATCAGTTGTCTATGGGATCAGTTGTCTATGGGATCAGTTGTCTATGGGATCAGTTGTCTATGGGATCAGTTGTCTATGGGATCAGTTGTCTATGGGATCAGTTGTCTATGGGATCAGTTGTCTATGGGATCAGTTGTCTATGGGATCAGTTGTCTATGGGATCAGTTGTCTTTCACCCACCAACGGGATACCGGGCAATTCGTCGCAGGACAATTTGTTGCAGACAATTCAGCGCAGGACAACTCGGCATGGACAATTTGGTGCAAAAAAACGAACAATTCGTCGCGGACAATTCGGTGCAGAAAAACAGACAATTCGTCACAGGACAATTCAGTGCAATACAATTCGGTGCAGGACAATTGGTAGTAGTCCCAGATAAAAACGCCGTTTCTTCGTCGTCTTTGACATGTTTCAATAAATGAGCTCCAACTGTAGTTAAAAAAAATTGATCAAATTTGAGAAACAAATTGAGATCTATCAGCTTTTCGGAAACGCAAAAAGTGTTTTTGTTCAAAACGTAGACCAGAGTGACAAGTATTCGAATATGCTTCGCATAGTCTGGTTCGTTGTTGTATTTTCCAGCAAATCCATATTTTTGAACTTTACGTCCACTGTCCGAAGTGGAAGGGTTCAGTCAAGAATTTGTAGGCCGAACACAATTGTGAATGCATTCATTGCAGCCCGTTTATAATTGGCGAATTGTCCTACACCGAAATATCCTTGCCGACTTGTCTTGCGACGAATTGTCCTAGAACCCACCAACGAGATTGTGGTTTACACCAATTCATTAATTTTATTATTTTAATTGATTTTTTTTAAAAACATTTATTATTATAACATAAATATTATTGTTAATTATAATGGTAAACATGATAAATTCAATCTATTATTAATAAAATAATTGGGATTATTCTTACTTCGTTCCAGTTCAATAGCCTCAACTAATGAAGGGGGAAATTGTCGTCCTCGATCTGTTTGACCGAAAATATGAAATCAAAAAATAAACTATGAAAATCATTCACTTTGAGAGAACGATAAGAAATATTTTTTTTGCATTTAAATTCAGCTGTTTTTAAATTTTGAAAACCGTTTTAAAACATTTCTCTTAAATTTTAAATTAAATATTAACTTTGTTTGAGTTTTTTGTTTTTTTTTGTGGTTTGCAAAACCTTGAAAAAACAAATTAACTTACTTCTAATACATTCAAGCTGAAACTTAAAACATAACTCATTCTCAGTGACAATACATTCTATTAAGTTGTGAAGATTTAAAAAAATTTGACACTCCAAATTGGTTTAATTCAATTTGAAACATTAGGACTTAAAACATAGATTCTTGTTTTTGATGATGCATTTTATTGAAATTTGGAATTTCTCTGACTTACTCTACCCAAATTGATTTTTAATGTTTTCAAAAACAAAATTTGATTTCTTTAATGCCGAATATTGAAAGGATAATAAAAAACGCATTTCACTTGTTCGCTTTTAACATAATTTAATTGTAATTTTGAGAAAAAACATATAAAATGGATTTGTTTTAAATGACAATACATTATATTAAATGTTGGTTATTTTCAGATTTCTAAATTCCCGAATATCTGGAATGAACTTTCTTGAGCACGAAAAGTCGGCGAGCTTACTGCAAACCGTTTTAACCAAATAGATTGAATAATTTGTGTTTTGAAGATTATTGTAAATTTTAGAAAAGATGATGAACAAATAAATTATGCAAACTATATTTTTTTCTATTGTTCTTTTATTAACTTTTAATCAAAGTTTGAAAATTTTTAAATAATAATAAAAATTTTAAAACTTTAAATTTTTTTGGATTAGTTAAATAATTATTATAAAGCATGTTTTAACAATAAAATATTATGAAACAAATATTATTTAAACAATAATATAATGACAACATTATAATTGTATATCTAAAATTCATTAAAAATGTTTTGAAATAATTTATAAGACGTTTGTAATGTGTTTAGTGAGTTTCGTCATTAAAATAAAGCCAGTAACAGCTTAGTCGCAGTGACAGTTAATGATGTCACCAGGGTCGCCGGAATTGTTTTGAAGTGGGGGACCAGCAAAAAAAATCTTCGCCCCCCAAGATTACGCTGAATCGTCGCCTCTGTTTCAGTGTAATACCAACCCTAACCCTAATGAACATATTGTAATAACTGTTTAATAAAATGAAACTTGCGCTGTAGAAAATTCTTGAATTTCTTTACAACACCATAGCAAGGTAATTGAGCTATAAAACACAGCAAATTCAGTTTTAGTTAATCGAAATACATTATAATTGAGAACATTAAAAAACAATTTTATTAAATCAAAACAAAGTTGAGTTTTGTAAAATGTAACAAACTTAGGTTTGGAATCTTGTTTTGAAGCAAACTTCCTTTTAAAAAATGTGTTCATCAAATAATTTTATACATTTTTTCGGTTTAATATGTATTTTTAGTTTTATGCTGTTTTGAGCGTAGCAATTTGATTGTTAATGAAATAAACATTTTTCATGAAGTAATAAATTAATAAATTGATATTTGCAGCGAGACAATTAGTACCTTGAATTTCTGATTTGTAGATTGCCAAACACTGATTGAGTTTGGTTTCTTTTATAAAGTTTGCATGATTATCTGAAATTTTAAATAAGTGTTTTCATGAGTCGGCTTGGTGGCCGGACTAAATGTCAACAGATAAAATGTTGTGAAAAAATTCTGCCTATACGTAAAGGGTCATACTATGTAAACAATAGGCGCTCAACTGTTTTGTCGAGCAGAACAAATTGTGGACAAAATGCTATAGTCAAAATGTAGAGTACAAAATGTCAAGAAAATGTCGCGGACTAAAAGTCGCAAACAAAATGTCGTGGACATAAAGTCACGAACTAAATGTTGTTAAGTAAATGTTGTAAGGAAAAAATGTTAAGAAGACAAAATGCTGTGAACAATATGTTGTGAACAAAATTTTTTAGAAAAATATAGAGCCCAAAATGTAACGGATAGGATTTTTGATACAAAACGTAATGCAGGAGCATCAAGTTGTCAAAACAATTTGTAATGGAAAAGTTTAGTAGGACAAGCAATATTTAGTATGTGATTTTGATGTTATAACTAATCTCAGCATAACTAATGTTTGGTACTTTGGCCAATTGAATAAGAGATTCCTAGATTTATGTGCTTTATGCCCAAAAGAACCCGTTAATTTACTTTTTATTTAAGCTGGTCAGATGTGGTCATCGGGGCATAAGTTGGACATGTTTACTCGAAAAAAAGTTTTCCGCATGTTTTAAGTTTAAAACAGTTGCTGTAGCCAGTCATAATTTATGGTTGGCTAAATACTTGCAAGGAAGAAAACTTAGGAATGTTATTGAACTCTCAAACCTGCCTGTTTCGGATATTTTATTTTTACATCTATATGAATTAACATAGTAAATCATTTTTGTAATTTACTAACGCAACAATAATTTTTATCTACAACAACCATGAAAACAAACTTAAACAAGTTTTACATAAATGTTTCATAAGTGAATAAGAGTGAGTTTTGGGGAATTCTATAGCAATTCTCAGTAAAAAACACTAACCTCTAGGTTGTTTTATATTTTCCAGTAAAAAACATAAAACCAAGTTGGTTTTTGGCTGTTTCATAGATCCCTAATATGGTGCCATAATCAGTCAAGGCCCGTCATTTTATGAAATTTTAGAGAAGGGACATGTTCTATTGTCCCACGCAATTAAGGACATTTTATAAAATGTTTTTTAAAAGAAATATTGATAACTTGGGGACGGTTGTCGGATTTAATTTTTCAAACAATATTTAAAACTCCTAAGTACTTATCCTTCAAGAAACATATAACCGGAGGTTCTGTTTCAACATCAGAGGCCCAGTTGAATCTTAAAAAGCCTACTTTACCTTTAAGGGGTCTTACATCTATGTTATGTGGGCTCACTTTTACTTTTTCGAAACCTACTTCAACGTCAGGGGCCCAGTGAAATATCAGGGAAGACAATGAGATAACTGCCTTTCCGAAATGATGTCTCTGCTTGATTCGTCATTGACAATCTACGATTATATTTATATTACAATCTGCGATAAAACACTCGTCACTTCTCTCATCCTTTCACGGATCGACCACTGCAACTCCGTATTGCTCGGTCTACCAGCTTCTCAACTCAACCGCCTTCAGCTCGTTATCAACACCGCCGCCAAAGTGACATCCAACGCCAAGAAGTACGATCACGCGACACCTATTCTATAAGATCTCCACTGATTACGGCTACCGGAGAGAATAGTCTTCAAAATCGCGCTTCTCGTGTTCAAGTGTCTGCACGATAATGGCCCACTATATCTCAGCCTGGATCTTCAACCGACCAGCTCCGTTGCCGGCCGCAGACGACTCCGATCTTCCGTCTTCCGAATATCTCGTCGTGCCAGCTTCACGTCGAGCATCACTCGGTGACAGATGCTTCAAAGTCATTGGCCCCAAAACGTGGAATGATCTTCCGTTAGCAATAAAGCTTGCTACATCTGAAATGTTCTGCAGTTTGCTCAAAATATTTTTGTACAGTCTCCTTTAATCTTCCTTCCATATTCAGTGACTCCAAAACTCGTTCGACCGTGGGGCCACTAAAAAATTCTTTGTATACTTATTATGCTTTTATATTTGTTGAGAATATTAAATGTTATTTTTAAATATTTGTGTTTGTACATGTAATATTATACTAGATATATGTTACCACTTTTATTTCCTTAAAATTAACAAACTTTTTAAAAATCAGAAATTGGTACCAATCACAGTGATTTTTTGTTTACGGCGTTTGTTTACGACATTTTGTCTTCATAACAATTTTTTACGACATTTTGTCTATAACGTTTTGTTCACGATATTTTTCCCACGATATTCCGTCTACAACATTTTGTCCGAAACATTTTGTAAAACGACATTTTGTCCAACGACGTTTTAATATGACGACATTTTGTCCTATGGCATTTTGTCCTAGAACCAACGTACATCAATACTATACTATTAATTATTGAGAAATTTCATTTTAGAAGATTGTTATAGATAAGACTACCAATTGATGTTATTTTTAATATAATTAAATGACTACTTGTAATGAAATAAATTATTAATGCAATTAATTTACTATTGTAATTATTACTACCAAGGATGTTAAGATTAGCATTGGCCAAATACCAATACACTATTGGCAATAACATTTCGTTATTGGGAATGTTATTGTCAATACTTTTTCTGAAAGGTATTGGTTTGGTATCCCCGAGACATTTAAAGCAAAATTTAGTCAATACCAAATACTAATATTTTTCAATAATAAAAAATTAAAACTTGTTCAAAAATTCAAATATAGAAAACCTATTTCTGTACTTATTGATATTTGTTTTGTTAACGGTTTCCCTTGTCCGGTTTGGTTGTGCTCCACTGAACTCTATATATAACTGCATTGTCTATTAAATGAATTATACATTTTCTAACCTCTTGCCAATGCCTTATTTCTTGCGAACTTAAAATTAAAGCAAAAACTAATTTTTCAGTTTTTCAATTAATAAAATCTAAAAAAAGTTGAAGCTCGCATTAACTTATTTAGTCTGATACTAACTCTTAGGCATATTAGGTTGTTAGCCGTTGGTTAACAATTTATATTTTTATATTATAGCTCGGACAGTGAATGAAATTTGTTAAAAAAACTGCAATAATTAAGTACATACAAGTGAAATGACTGCTTGGCTCCTTTATATTGTCAATTTGAGCAATTATTAGCTGCGCAAGTCGGCATTTTCGCACTTTTAAAGATTTTCCAAAAATAGTATAAGGGTGGTTAAAGTGGCGACTGGGGGCTATGCCCAGGCAGGCTATGCACAATTCAGTTATACATCAGCGATGTGCTCTCGATCAGTTTTTTTGTAAAGTGTTGAAATATCTCAATTAAAAACTTTTAGTTATCGGCGGTAGCAATTTTCCTGAACGTTTTTTGCCCTTTTGCAGTGAAGAAACGTGTGATTTTCGGAATAATACAAAAATATTTGAATTTGTTTGTTTTTTATTTTGCATTTTTTCTACTTTAATTTGTTTTTCATTTTTGTGCAATTTTATGCTTTAAATTTATATACATAATTTTGTGTGCCAATAATGAAATACTTGAAAAAACGTAATTTGGTAGTATTAGTGTTTGGTATTTAGTATTGGCAGCAATACCTTTTCAGTTGTGTATTTATATTGGTATGGTCAATACTTTTTCAAGTTCTTATTGAGATTGGTTTTGTCAATACAAATTTTAGATATTGCTAACAACCCTGATTACTACAAATTTCTAATGTTTAAATTTTTATAAATCAACAATTGAAATATTTTGCTGAATTTTAGAGTTCTTGACAGTAGTTTCCATAACGGCCTGCTTTTATGTTAAAATAAAATAATACTAAACTGTTCTATTCACTGCTAAAAGTATTGTTTTTTTTCATTTAAACTAAATACAATAAAAATCATTTGTCCTTAAAAAAATTCTTAATTGAAGTTTAGCCAGCGATATCTATAATTTATATTCAGACATGTAAGCCCCTGAATTAATTAGTCAATAGTGGAAAATGTGATTATAGATGTTAATATTATTTTGAATATAAAACCTTCTTTTGTGCAAGCTGCATTCGAAAATCCTTGCGCTAAAAAATAAAAAATATAAATCAAAGCAGAAATGTTTAAAATACTGTTTAAATTAGAGCCAGGATCACGTCTCATATTTCTGCTTTCAAAAATGTAGTATGTTCAAATCAAAAATTTGTTTTTATGTTCAAAGCAAAGATTTGTTTGTCAAGAAAGTACAATCATGATAGAAAAGGATTACCATAAAAAGATAAAAACGTTTTAAAATAAATTTGATAACAAGAAAGGAATAAAAAGTTGAATACAAGATTTACATGATACAGTTATTTTATGCATACCAAGATAAATCAAATAAGTGTGAAAATAAGCACATACTACCAGGCTGGATTTGAGTAATTCCACTCCGCTTCTGTGCGATAACTGAAAAATTAGTTTGCTGTTTGAACTTTAACGAGAATATTAAGAGATAAAATTGTAACCTTAATACATAACTTGTTTTAATTATAGTTGTGTTGATTGTTTGTGTCTAAATGCGGAGAAGTATCGTTATTAAAATGAATTCAAAAAAATCAATTTTGCAAGGAAAGTTTTTTTTTTAAATCGGAAGATGTTGTTGTCTGTTCAATTTGCGGAATTTAAATTTCATCGAAGTTATTCAACGCTCAAGTATCATCTTCGGAATAATAATGGCAAATAAAACTATTCGACAAGCAAGCACACATTCTTCCGATGCTTATCCAAGCTTCAAATGTCCAGCAAGTCCCAGTGTTGCGCCAGCTTAGGATCGATGAAATTGGAAAAAAATGGATAAAGACAAATCGGAAAAAATTACAAAAGCTCTTGCAAGCTGGATGGCTAGAAATGGTAGGCCGATAAATATTATATCAGACGAAGGGCTCCAAGATGTCATACGTGTTGCATCTGATGATAACTCCTATGTGCTACCGACACACCGAACAATTAATTCAAGAATAGATGAATTATTCCAACAGGAAAAGAACAAAATTTTAGTTCTACTAAAAAGTGCTGACCATGTGGCGTTAACAGGTGATTATTGGACTTCGGTCGCCAACGAAAGTTTCCTGGGAATCACCAGCCATTTTATTAATCCAGATTTGAAACTCCAGTCGTATGCACTTGGTGTTTATTTAATAGAAGATAGGCATTAGGCTGATTTTTGTGCAGTGCATTTTAGTGATGCGGCTCATTCATGAAAGATTTGTAAAAAATTACAACATTTTCAACAGACAATGCACGCAACGTTATAGCAGCTCTTGATCGTTTGCACATGCCCTACAACTTTGCATTCACAAAGCACTTGACGATGCTGGAGTTCAATCTCTTATTTCACGGTGCCGAAAAATAAATGGACATTTCAAACATAGTCCTTCAAACAGCGCAGAACTCAAATCTCAGCAACAGTTTTTGAGATTGAAGGAAGAGGGACTGATTCAGGATGTTCCAAGAAGATGGAACTCTACCTACCTAATGCTGAGTCGTATTATAAACAACAGGAACCGATCATGAAAACGGTGGCACTTCCGCTGCTAAAACACTCCCTTGATTTACTAAGTGACGCAGAATGGGAAAAAATGAAAATTATACAGGGACTTTTGGAACTCCGTAAAAACACGCCCAACCAATTTATTACCAACATCAACGTCATTAGAAGTGTTACATGACAAAGCCATTTCATCATGACTAATGTCACAGCCATTTGTCTCAACAACATGTTGTCTCAGCAAATCAACATGTTGTTGAGACAAATGGCTGTGACATTAGTCATGATGAAATGGCTTTGTCATGTAACACTTCCTGTCATGATATTGTTGACACAGATTACAGTGAGAATAGTTGCATTGTATTAGCTTCGTCGGGTGTTGCTTCGAAAGAAGTTGATGATGAAGGAGATGATGCATTTGTTGAATGTGTTGATTGTCAAGTTGATTTGCTGAGTGTCAATGATGTTTGTGACCCCCTTGATCATGAAGGGTATAGCGTCCTTAACAATTTTAGTTGTGCGACTGGTCAAGATGTTTTGAGTGATGATATGAAGGATGATGATCTCATTCTGACTCGATTAACAACTGTGCTTAACAGTGATAATATCACTGTCAGACGTAAGCGGTAGCAAAAGTTTTGAATGCAATGTAGTTTATCTGTATTAGTTTAATATATATATATATATATATATATATATATATATATATATATATATATATATATATATATGTATGTATATATCAGACAGTATGTTAATTTCAATAAAATTTTAAACATAACTCACGGTTCTCTAAATTTATAACTTCAATCAGCTGTTGTGGCATACTCCTTCCTCTTTCTGTGCATTTTATAACATTAATTTTTTTTAGCAAAAACTTTACTAAACAATTAATACAATAAATATTTTTAAACAGTAAGTTATTATATTTTTTTTAAAAACTAGGTTTCAGTTAAATTTAATAAAATCCATCATTAATTGTTTTCAAATAATTGAAAATTCAAAAAATGTAAAACTTTGTCATTCGCTATCAATTTTTCACGTTGTCTAGCTTTCGAGTTTATTTACCTCACCAGTTAGCCACCCAACCAGACAACCAAAGTGTTTTATTAAGCTGCCATTTTTGAAACAATTTCCAAAAATGCGCTAAAAACACAACAATAAGTCAGAAAATATCAGAGCATTCATTGGTTCTCTCGACTGCGCTCTAGCGGGAATGCGCTCCAGTGAAGCGTCGCTGTCATTTGTGCTTTAATGGGATGACACTCTAGTTGGAGTAAACCAAAGAGAATGTAGGCTATTTTGCAATGTGTGGGATTTGTGACGTGCTTGTTTGTTTATGTTTAATAGTAATGCTTGCGAGAAAACAGCAAAGTTTTCCAGTTTGTGTTTACCTTTGAGCTCTAAATAAAATTTTTCCTTATACTTCAAAGCACCTACTTTTTAAGAAGTTCTGGTATTTTTGCACAATACCATGGCACTGTAGTGAACCTGAAACACATTAAGCGTACGAATAAGTTATAAAAGAGAAATTTAATGTATGATGGAAACTGAAGTTCTGCACGGGTCGATTTTTTACGGTTCAACCTGGCCGTTTTATAGATCAAATATTCATGCCTGACCCGGTCTATCTCGTTTTAACAGATCTCGAATTCCTATACCTGGCCCAGTCCAGCTCTTTTGAAAACCCTAAAATCAAGGCCCGTGCAGTACTCTAGCGGAAACAATAATGAAATTGTGTTTTTACAGTTTTAAAAAATCTGTTCATGTTCTAAGTGTTATTTTTCTGTATTATTTGAGTAATTTGTAAATCTAAGAACCTAGAACAGGGTTTCCCAAAGTTGTTACATCAGTTGTCTAAACAATTAGGAAAAAGCGTAGGAAACGTTGGGTTCAATTAGGTGGTCATCAATACATGGTATAATGACATGAAAACAATAAATTAAAATTTTGATCTTTTTTAGTACAATCACAAAAATGATTACAAACACAAAAAACTAATATAATAAACCAAACTGAATTTAAAAATGATTACCACAATAACATTTATTAAAGCTTTTTGTACTTGAGATTATACAAACTCATCTTGTAAAATCTGATATCAAAATAGTTGCAATACAACCTTCAAACCAAATTGCTAAAATCTATTTAGAAAACGGGTTTTTTTAAAATTGGTTATTGAAACATTGGATAAGCTTTTCGTGTCTGAGTTGAACCAAAAATAAAAATATAAAACTTGAGCAACAAAAATGTTAAAATTTTAAACTTATGGACGGCAGATTTACTTTTGTGTTGATTTTAATTTCTATCAGAAGTATACATGAGTCTATTTTTGATAAATCAACCTACTTCTTACTCAACCAAGCTAATTTGAAAAATTAACTTTTTAAACCCAACCCACATATATATCAAAATATAAAACCAAACCCAATCCATCTCGACTCAACCCATGGGTCAACCCAACCCTTGTCCACCTCTGATTGTTTTTAATATCTATACATAGAAAATACTTTAATATTTGTCTTGTTTCTATTTTTAAAACATTATTAAGTATGATTTTTATTTTTTTTCTAATTTCAGTTTTAGTTTCACCTCATTTTGGTATTTTTATTCAAAAAAAATAAACTTATCATGCATACCTATACTGCTACATTCAAACAAATAATGCAATACCTTTTCATTGATCATGACGACTAACAATTAATACTGTTAGTTTTGGATGAAGATGATAATAATAATTAAAGTAATATCACGGAGTCTCAGAAAACTAATAAAAAATATTTTGTAGAAACGATTCAGTCATTATTCAAGTAATAAATTCAAAAAATTTTAAGAAGACAAGAAAATTACAAAATAGATTGTTTTAAGTTCTATTTTCCCAGAGATAGAATCATGTAATCACGCCTCCGTGACTTTTAATACCGGACTATTGATCCAGCGAAATTCAATTCCAATGACGTTTAATCCCGGCCACTTTTAATACCAGCGATTTTCAAAATTTCAACTTTTCATACCATGGCTTTTTACATGACACAGTTTAAACCA
This sequence comes from Erpobdella octoculata, assembly GCA_963978895.1. Taxonomy (NCBI): domain Eukaryota; kingdom Metazoa; phylum Annelida; class Clitellata; order Hirudinida; family Erpobdellidae; genus Erpobdella; species Erpobdella octoculata. The sequence continues at coordinate 25,028,180 of OZ022243.1, read as the reverse complement.
ACAAAAGTTATTCCTATTTGCGTTTAATATTACAGCAATTAAAACCATGAAAATTAATGGTTAATAGCAGAACTGCAAAACAGACTGAAAACCCCGCTAAAATAAAATTTGAGTTATCTAAAATAATTCATAAAATAAAAGCAACACATGCAAAAAAATAAATTTTAAGAAACTAATGGATACACGGAAGAACGCGAGAACTCCGGTTCGGCCAAACACAGATACGCCTTTGAGTACTCGAACTTGCAGTCGAGAATATATTTAGTTGGACGGGTGTACCTTTACCAGATGCTGCTTGTAGAAGCAGGGACTTTTGTTTCATCATGTTTTGCTTAATGCCTGTCAGGAACTTCTACAACGTTCTTTATTTGAGCAATACATTTCAATGCCTAATCATGTTGGTTCCATAACTTGATCTCGAACGTCAAAAGATCATGTGCTTGTCCACGCTTTTGCAGTCTACGTACTCTAACGTAGGTGTTTCAGCATCGATATCAAACGCTTCCTGAACGTTACCAACTGGAACTTCCATACCGATAATCAACTCAGAGAACAAATAACAAACTGACCAGATTTATTCATTATAAATCTATTATAAATTTAAACATTAAACAAAATAAAATGGTTTCATAGGAAAAATTTAACAAACCCATATAAAAACAAAGTTTTTAAGCCAAAATGCTTTTATGTTGTTAAAACTCAAATTTCAAAATCACTTTTTACATTTTTTAATTAAGTCCTTGTCAGGGGTCGCTCTACCGGACCTCCTGACAAGTGTACCTTGCACCCGTCGACCTGTCTAGACAAGAACCTAGACATTGGCAGACGTTGTTTTTTTGTTGTTTGTTTACGCGTTCCTGAGGCTATATATATAGCGTTTTGAAGCCCGCCAGTACAGTCTAGCTATTTAATATCAGGCGAAGTCCTGCGTGTTTTGTATTTGATTTTTGTTATTAACTGCGCTTTAATAAAGTTTTTGTTGTTGTTCTGAGTTGTCTTTTCTTCCTGGTGTTCACGGCATTCCAGCAGGGAAGACTGTGACATTTTTGGTGGCAGCGGTGGGATAAAGAAGCAGGAAGAAAGAAGTGCTCTCCAGCAAAGTTCGACAAGCAAGTTCGGGAAGAAGATATCTCTTGCCGGTGAAGTTTTCCTTGGATCAGCTAACCAGTTACGAGGCTTTCCGTGGCTAGAATCGGCCGACCCATCCGTGCTGAAGGTTTGAGTTTCTATTCGAGTTTTCCCGCCGGTCTGAGTTTAGATAAGTAGGTCTTTTATATTGATACTTATCTGGTTGAAGATGGATAGTAAGTCGTCCGGTGTTGAGGGTTGTGAAATCCCAGCGCAATTACCTGGAGGGAATGTGTCTCCAGAAAATTGGGAAGATGCGGGGAACGTTAGGAGGGAAGACACTAGTGGGTTTGGCGAAGATCCGACGTGGGGAGATCGACGAGGAGAACGTTATGAAAAACAAAAGCGTAGAGTGGGATGGTGAAGAAAGGAGGAAAGAGTTGGAAATAGAAAGGCAATTGGAAAATGAATCGATAGATAGAGCATTGCGAGAGAGAGAATTGCAATTAAAAGAGAGGACGTTAGAAGAAGAACGAGAAAATAGAAAGCTAAGATGGCTAGAATTGGAAGAAACAAGACGATGGAGTATAGAGGAACGCGAACGAATGATAGCGCGAGAAAATTTTGAAAATTCGGTTGAAAGTCGGGCTAGTCGGTGTATATCAAATATTAGACTGTTGGTAGGTGAATTTCCTTCAAATATTCAGGAAATTCCTGGTTTTTTTGAATTATTAGAAAAACAATTTATTATTAATAATGTCAATAATGACATTAAAGCCAGGATTTTCCAGTCATGTTTGACTTGTAAAGCACGTAGTTTAATAACCCGTTTTTCTCCTACTCAGTTAGAAAATTATGATAGTGTTAAAACGGCGCTTTTAGCCGAAAACAGAATCAGTCCTGCCTATTTAAAACAATATTTTCATTCTCTAACTAAAAAACCGGACCAAACGTTCTCTAGTTTGGCTTCCGAACTACATAATGCATTTTCATACTATGTTAAAAGCAGGGGGATTGATCGGAATTATGATCAGCTAATAAGTTTGCTGTGCGCCGACCGGCTCAAGGAGTTGTTACCTGTTGACTGTCGAAATTTCGTTTTGACTCAAGAACAAAATAGATGGTTGTCTCATGAAGAACTATCTCAAGTGGCCGATAATTATGCGGCTGCTCATGTTCCATACCAGTCATCGTCTTTTCGCCAAGTAGTCAAATCAGATAGTTTAATTAACCGTCAGGTCGATTTAAGATCTGGACGTTGTTTTGGCTGTAATTCGCCAGGCCATGTTAGGAAAAACTGTCCGAAGCGAGAGGTTTCGCAGGTCGCACCATCGGCTTATATCAATTGTTGTAGTATTGGTAACGAACCTTCTCATCCAGCGTGTCCGGGAAATGATGTACTTCATAAGCCTATGAAATTTTATGATAGGTCATTTATGAAAATAAAAATAAGCAATCTCCCACCTGTTGTTACTTTAATAGATAATGGATCGGAAATCTGCTGTATAAGGGCAGATTTGGTTAGATCCTTAAAATTGGGTTTGCTGAGAAAAATTAAGATATGTGGGTTTGTTAGAAACAATACTTAAACGCAGTGTATAATCGGAACTAATCGACAATAGTTGATTCGACTTTATTGACAAAAGATAACAACGGAAAGAGAAAGAGATAAAACTAAAAGTGAACATGAAGTGAACATAGAGCATTAATTATAAATCGTTGTAACAAAGAGTTCATTAAAACCAAATTAATTTAACACTCCCCTCAACGATTTAATCTTTAGAACCTGTCTCTCATTAAGTTAAACCAATTGCACAACATAAATGTCTAAGTTTAACAGCTTCCACTGGTTTCGTTAGCATATCTGCAGGCATTTCTGCTGTTGGACAATATTGAATGTCGATTTCCTTTTCTTTGTACAGTTCACGTGCAAAGCTATACTTTGTGTCGATATGTTTTGTTCTTTGGCATGATCGTTCATCCTGAATGAGTTTTATACAACTCTGGTTATCTTCATAAATTGTAATCGGATCAGTAATGTTTTGATCAAAATCATTCAGTAGTCGCTTAATCCACACGCCTTGCTTGATAGCTTCAGATAATGCTATGAATTCTGCCTCAGTAGACGACAATGTTACCAACGTCTGCTTTCTGCTGCTCCATGTGATCGGTGATCCAAGATACTTGAACACAAATCCCGTGTTGGATTTCCTGTCTGACGTGTCTCCGGCCCAATCTGCGTCGGCAAATCCAATGAGTTTCTTGTTGTTGTTTTCAGGTAAACTGCCAAGTTTTAACTTTTTATCTTTAGTGCTGTTGAGATATCTGAACACTCGCTTTACTTCGGTCCAGTCTGCCTGAGTTGGATTTTCAACTTTCCGAGCTAGTATCGATGTGCTGATTGCTATGTCTGGTCTCGTGTTGGTTGCTAGGTACAGTAGAGATCCTATTGCCTTTCTGAATATCTCTTTATTGTTCATAGTTTCACTACTGTTCTGTTGCTGCTTTTGATACCCTGTGTCAAGAGGTATGCTAGATGGCCTGCTATCAGATAGATTGAATTCCTTTAATTTCTTTAGTATATAATTTTTCTGATGAAGTAAATAAAATCCTTCAGCATCCTGTTCAATTTGAATACCGATGTAATTATTCAGTTTTCCCACATCCTTCATAGTGAAATGTCCTTTCATATCTCCTTCAAATGTCCTTAACATTTCACTACTGGTGCTGGCTGCTATGAAGTCGTCCACATGAATAGATAGAAACATCCATTCACCGCTGTGATACTTTGAATACAAACATGGATCATTCTGGCTTTGTTTGAAGTTGTACTTGCATAGAGTGTCATGCAGTTTTTTGTTCCACTCATTTGCTCCCTGTTTTAATCCATACAGACTTTTGTTGAGCTTGCATACTATGTTGTCAGGCCCTTCGTGAAATCTTTCAGGTTGGCGCATATAGATGCAGACTTCAAGTTTCAGTTCGCCATTCAAGAAGGCTGATTCAACGTCATAATGCTTTACCATCATCTTTTTGTGACCTGCTATAGTCAGCAATGTCCTAAAAGTCGCTGGTCTTGCTACTGGTGCGAAGATTTCATCATACTGTTCACCGAATTTTTGCGAAAAACCTTGAGCTACTAGTCGAGCCTTATATCTGGTGACATTACCTTTATCATCAGATTTGACTTTATATACCCATTTACACCAGATAGTTGATTTACCTTCAGGAAGTACTGTTAACGACCAGGTTTGATTCTGCTTCAGGCTGCTCATTTCACACATCATAGCCTGTTTCCATTCGGCTGATTCTTTGCAGTTGTTTGCTTCTGTGAATGACTTTGGTTCGACCATTTCATTTGCAACACTAGCCGTTTCAATTAGTCTCTCTGGTCGTTTCTTTATTCTAGTTGACCTTCTCAATTCCATCTGATCTTCAGTTTGTTCACCACTGTCTCCCGATTGATCTGTATTTGTCTTCAGCTCGATCTCAACTTCAATGGGCTGTTCCTGTTGACTGCTTTCTTGACTGTCGGCTGATATTGTAATCCAATGTGGGTCACCTTCAATGAATTTCACATCCCTGCTGATGCTGATTTTCTCAGTCACTGTGTCTAACAAACGATAACCTTTAGTGCCTTCTGCATAACCAACGAAAATTCGTTTTTCTGACTTTTTATCAAGCTTCTGTCTTTTCTCGGCTGCAACAACTGAGTAGGCTTGACATCCGAATTGCTTTATGTGGGTCACACTGGGCTTCACACCTTCCCACCTTTCATGTGGTGTCTTCATCTCACCTGCTGTCGGTAGAATGTTCTGCAGATAGTTTGCTGTGTTGATCGCTTCGCCCCAGTATTTGTTTGGTAGCTTCGAGTCGATTAACATGCTTCTGGTCATTTCAACTAAATAGCGGTTCTTCCTTTCTGCTACTCCATTCTGCTGTGGTGTATACGGAACAGTAAATTGAGATGTTATACCTTCGCTCTTGAAGAATTTCTTTAATGTTTCGTTGACATATTCACCACCACGATCTGATCTTATCACTTTAGGTGTGCTTTTGAATTTTGTCTGGACAAGCTTTACATATTCTTTAATTTTATCTGTTACTTCAAACTTATTTTTTAACAAGTACAAAACAGTGTATTTACTGAAGTCATCGATCATTGTCATAAAATACCTGTTTCTGCTTGGTGTGATTGTCTGCATCGGTCCACAAACATCTGTGTGAATCAACTCTAGTGGCTTACTTGATCTGGATTCTGATTTCTTGGGTAGTGGTTGTTTCGTTAACTTTGCTTGAATACAGCATTCACAGACTTTCTTTATCTGGCATGGCTTTATCTGGAAGTTATCTAGTTGCTGTTCCAATAACTTTATGGCATTGGGGTCTCGATGCCCTAATCTGTTGTGCCAAACATGTATGCATCCATCATTAACATTAGACATCAATGCATGCTCCAATGAATCTAATTCATACAGCCCGTTCCGAATTGAAGCCTGCGCCAGCAGTTCATTATTCCGCATAATCCTGCATACATTCTTTTCAAAAATGACCTTGAACTGCCCATCAGTTAATTTTCTAACAGAAATCAAGTTACCTGTCAACTGCGGTACATACAGTACACCTATTATTTTTATGACCTTTTCCTGACATTTGAGGTAGCCGGTTCCGATACCTGAAGTTGTCAGCCTTTGACCATTTGCTAGGACAACTTGTCCCTTCTGTTGTTCATCAAGGTTAACAAAGAAATTTCTATTGTTACACATATGAGAACTTGCACCTGAATCAACATACCATGTAGTTCCTGAATTGCTTTCACCAGCCTTGAAACAAGCATACTGGTCATAAGTGCTTGCTATTTCTGCACATTGTTGAATTGTTTGAGCTTTATGGTCTGAGTTCTTTCTTTTCCACTCTAAGTATTTTCTGCATTCTTTCTTTATGTGGTTTGGTTTCTTACAGAAAAAACATACTGTGGAAGTCTTTTCGTAACTGTTGGCTTTTACATTCTTATCTGTAGACCTTGTACCTGGATGATTTACCTTTAGAGCTTGCTGTTCCTGACCATCGTAAGTTGCTGAGTTTTCACTTCTTCTTTTGTATTCTTCGATCAGTTTGTTCTTGACCAATTCAACAGTTAAGTCGGCTTCGGGTCTTGTTTCTAATGCTGTTATCAGTGTGCTATAGCTGTCTGGCAAACTACTGAGAAAGAAAGCAACATTTAACTGTTTTCCAATAGTTTCCCCCAAGGACGATAACTGGTCAATTATGTCTTCCATCTTAGCAAGATGTGACTCCATATCCCCACCTTCATGTAATCTGATCCCACAAAGGCTCTTTAACAAACTTACCTTATTTGATAAGGTTGACTTTTCGTGGTAATTTCTTAATGCCTCCCACGTTTCCTTTGCTGTTGTCAATTTTCTGATGAGGTTCAACTGGTTGTCCTCCAGGAGTAGACCTATTGTTGCTCTGGCTTTGCTGTCCTTTTTCCGCCATTCCGATGATGAATCTTGATCTTGAAAAATAACTTCCCAGAGATCTTCTTTAACGAGCAACAATTCAACTTTAAACTTCCAGGTCTGGTAGTTACTGCCGTTCAACTTTGCGATTTTTAACGTTGCATCCGCCATCAGTTCAACAATTGTATTACTCGATGTAGCGTGGTTAACCTTTATCGCTCACAACGAATGTTCTTTAAAAATCTTGAACCGAACGTTAAATGTTCCGAAAAAAAAACTTGATTTATTCACTTGTTCCTAAAATTGGGTTCTGGGCCCATAACCTGTTAGAAACAATACCTAAACGCAGTGTATAATCGGAACTAATCGACAATAGTTGATTCGACTTTAATGACAAAAGATAACAACGGAAAGAGAAAGAGATAAAACTAAAAGTGAACATGAAGTGAACATAGAGCATTAATTATAAATCGTTGTAACAAAGAGTTCATTAAAACCAAATTAATTAAGTGGCCACCCACAGCTGGTGGATGTTGTGCAAGCACCTGTTAATTTAGGTGCAGTAGATCCTAATACTACCAATATAGCTCCTGAATTTTTAGAATGGTTTGCAGTTGTTCCCCACTTACACGAAGAAGCAATCATTACCCCTAGGGTAGTAGAATTAATACAGACTATTGCCTTTCATAGCCTGCCTACCCCAACTTTGGCGTCGGATATAAAAACAAAAATTCTCAACCTGACTCGACAAGTTGATGGGCTGAACGAAGATTTGACCGAATCAAACAGAGCGAGAAGTCAACTGCAGAGAGAATTTGATGACCTGGTTTCTTCTAAAGATGACGTCGAAAAGAACGTTCACGAATTAGATAAAGACAAGAAAGCTCTTGAAACTTAGGTGGAAGCCCAGAAGCAGATGATCGAAGAGCTCGAAAAGGAAGTTCAAGGTACCGAAGATGCCAAGTTGAGATTGGAAGTGAATATGCAAACCTTGAAAGATCAGTTGATGAGAGAGACGCAGTCAAGAGAGGAAATGGACGAAAAAGGTAGAAAGGGTTTTCTTAAAAAGATAAGAGACGTGGAAGCTAAACTTAAAGAAGAATGGAGACAGAAGCAGCTTGCAACGAATGCCCGGGAGAAGGTTGAAGGTAACTTCAAAGCTATGGAAGAACAACTTGCTGATACTCTGAAAGTCAAAGATGAAGCTGTGAAGCAGTTCAAACGTTACCAGGTCCAGATCAAAGAATTCATGCACGAGATCGAATTTATCAACGTAACCAAACAAGAGATGTCAAATGCCAGTAAAGAGAGTGACAAAAGATACAAGCAGCTTGAAGCTGAACTTCTCCAACTTCAGGAAGATCTGGCAGTTTCAGAGAGAGCCAGAAAAACTCTACATGAAGACTACCAACAAGATACCTATGAGCGTCATTATAACACCCGTAAGAAATATAATTCCTGGTTGCTGCTTTTCATGGTGACCAGCTGGTGGTCTCTCTCTCTTCTCTCACGGAGCCGCCGATTTTCTCTCCCGGATAGGGGAGTAGTCTCTCAACATGGAGAGCTAGACGACATTTTTTTACTTGTCGTAATTATGTTTATTATTTACTGTTATAAATTTTGAAATGTTGTTTTCTAGCATAAGCCCAGAGGCACATTGTACTAGTTGTCTTCCTAGGTGCATAGTTTTTCTCTTTTGTTGTCTTAGTTGCAGATCGTTGTGATATTCTATAATTAATGATATTGTTGAGGTAGTTGAACTTCTTCGATATGACGTGATGATGATTCCTTCGTTAATACAATTCAGACCGGTATGGGATTAAACTTGGATGGATCGTGCTGGTTATATGGGTAGTTTTACTGGTGGGAGTAAAAGTTACTTTCAGGAAGGACATCGCCAGTTTAAAGTCGACCTTGAAGCCCTGGTAGACACGATACATCGACGAACGAACACCCATTCTTCATCCAGATTATCTACAAAGTTCTACTCCGATTCCATCCACTCCTCATCTTCCTCGTCGTCCTCTTCGATGTCCCCGACCTGGAAGCTTTGGTAGGCGCGATACATCGACGAACGAACACCCATTCTTCATCCAGTACTGTGAAAGATAACATTTAAGATATTGAAACACGGTTCAACATCTTCGTTTTGAGGGGGAGTTATGTCAGGGGTCGCTCTACCGGACCTCCTGACAAGTGTACCTTGCACCCGTCGACCTGTCAAGACAGGAACCTAGACATTGGCAGACGTTGTTTTTTTTGTTGTTTGTTTACGCGTTCCTGAGGCTATATATATAGCGTTTTGAAGCCCGCCAGTACAGTCTAGCTATTTAATATCAGGTGAAGTCCTGCGTGTTTTGTATTTGATTTTTGTTATTAACTGCGCTTTAATAAAGTTTTTGTTGTCGTTCTGAGTTGTCTTTTCTTCCTGGTGTTCACGGCATTCCAGCAGGGAAGACTGTGACAGTCATTTTGCAAAATAATTATTAATTAATTTAATTGACTAATTTAATTGCAAAATTAATTATCGAATATTGCAATGTCATCAAGCAAAAGCAATTTATACAAAAAAAAATCAATTATCAAAAATTAAATCCAAAATTGATTAGAAAAAGAAATAGAAACAGAAATGACAAATAAATAAGAAAGTTTATAATAACATATAAATATAAATAACATGAACAAAGATATGGTGATGAAAATAAAGTTAAATCGTACAAAAACTAATAAGGAAAAACCAATAAAAATGAAACTATGCAGGAATTATTCATGTAGTACTAAAAGTTAAAAAGGTAAAGTACATTCATTTTTGAGTACCATTTACATGTATAAACAGACCAATGGTCACTTTACAATGTTGCAGCTCAGAGATAAGACTAGCTATAAAAGTGCGATGTTTGACGGCATATTGCTCGCTTGCTCATGTAGTTCTAGATAACTGTCGATGAAAGCAGTTTGGAGCATTGACCACTTTGGTCATCCAGTCCTAGCAGCTAAGTACAGGCGCCTACGGCAGATTCCCGAAACTAAGTTTTATTGAGCAAAATGGAAATCTTTAAACTTGAAAACAGATCTTTAGAAAATGTTTGAATACACCTGATGCCATTAATGACCATTTGCAATTGATTTTTTCAAAGTGGAAAGCATCAGACGTTCAACAGCATTCTGAGATCTTTGGTATCTGGTCATAATCTGTTATAATTTTATTGAGTGTATTGTAAGCCGGAAACTGAAAAATGGTTTTGAAAGCGAGACATCTGTGCTGCTCACCAAAAACTGCAGGTTAAACCCAAAGATTAACTGCAAAATTTAGGCATTTTGTTAAAAATAATGTCAATAAAGTTAGCAGATATTTTTCAGTCACAAAAAAATATACATGCTAGTAGTCAAAGACGTTTTTATCATGTAACCATAGGTTTCTGCAGTATCAAACAACGAAGCAAAAGCAGTAGTTAACATTTTTGGCCAAGGTTGGGTTAGTTGGAACGAAGTAGCAATGAAGCAGTACTCGGACCATGGAGAATATTTTGCTTTGCAACTCTTCACAAAAATGTACATGGTTTAGGGGAAACTTAAGATATGTACCGATTTTTTCTACTGTCGTCTAATGAAATGGTAGAATGATTCAAGCAACATCTATCAAAAATGGTCTTAAAAAATCAAGGTGATTGGGACAAACAAATTTTATTACTTTTAATGATTAGCAAAATTTCCGTTCTTACATTTGGAATTCCAAAATAAACAAAAGTATGTAAAAACAGTTTTCAGCACAATCAGCCCAGCTCCAGCAAAACTTGAATGTTTCAAAAAATCAACAATGTTATTTTAGAATACAAAAATGACCATGTTAACAATTTGAGAAATTAAACGTTGTTCATGTTGATTGCCTTACAAAAATCATTGAAGATAACAAGACTGTTTGAGGAAAATAAAAAAAAGAGATTTGCATAACAATCGGTCCTATGAACTTGCTAACTATTTTCAAGTTGTTACTATTTACTATTTACAGACCTCCGCAAGAAAACGAAACCTGGATGAAAGAGGAGAAAAGAGAAAGCAGGAGCAACTATTATTCGCAACAGGAAATATTTTGGTATTTCTATAGATGCTGCTAAATTAGTTTTAAACCTCCCTGTGTGAAGATCTATAGACTATTACGAACAAATTTTGGATAAAAGCAACTCCAATTCGTTTATTGTAAGCCAGTCCAATAAAAGCAACTCCAATTCGTTTATTGTAAGCCAGTCCCAAACTGGATAAAAGAAGAATAAAAAAGAAACAGGATAAAATTATAATCTTAAGTACAAATTATTTTGGAAATGGAACTAAACGTTTTAGCGTCTTTTTACTGCGTAAATCGTTGCAGGACTGCTATCGTGAGCTCATTTCAATTCAAGCAGCTAATTATATGTGCCTGCCCACACCTCTTTTGACAGTGTTGGGATTTAAACCGCCGACTTTAAGTTTACAGGTGAATTACCTTACTGGTATACCACCAGTTCCTGCATTTTCTACATACAGCTATTTCTGAAAGTAGAGCATTATACCACCATTTTTATGGTTTGCTGTAATGTTTTGTTGTATACTATATTTTGTTGAATACTATATTTTGTTGAATACTATATTTTGTTGAATACTATATTTTGTTGAATACTTTACTTTGTTGAATACTATATTTGGTTGAATAATATATTTTGTTGAATACTATATTTTGTTGAATACAATATTTTGTTGAATACTATATTTTGTTGAATACTATATTTTGTTGAATGCTATATTTTGTTGAATACTATATTTTGTTGAATACTATATTTTGTTGAATACTATATTTTGTTGAATACTATATTTTGTTGAATACTATATTTGGTTGAAAGCTATATTTAGATGAAAAACTTATTTTGTTGAATACATTAATCTGCTGAATACTATATTTTGTTAAATACTAAATTCTGAACACCATCATAATAATTGTTTTCCATTCACATAATTTTGAAAGTAATAGGAAATCCGTATAAAACTTTGTTTTTTTTTTTTAAAAACCTTTATAATTTTTTCAAAAACCTTTATAATTTTTTCAAAAACCTTTATAATTTTGTAATTCGGCAATTGAAAACGTTTTGAAAAATATTTGTTGATGATAGTAAGTCTATAAAATACAAAAACATTAACCACAGTTTTCTAAATAATCAATATATGAAGTAAGTGACAATTGAAAATTTCAACCTGGAATAAACCAGTTTTTATTGAAATTTTTCATTATTGAATACTAAAAACAGTTTTTTTAAATAAACTAAAAATTAAAAAGTTTTTTCTCTACAGAAAAATTGTAATTTTTAAAAATTGTTGAATTTTTTAGAGTTTTAATTAATTTAATTTTAAAATTATATTAAACGTTGTCAAATTGATCTTACAATTTTAAAAAAAATGTAACGTCCGCAGCAACAAATAAACCCACCAAATACGAACTCGATCGTGAAAATTGAAAAAAAAAAAATTATTTTTAAATCAATATGAAATAAGAATAAATTTAAAAATTGATAGTTTGTTTTCCTACAAAAATTTTTCAATTTTAAAAATTATTTTAGTGTTTAATATCCAAAAATGGATATAGTTTTTTTAAACTGAAAATTGATGATTTGTATTTCTACGTTTTTATTGATTTTATTTTATAATTCACTTATAGTCCGCAGTGTGAAACAAGCCCACCAAATTTCAACTTGATTGGATAACGATAAGTTGGTTTTTAAGTAGTATGGCTCAAGCAAACAAACACGGTCATGTTAATGTAAATGATTTAAAACAAAGCCACATTTAAGATAGTTGAAACTTTAAAGAATACATTGTTACAAACCAATATCTGGAATCAAATTTCTTTCCAATTGTGCTTTAAAATAAACAGTTCAAATTAGATTGAAATGAAGATAATTTTGAATTAAATACTAAAATACTTCACGGGCCAATTTTTCGTGGCCCGTGCAGTACTCTAATGAATTTTAAAAAAAACCTTGAATTCTTTTTTTGTAAATATTCAAACACTCGTTTAACATTTCTTCTTTTGACAAAATTTTATCTGAAGTATCTATAAATTAAACACTTAAAGTAAATTAATTTAGTGAAAAAATTTTAAAATCTAAAATATATACATTTTTGAATATATATCTATATATATATAAAAATGAATGTTTGTATGTATGTCCTTTATGCATTGCTACACCATTCATCCGATCGTAATGAAATTTTTACACAACGTTGAGAGTCAAGGGGAATCAAATATAGAGACACAAATTTAAAATCCGTCACAAAATGAGCGGAACGGAGCGGGTGAGCGAGCGGGAACTATATACATATATATATATATACACATACATATACATACATAAATGAGCGAAAACGGGAACGGGAAGCCAACTGAGAGCAAAAAATAGAGCGGGAAAGGAAAAGCAACCGAGAACGGGAAAGCAACCGGGAGCGGGAAAGCGACCGGGAGCTGGAAAACGGCCGAGAGCGGGAACGCGACTGGAACGGGAAAGCGGAGAAGGAAACGGGAGCGAAAAAGACAAACATTAGAAAAACCTCTAAAAACCCCGGGCAACGCCGGGTGCCCCCGCTAGTATATATATATATATATATATATATATATATATATATATATATATATATATATATTTATATATATATATATATATATAAAGGGCCAAAAAAAGTGAGAAGGTTCTATATAATATGTTTTTTAGTTATTGCGTTCTTTGTTTTGTCCAAAAGTCAAAGATGGCGACCGGAAATTAACTAAATAACGACATAATGATTAGAGTTAGCAAGTAATATTTTGTTTATTTAGAAATATTGTGTCTCAATTCATCCAATAAACAACAAAACCGTCCCAAAGGACCCCTATACAAATTAGCAATATTACAACAACTGGTGTCAGAAGCATGATACTTTTTTTAAGAAATGGTTTTAATTACTTTGGAAGAATTGAAGTGCTCAGATTTAAAAGAGCAGCTTTTTTTGAAGGGTTTATCTACTGTTTTAAAAAAAAAACAAATTAAAAAAAAGATTGCAACAATTTCTCGAAGTTGAAGGAAAAGACCCTGATACTTTTGAGTTTGAAATCAAAACCCCAATGGAATTGATGACATTGATGAGAGAGGAAAGCAGAGCATCACAGGAAGTTAACAGTGCAGCACAGGAGAAAAACAGAGCAGCGCAGCGAAGAATTGAAGAACTAATTATTCGTTTATCAGAAGTTGAAAACAAAGTCAATAACCTGGAGAAACTGGTGAAAAAGAACGTCGGAGAATTCGAAACAAGATTGAACAACATGGTCAAACAAGTACAGAATGGTTGCCAAGTCCAAGAAAGAAAGAATTCCGTTGAACATGCCAAGACCCCGGCTTTTGATGGCACTGTGTCATGGTCCGTCTACAAAGCTCAATTTGAAATTGCTGCCAAGAAAAATAAATGGTTAACCAGCCAGCAGAAGGCGGAAAATCTGGTATTTTCTTTGAGGGAAGAAGCTTTACATCTTCTCGAGTTTATTGCAGATAGAGATGATTACGATGCAATCGTGAAGGTTCTCGAGAGCAGATTCGGTAACGGAAATTTTTCGAGCTCAACTCAAGAGTCGTCGCCAGAAACCCGAAAAAAACCTGCAACAGCTAAAAGCGGATATAGAATGACTCGCTAATCTAGAATACCCCCTGTGCCCTCGAAATGTCCTTAACACAATTATTGCGGATGGATTTATAGCGGCTTTGAAGAACTCCAAACCCCAAAAAGATCTTAAGATCGCCTGAGTAGCTGGTCCCAGTGAAGCTATGACAAGCCTCTGAAGAAATTATGGATGAAAGGCCTAGCTGGAAAAAGAGTAACAACTCAACGCGTTTCTGGAATTGCGATGGCTTGGGACATCTACAGAGGGACTGTAGATTTCAGATGTTTAGACCCGGACAACAGGAGAAAATAGATCACTGTAGGCGTAATGATGTCAAACAAGAGAGACCCATAAAGGCCCAATCCAACAAGAAAAAACCAGATTCTGTGAAGGTAAACAATAATTTGCATTGGCGAGTTGTGTCAGTTGGCGTTCTTGGAAAAGGAACTAGTTTATTTGTAGAAGGTAGATTAGGAATGAGAAGCTGTAAGTTTATTATTGATACGGGAGCTTCTTGTCTATATATATATAAAAATGAATGGTTGTATGTATGTATGTCCTTTATGCATTGCTACACCATTCATCCGATCGTAATGAAATTGTCACACAACCTTGAGAGTCAAGGGGAATAAAATATAAAGAAAATTTTTTTGAAATCCGTCACAAAATGAGCGGAGCGGGTGAGCGAGCGAGAACTATATATATATATATATATATATATATATATATATATATATATATATATATATATATATATATATATATATATATATATATATATATATATATATATATATATATATATATATATATATATATATATATATATATATATATATATATATATATATATATATATATATATATATATATATACATACATATACACATACATACATAAATGAGCGGGAACGGGAACGGAAAGTCAACTGAGAGCGAAAGATCGAGCGGAAAAAGGAAAGCGACCGAGAACGGGAAAGCGACAGGGAACGGGAAAGCTACCGGGAGCGGGAAAGCGACCGGGAGCGGGAAAGCGACCGGGAGCGGGAAAGCGACCGGGAGCGGGAAAGCGACCGGGAGCGGGAAAGCGACCGAGAGCGGGAAAGCGACCGGGAGCGGGAAAGCGACCCGGAACGGGAAATCGACCGGGAGCGGGAAAAAACCGGAAACGGGAAAGCGTCTGGGAGCGGGAGAACGGCCTGGTGCGAAAAACCGACCGTGAACGGGAAAGCGACCGGGAGCGAGAAACCGACCGAGAACGGGAGAGCAAGCAGGAACGGGAAAATAAGCGGGGAAGGAAGCGGGAGCAGGAGAGACAAGAATTAGAAAAACCTTTAAAAACCCCGGGCACCGCCGGGTACCTCCGCTAGTTCAATTCTAAAACCTTGTTTGGCGAAAAGAGAGGTTTTGCAAAGTGGAAAACACATTCGCCTTAAGACTGCAACTGAGGAGCTTGTTCCAGTAATTGGTAAAATTCAAACTGAAATAAGGCTGAGAAATAAGACTTTTCGACATCCGTTTTTGGTTGCTGATATAGAGGAAGAATGTTTACTTGGGCTTGATTTTATGAGAGCACAGGGTTTTGCAGTGTAACTAAAAATTGGAACATTTAGACAGGGAGATATGAAATATCTTGTTTTCTATAAAGGCGAAACGATTTCGGTAAAGCGAGTATTGGTAACAAAGAGCATCATTGTACCTGCTCAGTCGGAATCTTTGGTTTGGGCAAAAATAGAAAACGATAAGAACTCAAGAGTTGTTGGGTTCATCGAGCCCCTGAAAGAAGTTGAAAAACATGGACTAATGATCGAAAAAAACACTGGTACGAACGGAGTCAGGAAGCTACGTGCCAGTCAGAGTTATGAATGTGACAGAATGCGACAATCGACTAACAAAAGGTGACGAAATTGCGGTATGCAGCCCAATCGACCACATATTGGCATGTAATACGGTTATTGGTGAAAATAATAATAATAAAAAAAAATTAAGTTCTCGCGAATTCAGGCACTGCTTGAAGCCGCTAAAACTTCACTAAAACCAATGGACTATGAAAAAGCGGAAAATTTGATTGAAGATTATTGTGATATAATAGCTATTGACGAAGAAGACAATGGAAAAACAAAGATCGTTGAACATCAAATTCTAACTGGTAATACAGAGCCCATTCGTCAACTGCCACGAAGGCTTCCACTGGCAAAGCGAGAGGAAGCTAAAAAGATGCTGGAAAAGTTGAAGAAAGAAGGAGTTATTGAACCATCCATTAGTCCATGGAGTTCACCGGTAGTGCTTGTTAAAAAAAAATAATTCGCTTCGTTTTTGTGTCGACTACAGAATGTTAAACGAGGTCACACACAAAGATAGTTACCCTCTGCCCAGAATTGATGACACCATCAATACACTTGCGGGATCTCGAATGTTTTCTACTTTAGATCTTTAGAGCGGATATTGGCAGGTGGGAATACATCCCCAGGATTGCGAGAAAACTGCCTCTTCAATAGGTGAAGAATTGCGACAATTTACAGTGGTGCCTTTTGGCTTGTGCAACACACCTGCAACTTTCGAGCAACTTATGGAGTAGGTGTTACAAGGATTCAATTGGAGAACGTGTCTTGTTTATTTGGATGCCATTATTGTTGTTGGGAAGACGTTTGAAGAGCATCTACACAATCTTGGAGAAGTTTTCCAAAGGATCCGGGATGCTGGTATAAAGCTTAATCCGGCGAAGTGTGCACTTTTCAAAACAAGATGAAATATCTTGGTCATATAGTTTCTGCCGAAGGGGTAGGAACCGATCCTGAGAAAATTGAAGCGGTTAACCATTGGCCGGTTCCGAGAAATTCTCAGGAATTGAGAAGCATTTTGGTTTGTGCACATATTATCGACGATTTGTGGCCAACTTTTCCAGCATTGCAAAAGAATTATATAAACTTACGGAAAAGAGTGCACCGTTTGATTGGTCAGAGTCATGTCAACAGGCGTTCGAAAGTTAAAGACAGCTTTGAGTTTGACGCCAGTTCTATCGTATCCAATCCCTGGAAAAGATTTTGTATTAGACACATATGAAAGTAATGAAAGAATAGTCAATTTGTTGACGGCAATGAAAAGGTGATAGCTTATTATGTCAGAACTTTGTCGAAAACAGAGCGCATTTATTGCGTCACCAGACTGAGTTATTGGCAATAGTTGATTCTATTAAGCCCTTTCACAAGTATTTATATGGTCATAAGTTTTTGTTGAAAACGGATCACGCTGCTTTGAAATGGCTTTTAAATTTTAAAAATCCAGAAGAACAAGTGGCTAGGTGGATCGAACGCTTACAATCATATGAATTTGAAATTCAGCATCGGAAGGGTGAACAACACAAAAATGCCGACGCACTGTCACGACGACCGTGCAGTGATGAATGTAAGTATTGCCTTCGCATAGAGGAGAAGGAAACAAATAATCTGGGAAAGCGCTGATGGTTCCACCAATGTTTTGCAATTAATGATTCCAAAAGTAAAAGTGCCAGAAGTGCTTCAACAAATGCACTCCGGAGCGTCAGGGGGACATCTGGGAACGAATAAAACGTTGGACAAGATCCGCCAAAAGTTTTATTGGGTATATTGTAAAATGGATGTAGAAGAAAGGTGTCGAAAATGTAATACCTGTGTTGCTAGTCAAGGACCACACGTTAAAACAAAGGACCACTTACAACAGTACAATGTAGGTTCTTCTTTTGAAAGAATTGCTATAGATTTAGCAGGACCATTTCCAGTGTCAAAATCTGGCAATAAGTACATTCTTGTAGTTATAGATTACTTAACAAAATGGCCGGAGGTGTTTGCAATAACTAATCAAGAAGCAGTGACTGTTTTTTTTTTCAAACTATTTTTAGTGGATAGATTTGAAGAAAAGACTTAGTACATATCAAACTGTTGATTGTCTTACTGAAAAAATGTTTCAGTTTTCTAACAAAAATATGTTTAAAATCAATAAAATTAAAAACTTTTATTTTATTTGTAGTCTTTATTGTTTTATGATTTAAAGTAATTTAATTTTTTGCGAGCAATTTAAAAGGCACCTAAATTATTCTCGCTGACATAAAATATGTTTCACAAGCGGCTCTGCAAATTAGCAATGGAATGTTCTTCAAGTAAATGCAAAACCATTTTATTTTAGATCTCACTTCTGACACCAATGCTACGATATCGTCAATCGTATTCGGGATTTTGGAATTGTTTTGAAGTTTATTGAAAGATGATAAATAAAGCCTGAATTTCTGTCTTTTTTCGTGCTAATATTCAGAAATACGCCTAGGACCATTAAAAGACTAGACAAGGTTGAGCCAAGGGCAAAAATTATAAAAATATGTTACTTTATGTTAATAAAACCCCAATAGGATGAAAATATAGAATTATTATTACTGAATTTGTACAAAATTTAAAAATAAAAATTAGAAAAATTTAAGCTATCTTTATTAGATTTATTTATTACTAAACTTTTTAATTTTTGAAATTAATTAAAATTGTATAAAAATAGTTTTGATTAAAAACAAATTTTATTTCCACACCGTTGAAAGTGCTCACGTTCTGTGTGGGGTAACTCCTGGCAGACAGAGCTTTAACAAGCGTCACAGTGTCTTCGTCTGTGATGAATAAACATAAATATAAATTGAAAATTGAAATTTTTTTTGATTAGACCTGAAAAATTGTGGATGTTTAGAATTCTCAATATACAAATTTTAAAAGTTCAAAGACGTGCAACTAAATCATTTGTATATACTAAACTATTTCTTCATCTACACTTTTTTCGTTAATGCTTATTTTTCAAACTATTTTTCAAACATTGCATTTTTGTTTAGCTACTTTATGAGTCTTTCAAATTCATTAAGCTACAAACTCAAGCAAGCAAAATTAAAAGCTACAGAAATCCAAACAAGAGAACAAGAAAGAAGAATTGTCACCGTGCGTTTAAATAATTATAATAAAGTTCAAACATCGTTACGGTTATTTATCAATAACTTTTTTAATTATAAAAAATTATATTTACTTTAACACCATTATTTTTTTAAAATACTTTTTCAGCAACCTAGAGCACGACCCTAAGGCACACATTTTTAAGCATTTTTGTGCTAATTTCTGCGTTGTAAACTTAAAAGTTTATAATTAAGATTTCAAAATATGTTATTATGTTCTTACAAAGTCTTGGATTTTGTCCTTCCATGACTATTACTTCAATGAGCTGAGGTGGAAATACTTTAAAGTTTGCTTAAAAAAATTATAATTAGATTAAATATCTCAATAGTGCCAATTATATTTTTAACATACATGCAATATTTAGCAATTTTTTATTTGGTAAAAAAAACTAATGTGCAAAAACTGTTAAATAATTTTCAATAAAAAAAAATTAAATAAACTTTTGAGATAGTGCTGGTAGTTGATCGTAATATTGCGGTTGACAATCGATGGAAAATCACTTACTGTTAAGTATTTAAAGAGATATCGTGAAAGACAATTTTCAGAAAAAAATTTGATTAAGTTATCTGAATCAAAATTTGAAGTGTTTTATATTTATGAAATGTATTTTATTTTTTGATTTTATGAATAGTGGTTATTCAAAATTATGCTAATAATATTTTTCATTACATAAGAAAAAAGTATTTTTAAATATTCAAAATAACAACTTTACTGTAATTATGACATCGGTTATTATATTTGTATACATAAAATAATTGATCAAGAGCTAAAGTAAGGTACATTTCATAAGTTGTTCCATTAAATACAAGTTTATATCGAAACAGTCTAAAAATATATATCGTGAGTACATTTGCTTAAATATCATATTGTCTCTAACTTTTAGGTCACCATGGTGTGTTATTTTTTGTTCTCAATGTGATTATCTATATTGGTCTTAGTATTTATTTTTGAGCAAGTATTTATGCATTCAATGTAAAAAACGAAATCCCAGAAAAAATGTAGGCTGTGACAAAGCCCTAGATAGCTTATATTTTAGCTGTGAGAGAGAAAAAGAGATAAGAAAACACAAAGAAGAGGAGAGATAAGGAGAGAAAGCGAGAAAAAGAAAACAAGAGTGAAAGAGAGGAAAAAACAAAAAGAAACCTTTGAAAATACTACGCAAATCTAGGAAGTCCAGCTCAGAGGTGAATAAGTGTTAGGTTTGGTTCAATTTTTTAACACACGCGTGGGATGGGTTGAGTTGGGTTGAAAAAAAATGTTGAATTTTTTTTAGCTTTTATTATTATTATTATTATTATTATTATTATTATTATTATTATTATTATTATTATTATTATTATTATTATTATTATTATTATTATTATTATTATTATTATTATTATTATTATTATTATTATTATTATTATTATTATTATTATTATTATTATTATTATTATTATTATTATTATTATTATTATTATTCTATTAACGTGCTCTCTAAAAATAAATTTTCTCAGAGCACGGGGCGAACAGCGCCGAAAGGAGAAACAAATAAATCTAATGTCAAAATTTAAAAGGTCAAATTCTATTTAACATTCGAGAAACCAAAAAGGTCTTGAGCTTCTTCTTAAAAACAGAAAGACTGTATGCATTTACAGGGTCGGTAAGTTCCTCCGGCAGATTGCTCCACGTAACTGGGCAGGCGACTGCAAATGCCCTCGGTCCGAACGTCTTGGTTCTGCATGATGGAACAAGAAGCTCACCGGAAGAGGCTCAACGAAGATGAGATCGTCCCGGAAGCTGAGACACCGGGATGCACAGATTGGAGAGGTACGCTGGTGCCAGGCCATGCAGACAGCGGAACGCAGTTAGAAAGAGCTTAATATCGATGCGTGCTTTCATGTCCAGCCAGTGCAGTTGGTCGCACATTGCCCTCGTGACATGACCAAGCCAGGGTAATCGAAAAATGTATCTAGCTGCAGCACGCATGGCACCGTCGGGTTGTTTAATTAACCCATTAATGCATGAGGTCTCATTTTTGCCCAATATTTGTTGAGGACATGTAGTTTGGTTAGTTATTGATCATACTTAAAGCAGAAATTCTAAAAAAATTGTGTAGGGCAAATTAAGGGCCCGGAAAGTTTTGTCCTTAAAAAAGGACGGTATGCACTATAGGGGCCAGTGTTTGTTTTCGCATAACCATATTACATGACTTCCTATTTTGATAAGCGTGACACTCTCATATGGAAAATAACCATTACCTATGTTTGGATTAGTAAATCTAATTGCATAATCAGAATAAACTGGTATAATATTTTAATAACATTCAATATTCATAAAAAATATTATCATATAGTTGATAACTTGACTAATACAATTTATTAATGTTAGCAACAGCATAAAAAATAATGTTTATCAAACATTATTGAGGTAGGTTCAATACTGTCAATGATAATTTCAGTTCACTTTGTGTGAAAAAGTTCGAAGCAGCGGTCATGCAAAGGCACTCCGCATTTGTTGCATTTTCGCTGAACCTTCATTCCACACTGCACACATCTTTTCTGACCACCATCAATGCGTCCAATAAACTAGTTTTTACCATCAAATCTGACACCATCCTGGACTCTACAGCAGCTAGTAGCATGACTACGAATTGGACGTCCAATGTCATTTGTGGCTCGATACTTCAAGATGTAGCTCATTGCAACATCTTGCCGAAATTGTATCAGATTCAATTCATGGTGTTTAGTGGCTTCTGATATTCTGTACAGCTGCCAAGCATTCTGAAGGCTTACATCAATCGCAAAGCTGAACAATGCCCACCACCATTTCTTGATGCGAATATTTATACGACATTTGGCAATATTCTGGTCCATTCTGTCTGTTCCACCCATGAAACGGTTATACTGAGCAATCAGATTAGCTAAAGGGACATAACCTGAGATGAGAAGAAGTGCTATGGCTAAACGGATTTCAGAGGTTGTTACATCTAACCGCTTCAAGTTTTGGAGGGCATACAAATTGGACATTTTTGTGATGTGGTCAATAACCACATCATTATAGAATAATTCGAACAGGAAGGCCGGTGTGCGATCGTTGATTGGAGTTGGAGTACTATTCCATGTGTTCTCTGACTGCTTCAAATCACGTTTAACCCACTGCCTTGGTGGGGGTGCAGTCCTTTTCGTTGACGATGGTTGTTGCACATCCTGAGCTGTTGTGGGTGCTCGTAGCAGAATGTCTTCGCCGCTTTGATGTACTGGCATTACCTTCATCTTTGTCTACTTTTTTTCTGTAGACTTCAACTAACGGCAAGTCATCATCTGAGTCAGTTTGAATATTATTGTCAACTACCAACTCGTCTGTTTCTAATTCTTGCTTATCCAAACCAGCGACGGTAAGTATGGCTTCAGCTTCAGCACGCAGTTGATTTCCAGACAGGTTGTCAATGACACCATCATCGTATTCTGGTCCACTATCCTGGTCAGATTTGGTTGCATCTTCAGGTGGTAAGATGAAAACATCTGCAGTTTAAAAATCTGAATCCTCTAGCATGCTGATTACTTCATCCACTATCCTGGTCAGATTTGGTTGCATCTTCAGGTGGTAAGATGAAAACATCTGCAGTTTGAAAATCTGAATCCTCTAGCATGCTGATTACTTCATCCACATTGTAACATCTGAAATAATTTTAATATTTTTGTTGACTTTTATAGGAAATAAATCTTTTCATTTAAATTACAAATTAAGCCAAATAGAGGGAATTATTATTCAGACACACTACCGAGCTACCCCGAATTTTGGCTATCGTAAAATATATTGCTTATTTTATATTGATTATTAGCATTAATTAATTATTATTAGTGGGGTTTAACAATTACCATGGATAAGTGACTGAAGTGCTACTCAATATAAGTGTAAAACATAATAAAAAAAAGCAATTGAAAAACCACACTTTATTATTATAAGCTTGTTGAGTTAACCTCTCCAACGTGCAAACCATGTACCCTATAGTGCATTATCGTCCTTTTTAAAGGACATCCCTGTAACAGTGTAACATGCTTTTTAGCTATTATGGCGACATCGTAGGGTCATTGTTTGATAATAAATGCAAAAGAGATGATTTTATAACATTATTATAACAATATTATAAAAAAAATTATACAAAAATAAATATTACTTACCTTTTCTGTCGAGACATCACAAAAAATGCGATTTTCGGTAAACTTGATTTATAAACTATCAATAAACATATAAAATGTCAACAAACACGTACATAACCGGTTTAATCCATTAGACAAATAACGTAGGGGTGTACAGGATAAATATTAATCATCACAATCTAAGGTGTATAAAGTTAGCACTTGAATTACGAAGTGTCCTTTAAAAGTACACCGTTGCAATAATCCAGGCTAGACAAGATCAAAGCGCGGGCCAGGGCGTGAAAAGGAACAACCGCCAGAGAGTTTCGAATTGACCTCATTTGTCGCAGATGGTAGTAGCTGGTTTTGACCACGTTTGTTACATGCTTGTTGAAAGTTAAAGAAGATGGTAATCCCAAGGTTGCGAACATTGTCAACAAGACAAATGGCGTTTCCAGCTATGTTGATTTCCTTGAAGGAGATTTGCGTCAGACGTCCAGGTGAACCCAGAAAAATGACTTCTGATTTGGAAGCGTTGAGTTTTAATCTATTGAATTTCATCCATTGAGTGATCGCGGAAACACAGCCGTCCAGTCGAACCGTAAGCAAGCCAATGTTTTGAACGTCGCAGTGGCCGTAGATCTGCAAGTCATCAGCATAGCCGTGAATCTCGAAACCATGCTGAATGGCCAGGCCAAAAACACTCGAAGTGTATACAAGGAAAAACAGCGGTCCAAGAATCGAACCTTGAGGAACGCCACACTCGACAAAAGGCTAGCCGGAAAGGTCACCATTGTACCGAACACGTTGTCTGCGACCGCGGAGATATGAACTGATCCACAGGAGAGCAACGAATTTATTCCAAAGGATTGTTCGATCCTGGCCACAAAGACTTCGTGATCGACACAATCAAAAGCAGCGCTGAGATCCATCATGGCAAGCAGTGTGGGTTGGGTTGGTTTAGAAAATTTAATTTTTGAGGTGGCTCGGGTTTAGTTGGGTTGAAAAAAGTTGGATGGGTTGGGCTGGGTCGCCGAAGATGGACTCGTGTCTACCTCTGGACCAGCAAGTCTACCACGTTAAATTGTTGGTCTTTGCTGTAAGCGGCACTGAAAATACTGTCCAATAATGCAATAACGAGAGAGCATTTTCCGTGTATGTGCGACCACTACTTAAATATTGTTCTTCGGTGTGGAATCCACACCACAGGCATTTGATCGACAGGCTCGAGAGAGTCCAAAGACGATTCACAAGAACAATTCCTTCTGTCAGTCGTCTCCCTTATTTAACTCGCCTCAACATCCTCGGTCTCAAATCTTTGCAACATCGCAGACTTATTGCTGACCTATGTCTATGCTACAAAATTCTAAATGGTCTTATTGACTCAACTTTGGTCACCAGTTTTGAATCGTCTGGTTACCAGGCCACAAAAGGCCATTGCTATAAGCTGAGGTCTGGCCTGCACAAGATCGATGCTGCCAAGTTCTTCTTTTCCAACCGAGTAATAAAACCCTGGAATGTCCTGCCTCACGATGTGGTCAACTCAACATCCTACAGCCGCTTCAGATGTCTGATAAATGAAACCGACCTTTCAAAATTTCTATTACCTAATGGTCAGATTTAAATACCCGATGACTTATATGTTTATTTTGCGTATTAGTTTAAGTTACTATTCTTATATTTTTGCCGATTTGAATACCCGATGACTTATATGTTTATTTTGCGTATTTGTTTGAGTTACTATTCTTCTTATATTTTTGCCTTGAATTCTGTTCGAACGTACGCTTTATGTTATCCGAACGGTGTTAGTGACCTACGGGTGCTTCTGTTGGAGAAATAAATAAATAAATAAATAAATACAAATATTTTATTATTATAACAAATAATTAATTACTATATTAACGCAAGTTTGTATTTATAATTAATTACGTTAAGATTCGTACACGTCTATAAGTCATAACCTATTACATTATTATTTAATAATTATTCACTCTATATCAATACATTTATTTCAGTTTCAAATAGGTTTAGACCAATGAAATATAATTCAATTTTTACACTTAAACTGCAAAAAAACTTTAATATTTAAAAAAAACAATAATATTTAAAGAGTTATTATAATATCACCTACGTTTAACACTGTTAGGAGAATCTTTTGCTTTTTTCCCCACTGTTATTAAAAAACTTCAGCAAATTAATTACTTTTATATTAAAATTCATGTAAACTATCGCCAAAAATCTTTCTTATGGCGTAATATATAGAACATAGAAAATTGTTTTTTAAAACCAGAGCTGTCTTTATTTGGGGGTCGAGAGTTCTCAACTATCTCATGGCTCAGGCTGAGTTGAATCGGATCTGTCTCTTACAATTTTGACTGAATCAACCTAGATAGTGTATACTCCTAAAGACCCATAAATCGTAACAACTTCGAAAATCAATTAACACAGAACTTTGCAAGATAAATAGGATAGTATGTTAGAATTTCTTCATTTAAAAAGACTAACAAAAAATAATAACAACTTGTAATTCTCACACAGCAAAAAGTTTTTGTAATCTTTTAACTCTTTTTGATACAAATCCTCTCTTAGAATGTTTTCTGTAATGTCAAACAAAATGATTATGATCGAAATATGCGTTCGAAAAATATTCATTTATCAACAAACAAATATTTAATTTTTTCAATAATTGTTTCTAGTTCTATAATAAGTTATAATTTTCTAAACAGATTTTTTAAAAAGAAGTTTAAAAAAAACAAAATTTTTTTTACATCCAATTGCACTAGAAATAAACCTGTAATATTCTTGTCCCGCTATTCGGGATGATTGACATTTTTTAATACTTAAATTAAAAGTGCGTGCTGAATCATTTTAGTCGTTGAAGGAATACAGGAAAAAAATCTTCAGTAATAATAATAATGTGTTATTATTGATCCTCAAAAATGATATCATGCTTGAGATTAACTTCTATGTAGTCGAGCTGTATCGTGCATTTTGAGATCTAATGGAACGCTTGCGTATATATACATACATACATACATACACACACACAAATATATATATATATATATATATATATATATATATTATATTTTTTCGCATATTACGTGCATCTATAAAGGCCTGGAGAGGGTTAAAAAATGTGGCTTTATAAATAAACACAATTTGATTGGTAAAATGCACTATATATAATCAAAAATACAATTGACCCATCTAAATTTTCTGATTAATAGAGCAAGTCTTTTTGTGACCTTTCCAGGTACGCGTTATATGCGTACAAATACGGTATGTGTATTTATTTTCATCCATGTCTACGTTTAATAAATACTAATCAATTTTTTTAAATATCAACAACAAATTTGTGTTAAAACATAAATTTGAAAAATTAAAAACAAAAATAATAACAAAAATCTACTGATAATGTTAGAAAAATGTCATAACTGTTGATGAAATTTGACTTTATTGATATGAAAATTGTACACAAAGTTGAAATAATACAAGCAAAAGGATGTTGTTTTCCAATTAGGCAGTGCCAAAACAATGTAACCTTGTTACTACCAATGGGGTTGAAAAATGACCCCAGAGGTACTTTGAAAAGCTGCCCTTTGCTACACCCATGATTAGAATTCTATGAAATTTTGTGAGTTGGTAAAAATGTACAACTTCCATTCCTTACAAGACTCTTATTTTTCCTAATTAGGTCACACAATTTTACTAAATTCTGATCATTGTTATTATACCCTTGGTAGTAGCAATGTTAAATTACTTAAAAAAGCTTATACAATAAAAAGATGTTTTTTTAAACATTGTTACACGAAGAAGTGTATCGAGTGAAACAAAAGAACATTCATATTACTCGAGTGCTCTATATAAAAACAAAATTGAAATATTAATTAATTTCAGCTAATAATACAATCTCCCGATGCTGAAACTATAAGTACTATACTCACCCTCTAATGACAGCCTGCGGGGTTGCTTTCTTTCATGAGGCACATACGAAACAGGTGGCTCTGGTATTAATAATAATAATATTAATAATTTATTCATATAGCTCCAGGAAAGTCTGAAGCGCTTACAAAGGTTCCTTCAGACTAGTTTTGAAATAATGAGTCTTAAGTTTAGATTTTAAAATATTGACGTTTGGAGAGTCCCTAATATCCTGAGGAAGAGAGTTCCAAACGGCTAGAGATTTTGTTGATTGTAGTTTTTTGTAGTAGATGAAGGGAGGATGTAGAGCAAAGTTGTTTAGAAATAGATCTTGCGGTAAGGAGTTTGTGTAGATAAAAGATAAAGATAATAATAAAGATTCCGATGATATTATAGTGGTGTTATACCGACGAATCGATTTCAAGACCACTATGATGCAGGCAGCCGTATTCAGCGCCTCAATCAATTTATTCATCCCCAGTGAAACCACCGGTACTCATTGACTACCACAGGAGGATGAAAGGCTGAGTTGACCTGAGGCATTCAGATCGACTGAATTCAGAGTGAACTCCTTGCTCAAGGAAGTTACGCGATGTGGGATTTTGCTTACCTGGGACTTGCAAGGGTTTTGTAAGTTATGAGGGCTATTTTGAAATGGATGCGATAGGGGATAGGTAACCAGTGTAGTTTGGCGAAGAAGTTAATGGCAGGTTGATGAACTGAGCTAGGGATGTTGAGAGCTACTTTGGCAGCACGCTTCATGATTCTTTGGAGACGAGATGTTTGGTGAGTTGAGATGTTGAAGAGAATTGAGTTGCAATAATCAATTCTAGATAGTATGAGACAGCGAATGAGTACACTAGCGAGCTCAGTAGTGAGAAGAGGTCTAATGTGACTTATAGCTCTAAGGTGGTGATTGCATGATTTGATGATAGATGTGATGTGGTTAGAAAATGTAAGTTTTTTTTATCTAAAAATACGCCTAGAATTTTAAGAGAAGGCGAAACATTAACGGATCCTGCGCCCAACAGTAACGATGAAAGATGTGAAAGTGAGTTGATTTGATGAAATCATCCGAAGAGAGATATCTCGGTTTTAGTGGTGTTGAACTGGAGGTTATTTTGCAGAAACCACATTTCAATGGCGTTGATGCAAGAAGTGAGGGTTTGGATTGTGGAAGAGTAGTGTTTAGGAGTGAGCGATATGAAGAGCTGCGTGTCGTCAGCGTAATGATGATTACCTAAGTTGTGCGAAGATATTAAATCGCTGACAGGTGATATGTAAGTTCTGAACAGAAGAGGATCTAAAACACTACCCTTGGGTACTCCATGAGTAAGTTTGACAGAAGATGATGAAAAATTACCAAGTTTGACAAATTGAAAGTGTTAGGAACCCGAACAATTCCTAATAATTAGACTTTAGGCTACAGGTGCGAAAGCTTATAAAGGAGAGTCGTACAGACAGTTCACCGGTCTACACCGTAGCTTCTAGCGAACTCTACTGAGATATAGTCGTTGTATATTTGAATCTTTTAAATTAAGATAACTTGTTTTATGTTATATTTGGTTTTCTAATAAATAGTTATAACGAATTAACTCGTAGTAACTTATACGGTAGAAACGATATAACAACTGGCGACTAGGATTAAACTTTGTTTCGGCACCTTTACAAAATGTCTGAGGAATTTTTTTAAACTGCTGGTTGCTCAAATGCAACAACAAAGAGAAGATATCCAGCAACAGTTCTCTAAACAAAACAAAGTTTTATCGGCAATGGTCGAAAGAATATCAGCAGTGGAGATTAAACAAGGGAACCTTCTCACAACGGAATTTCTTCGTCGAATGGAAAAATTCTCATACGATCCAGAAAACGATAACCATTACGACGTCTAGTTTCATCGATTCTCCGATCACCTTGAGGACTATCCTAATTACTCAGAATACCAAAAGAAACGATTACTAGTCTCTATGCTTGACACAGAATTAGAGCGTCTACGACAAGAAGGCGTTATTTCCAAAGTAGATCACTCAAACTGGGCGGCACCAATCGTTGTGATAAGAAAAACTAACGGGTCAATACGTTTGTGTGCAGAGTTTTTAACAGGTCTCAACGACGCACTATTAGGTACTCCACCAACATCCCCTTCCTACTATCGAAGAGATTTTTACGAAAATCAATGATGGAGCTTATTTTTTACAAATTGATTTTGCCGAAGCAAATCTTCAAGTTGATGTTGAAGAAGACTCCAAAAAATTTCTAACAGTGAATAACCCACAGGGGTCTATTCCGGTTCAATCGCCTTTTGTTTGGAGTCAAATCAGCACCTGGTATTTTTCTGACTACGGAATAGGAGCAGTAATACTTCATCGCTTCAAAGATGGTTTGGAGAAGGCAATTGCACATGCAAGTCGAACACTTACGGAAGCTGAACGCAAATATGGTCAAATTGAAAAAGGTCTGGCACTCATTTTTGCCGTACAAAAATTTCACCGATACATTTATGGTAGAAGATTCACATTACTCACTGACCATAAACCACTGGTATCTATTTTTGGAACCACAAAAGGAATTCCAGCTTATCGAGCAAATCGACTACAACGATGGGCTTTAGTACTTTTAGCTTACAATTTTAAGATAGAGTACCGTAACACTCTATCATTCGGCCTTGCCGACGCTTTATCGCAGTTGATTTCTTCTCAGAAAACCCCAGACCAGGATTAGGTAATCGCGTCTATAAACGAGGAGGTAGACGCTACGTTTGTCAAAAACCTCAAACAGTTACCAATCAGTCACGTGGACATTCGTCAACACACAGCTACAGATGACACGCTAAAACTCGTATACGAATACACCGTAACTGGACGATGGCCACGAAGGTCTTCACCGTCAGTATCCCGTTTGTACAACCTGAGAGATGAACTTTCGGTACACGAAGGATGTTTGATCTACAATGCACGAATTATTATACCAAACAGTCTAAATAGTAGAATACTACAAACCATCCACATCGGACACCCAGGAATATCACGCATGAAAGCGTTGGCTCGGGAATGCGTGTATTGGACAGGAATTGACAGGGATGTGGAAAATTTCGTACGTAACTGTTACCCATTTCAAACTGCGTTGAAATCACCAGAAAAACACCCTCTATGCTCGTGGCCAGCAACTTCAACACCAAGGAGCCGAATCCATGTTGATTTCGCCGGACCATTTAATGGCGTTTGGCGCATCAGAGGTTATCCAAGTTTCTGTTAAGCACAGCATGTCCAGGTGTTCATGGTCAATTGTGTCATGATACAGAGCTGCTTTACGAACCGCTGACTGAGAATTTAACGCGCCAATTTTTATTTGATTGCTAATAATATGCGGACTTATTGAATCTTTCCTGTTGCTGTAACCGGGTTTTCAAATTCTATTCATGAACAGCTTGTTGCGAAGGGGTTTGGTGATTGAAAAGCTAGTGCCCTCCTTGATACTCAGCAGTTGCTCGGAGCTGTATGTAGTCCTGTTTTTATTGTTATTGTTTACAAGCATAGCAGTTGGCGATAACTCGATCGGCGAATAGATGAAAATATACGTAATATAAAACTCCCAAAAGCAGATAAATAAATCCAAATAGAAGTATAAACAATTTGATTTAAAAGAGACGACTAGTTATGTAGAAATTACAAATTAAATGGAAACCTTCGAAAACACGCATGTGAAAAATTAATGATTCTATTTTCATCATTTCCAGATTTTATTTCAAAGTTTTTCCCAATTTTTGCACAGACTCAAATGGTAGCTGGTTCAACGAAAAGTTACGATTTTCAATTAAAGGTTGAATTCATTGCATTTAAAACTTGAACCGTTATTTTTGTTGGTTTCACTAAATTATGCCAAATCTGGAGAAACAATATTTACGTACATAATTTCCTATGTCTGTCTGTCTGTCTGTCCTATGTATGTATGGTCAGTGAACATATGTATGTATTAATGTATGTATGTATGTATGTATGTATGTATGTATGTATGTATGTATGTATGTATGTATGTATGTATGTATGTATGTATGTATGTATGTATGTATGTATGTATGTATGTATGTATGTATGTATGTATGTATGTATGTGTGTGTGTGTGTGTGTATGTATGTATGTATGTATGTATGTATGTATGTATGTATGTATGTATGTATGTATGTATGTATGTATGTATGTATGTATGTATGTATGTATGTATGTATGTATGTATGTATGTATGTATGTATGTATGTATGTATGTATGTATGTATTTATGTATGTATGTATGTATGTATGTATGTATGTATGTATGTATGTATGTAAGTATGTATGTATGTATGTATGTATGTATGTATGTATGTATGTATGTATGTATGTATGTATGTATGTATGTATGTTAGCGAACATTTGTGCAAGGCTCCAATTTAGTTTAAGCCTGTCGCTAAATGACCTTTTTTATCACGCCACTGAACATTCTCAAATCCGACTTCAAATTTGTCAAAACTTGACTTATATAAGGCATGACTTGAGTATTGCGATAACG
Organism: Erpobdella octoculata; assembly: GCA_963978895.1. NCBI lineage: Eukaryota > Metazoa > Annelida > Clitellata > Hirudinida > Erpobdellidae > Erpobdella > Erpobdella octoculata. Next base: position 24,996,448 of record OZ022243.1, on the reverse strand, counting down.
TTTTAGCAAAAAGAACATCACATTTTTATTTTATAATTAGTTTTTTATATAATTGGAAGGATGAAAAGTGGATAAATTATAAAGTGAATAAATGGTTATATTCATTTCAAAATAGTAAAGGATGCGTCAGTGATAAACAAATCCTTGGGTGAAGTTAATTTTTATCTAATTTGAAAAAAAATCTTGAACAATATTTTTAACTTTTCCAGAAATTGGTTTCAGTAATTGTACTAATTCATTTTTTTTTCACTTTTAAAAATTTTAAGCACAAAATAACTGTACATTGGTTTTAAAATCTTGAAATTTTTTTAAAGAGAGTTGTAAACTTTTGGAAGGAAATCTTTTCCTCTTTCACGTATGGATAAAACATTGATGGTTGGTATAAGACGATGTTATTTTCAATATAAAAAACAGAAAGCTCACAGTTTTTTTTAATTTTTCTCCTAGGATATAGCAAAATCAAATTATTTAACGTAAATTTCTAACCTTCTAAAGACTTTCGGCGACCCGTTTCTCTTTGCTGATGTTTCTCTGATTTGACGATTACAAAAAAGTAAAGATTTGCTTATTTATCATGTACAGTTTTTATTATAAACTAAAAACGTTCAAATTTAAACTGAATATTATCATGTCTAAGTACATATTAGCAAAACTAAGTACATATAATTATAACTTAATATATATTATCATAATCAAGTACATGTCATCATAACTACGTATTATCATAACTAAGTACATATTATCATAAATTACTATATATTATCATAACTAAGTATATATTATCATAAATTAGTATATATTATCATAACTAAGTACATATTATCATAACTAAGTACATATTATTATAACTATGTGCATATTTCATAACTAAGTACATAAGTACATATGACTTTTGTGTAACCTAACTTGACAAATTAGATTGCGCGACTTATACAATGCTTGCAATCTTTGGCAATAAGTAAAAAAAAATTGGTTTAGTTTGTCTTGTGGTCTCGGGACAATTATTTTTAAACAAATTACCTGCCATAATAAAATTAATAACTGTGAAATTCTGTAGGTTATTTTAAAATTTGACACTAAACTGACAGTAATGAATTAACAGTGAAACATTCTCACTAAAAAACTGTTTTATTAACAAATTAACTTTGATGTTTACGCCTGTAAATAAACAATTTCGTTGAAGCTACGTTTTTAGGAGCAAAGAGTAAAAAAGCAGAAAAACAGCTATCTAACAAAATTAACAGAGATTTGCAATAAACGCAAAATTTAAATACAGTGGTTTTCGTTTGTTTGATTTATTGAATGTTCATAAATTATTTACTAACTTTTGATTGTTTTTATTAAAAAAACGAAAAACATTTTACAAGTTATAAATAGCGCTTGCTTTTTAAAATATAAATTGAAATTGCATTGAAATGTAGTTAGTTTAATGTGATGCGAAACTAATCAGTTAACTCTTGTTTGTGAATCTATATATATCTAGGTATATATAAAAATGAATGTCTGTCTGTTTGTTTGTTTGTTTGTGTCCTTTATGCATTGCTAGAAGAAGAAAGGAAGAGAGAAAGAGAGAGAGAGAGAGAGCAAGAAAAAAAAGTTGGTAACAATGAGTGTGTTTGCAGAATGTTCTCTAAAAAATCTGATAGCAAATCAATGTGGTTGTATAGATTTATTTTTAAAACAAATGTAAGTGAAAGTTTTCTAAATGTTGGAACAGCTCCGCGTTTGTTTTTGACCCTCATGGTCACTAACCTCATGGTCCCAGACACTTTTTTCTGGGTTATCGCTTTTAAGCATTAAAATTGATATTGTTCGAAGTTTAAACGTTGATGAAATTTTTTTTAATTTTTCAAGCACCAACGCTGAACAAATACAATTTTGAACATTCAAATAACTTTGATTAAATTAATAACACACAAACGTGGGTTTATATTATAACTAGCGGGGTTACCCGGCGTTGCCCGGGGTTTTTAGAGGTTTTTCTAATGTTTGTCCCTCTCGCTCCCGTTTCCTTCTCCACTTTCCCGTTTTCGTCGCGTTCCCGGTCGCTTTTCCGCTCTCGGTCGTTTTCCAGCTCCCGGTCGCTTTCCCGCTCAGAAGTTTTGTTATCGATTTTCTCTCTTGCTCGCGTTTCCTTCCAAGCTTGCTCTCCCGATTCCAGTCGCTTTCCGCGTTCCCGGTCGCTTTCCGCGTTCCCGGTCGCTTTCCCGTTCCCGGTCGCTTTCCCGTTCCCGGTCGCTTTCCCCTTCCCGGTGGCTTTTCGGTTCCCGGTCGCTTTCCCGTTCCCGGTCGCTTTCCCGTTCCCGGTCGCTTTCCCGTTCCCGGTCGCTTTCCCGTTCCCGCTCACGCTTGCTCTCCCGTTCCCGGTCATGCTTGCTCTCCCATTCCCGGTCACGGTTGCTCTCCGTTCACGCTCATTTTTTCTTTTCCATTCTTTCATAACTTCTGTTAGCCTATAAAACGTAAAATAGATTTGCTAAGACTATATATATATGTATATATATGAATGTTTGTGGGTTAGTTTGTCTATTATAGAAACGGGAAAGCGACCCGGAACGGACAGCGAGCGGGAACGGAAAAGCAAGCGTGAGCGGGAATGGGAGAGCAAACGTGAGCGGGAAAGCGACCGGGAGTGGTAAAGCGACCGGGAGCGGGAAAGCGACCGGGAGCGGGAAAGCGACCGGGAGCGGGAAGGGATCATCGCAACTGATCCCAGGACAACTGATCCCAGGACTACTGATCCCAGGACTACTGATCCCAAGACAACTGATCCCAGGACAACTGATCCCGGTACAACTGATCCCACTGACAACTGATCCCACGGTCAACTGATCCCACGGACAACTGATCCCATAGACAACTGATCCCATATTTGCATCATTTTATATTTCACTGTTTCTGCAATCAATAAACTGATATTAACATACATAATTTCCGATTTCTGTTTGTATGTACGAATGTAGGTGTATGTATATATGTATGTATGTATGTATGTATGTATGTATGTATGTATGTATGTATGTATGTATGTATGTATGTATGTATGTATGTATGTATGTATGTATGTATGTATGTATGTATGTATGTATGTATGTATGTATGTATGTATGTATGTATGTATGTATGTATGTATGTATGTATGTATGTATGTATGTATGTATGTATGTATGTATGTATGTATGTATGTATGTATGTATGTATGTATGTATGTATGTATGTATGTATGTATGTATGTATGTATGTATGTATGTATGTATGTATGTATGTATGTATGTATGTATGTATGTATGTATGTATGTATGTATGTATGTATGTATGTATGTATGTATGTATGTATGTATGTATGTATGTATGTATGTATGTATGTATGTATGTATGTATGTATGTATGTATGTATGTATGTATGTATGTATGTATGTATGTATGTATGTATGTATGTATGTATGTATGTATGTATGTATGTATGTATGTATGTATGTATGTATGTATGTATGTATGTATGTATGTATGTATGTATGTATGTATGTGTATGTTTGGATGCTGTAGTGATGATCTTAGTCATGGACTCCTAAATAAGGCGATAAGAATTAATGTTGGAGTGTCTTCATTAATTCATTTAATTCCTATCTTCGAAAAAAACAACTTGTGAAATGAGCTAAACTCTATTATTTTTGAATTGGCACGGTTCCATTTCTCATTATGAACTTCACACTGAAAGGAGTGAAACGATGAAAAGTAATACGAACTTGTCAATTTCATTTCTACTGTGTATCGTGCCCTCGTGCGCTTATACTAAATATTATTTCTCCGTTTACTAACTGGAGTAGCCAGTATCATTATCACCACCACCGTTGTCGTATGCAGCCAGCCGTCGTAAGCTGGCTACGTAAGCATCACCACCACCACCATTGTCGTCAAAAATGAGTCAAAATGAGTTGCTTATGTCTATGGGATCAGTTGTCTATGGGATCAGTTGTCCATGGGATCAGTTGTCCATGGGATCAGTTGTCCGTGGGATCAGTTGTCCGTGGGATCAGTTGTACTGGGATCAGTTGTCCTGGGATCAGCTGTCCTGGGATCAGTTGTACTGGGATCAGTTGTCCTGGGATCAGTTGTCCTGGGATCAGTAGGCACTAACCCCGGGAAAGCGACCGGGAGCGGGAAAGCGACCGGGAGCGGGAAAACGACCGAAAACGGAAAAGCGAACGGGAGTGGGAAAGCAGGTGGGAAAGGAAACGGGAGAGAAAGAGACAAACATTAGAAAAACATCTAAAAAACCCGGGCAACGCCGGGTATCTCCGCTAGTACATACATAAACACACAGACACACATACATGCACATACACATACATACATACACACATACATACGCACATACATATATATATAGTTCCCGCTCGCTCACCCGCTCCGCTCCGCTCATTTTGTGACGGATTTCAAATTTTTTTTTTATTTGATTTTCCTCTTGACTCTCAAGGTTGTGTGAAAATTTCATTACGATCGGATGAATGGTGTAGCAATGCATAAATGACATTAACATATATACAAACATTCATTTTTATATATATAGATACGCTTTTGTTATTTTTAATAAATTTTTTTTATCTTATTTTTGTTACTTGAAGTTATTTTTTTCGCAATATTAGGTCCCTCTTTAGTAACGAGGCGTAGGCCCACCGTACCCTTAATCCGGTCTTAGTAAAAAAATTGGTCATCTCGCTTGTGAATTGCGGTAAAGGCCACGAGCGAAGATGAAGGTATTCTGTGTTCATGGCCTTGCAGGGTATTTCGGAGGAGACAATGCTGTTCGGACAAACAGAATTAAGAGGGGGATAATGGAATATTTTTATCGCTGTTTTGATTGTCTATTACTCAATCTCTCGAAATGTATGAGTTTATTTCGATTTTATTGGTTTCGTTTTAGTTTATTTTTTTTCTTTTTATTTTTTATTATTCAATTTCTTTTTGAATACTTTTTTGTGTAATTTATTTTGGCTACATGTCTCTATAACTGAGATGCCTTTTCCAATCACATATCGCCAGCAAAAACGTGGCTCTTGTGGACTGAAAACTCATTATTTAATTGAAATAATTATTTATTTGATACATTATATATATATATATATATATATATATATATATATATATATATATATATATATATATATATATATATATATATATATATATATATATATATATATATATATATATATATATATGTGCAGTAGCGAATCCAGGAGGCGGGTTTCGTTTTAGTTTATTTTTTTTTCTTTTTATTTTTTATTATTCAATTTCTTTTTGAATACTTTTTAGTGTAATTTATTTTGGCTACATGTCTCTATAACTGAGATGCCTTTTCCAATCACATATCGCCAGCAAAAACGTGGCTCTTGTGGACTGAAAACTCATTATTTAATTGAAATAATTATTTATTTGATACATTATATATATATATATATATATATATATATATATATATATATATATATATATATATATATATATATGTGCAGTAGCGAATCCAGGAGGCGGGGGAGCCATGCCCCCCCCCGTGGATTCCAAAATTTAATTTTTTTTAAAACAAAAATTTTGACTACTTTTTAGGTAAATTACAAATTTTTAGCATCTGGCAGCTGCTTTCCAGTGAGGTTGTGGATATAAGATCAAATGTTTGTTTTTTCCGCCGTTTTTGGGCCCTTCCGCCAAAGAAATCTAGATCCACCACTGTTTAAATATATATATATATATATATATATATATATATATATATATATATATATATATATATATATATATATATATATATATATATATATATATATATATATATATATATATATATATATATATATATATATATATATATATATATATATATATATATATATATATATATATATATACGTACGTATGAGCGAAACATCGTTCGTTGTTTACGTACGTATGAGCCGGTTGTCGCTGTCGAGTCTCTATTACTTTTCTCGATAACATTTCGTTTTTAGTAAACATATCTGGTAAAAATTTATATGACTGAACTTGTCTCAATACAAGCTAACTATTGGTACAAAATTTATCTGATTTTGATACCTGGTTTTGTCAAATACTGTTGAATAGTTTAGTAAGTTTAGTTCTGTTGTCGTTTGTTGCCACTCCTGTAAGTTGTACTACATACTGTGATGTCGCGTAAAAGGCAAGAGGAGGTTCTGGACTTGTTAATGGAAGGTAAAACAATTGAAGCATTATCAGATAAGATTAAGGAAAAGATACTTCCCAGTCTGGAACATGGCATTAAAGAAATGATGAAGAACTTAATGTTGGAGACAGTGACAAAACTGATAAAGGACGAAATTAAGCCACTGGTTGATAAAATAAAGTCCATAACGGAGGAAAACAAAACTCTACAGATTCGAGTTGACAGACTGGAGATGCAATTGAGAAGCAACGATCTCGTCATTCACGGAATCCCTGAATCGTCCTACGCTGAGGTGGCTTCGGGTGTGACTGCTGGAGAAGGTGATTCCTCCAAACATATGTCTCGGCAGGATACAATGAGTGCTGTCGTGGAGTGTTGCAGGACGAGGTTAGATCTCGACATATCTATGAAGGATATCACTGCCGGGTACAGAATACCTGGCATTAAAAACGCACCACGACCGATAGTTATAACTCTTGCTTCAAAGACAGTCAGAGACCGAATTTATTCTTCAAGACGCCTACTTCACAAACAAGAAGATAAACATAAAATTTATATCAACGAACATTTAACTAAGAGGTGCTCAGAAATCTTTTCGAGAGGCAGGAGACTACTCAAAGAAAAAAAAATCTCCTCCATCTGGACATGGAATGGCGTTGTTTTTGCAAAAAGAGTTGAATCTGACAAGCCAATTAAAATCCTAAGTCTCGAGGAGGTTGAAAAGTTACAGATTTGTTAAAATGGCTTATGATACGACGAACACTGAAGAAGAACGTTTAAGTTTACTGAAGTCTATAAGAAGCTCCTCTTCGTTTGATTATAACATTGATCCTGATGAAAATATCTTCCATCCAATCTATGATAATAGAAATGTTTATGTTACTTCTGATGAGTTAAACGAGTTAACCGGTCGATTAGCTTCTGATCATTTTTCATTTCTTCACGTCAATTGCAGAAGCTTAAAAAATAAATTGCATGACTTAGCAATATTACTTCACTGGAGTAGATCTAGGATTTTGGCGGTTACAGAGACCTGGCTGGATGACAATTCATCCTTGAGCGTGGAAATACCGGGCTTTGTTTTCGTATCCAGACATAGAGTTATGAAAAAAGGTGGCGGAGTTGGTTTTTTTATCGACTGTGACTTAAAATATTCTGTTCTTGATGTTGGTTCCTGGAGTGTTGATATTACTTCATTTGAAATTCTCTTGGTATCTGCGGAGTGTCGAGGAATTGGAAGTTTTACTGTTGGAGTAATCTATCGCCCACCGGATACCAATATACGTGTTTTTAATGCAGAGCTGAGTAACATCTTGGATTACGTTGACAGAAAAAATATGAAGATATTTCTACTGGGCGACTTCAACATTGATTTTCTTGACAAAGAATGGAACTCACTTACAGCTGAGTTTTTTAATTTACTAGCTTCCCACTGCCTTCTTCCAGCCTTTACAACGCCAACTAGAAAATGCCCTTCAACCGCCACCGCAATTGATAATATATTTACTAATTATCCACTACAGAAGACTCTCGCCAGGATTGTACTCGATGATGTCTCGGACCACTTCCCTATTTTTCTCTCTGCCACATTATCGACACCTGATTGCGTCGGAAAAAATCATGTCTTTTGCTTAAGAAGGAGTTTCGTTAACAAAGAAATTTTTGAGCAAACGCTGCATGGAGCCGATTGGTCTAGGGTAATAGAGGTGGCCGAGTGTGGCGACGCGTCATCCGCCTATTCAATGTTTATCAATAGATACCTTGAGATATATAATAATTCCTTTCCTCTGGTGAGCTGCAGCGGCAAATCTAACGGACCTAACAAGTTTGATAAAGAATGGATGACACCTGAACTTATGAAAAGCTGCAAGAAAAAAAATGCGCTTTACCGAGCATACACCAGGAATCCATCTCCGTCTAACAAACAGAAATTTACTACATTTAGAAACCTCTTCAAATCAACTAAGGTAAAAACCATCAAACAATTCTACTCCGAAAAGTTTAAATTAAACAACAACAACATGAAAGGAACATGGAAGTTAATTGGGAACATTTTAAATAAAAAGACCAGCATGGAACAATGCAAGACTTTCTGTACGGATGACGGTAGTCTATTGACATCTTCCTCTGTTATTGCTGAGTCATTTAATAATTACTTTTCTAATATTGGCTCCAACCTCGCAAGAAAGATATCCCCACCGGATACAACGTTTGAAAAATATCTTGGCAATCCTGTGACTCACTCTTTTTTTTTTGCACCCACTACGCCCGATGAGATTATCAAAATAGCCTCAGACTTAAAGATCTCTCACAGCTGCGGATCCGATGGAGTCGACCCAAGCATCGCACGAAATTCAATTACGGCGATCGCTAGTCCTCTGTCTGCCATAATAAATTGCTCAATAACTTCAGGAGTATTCCCCGCTCAACTAAAAACAGCCAAAGTCATTCCAATTTACAAATCTGGGAAAAAAGAAAACTTTTCTAATTACCGGCCAATATCTGTCTTGTGCTATTTCTCAAAGTTTTTTGAAAGAGTGATGCACTCCAGACTTTATAATTATCTTGATAAATTTTCCATTATTACACCAAATCAGTTTGGATTTAGAAAAAATCACTCAACTTATATGCCACTGGTCATGTTACATTCAAAGATTGCCGAGGCCATGGACCGTGGGAAATATGTAGTTGGCATCTTCCTGGACCTAGCTAAAGCCTTCGATACGGTTGATCACGGCATTCTGGTGGAAAAATTGAGGTACTATGGAATCCGGGGAACTCCACTATCATGGTTCAGTGACTATCTTAGCTGTAGATCACAATGCGTCCAGTACAGCAACTCTATCTCTTCGATGAAGCAGGTAACTTGTGGGGTGCCTCAAGGGTCGGTGCTGGGACCGCTTCTATTCCTCATCTATATTAACGACCTATGCTCAGTTTCAAATCGCCTTGAATTTGTTTTGTTTGCGGACGATACTAACCTCTTTGCGACTGGCGATAACTTAGAAAATTTATATTACGATACCAACAGTGAATTACTTTCTGTTTCTAAATGGTTCTCTGCTAGTAGACTTTCCTTAAATGTTAGCAAAACGAATTACATTTTATTTCACCATATAAACAAAAATACTTTCTGTAATTGTCAGCTGAAGATTGATGATATACCAATTTTGCGGGTTCCTTATTGCAAGTTCTTGGGCGTGTTGCTTGATGAACACCTTACATTAAAAACTCACATTGAACATGTTACATCTAAGGTTGCAAAAAATTGTGGAGTGCTATCTCGTATACATCAGTTTGTTGATGCCAATATTTCTATGATGTTATACTATGCACTTATATTTCCGTACTTATCATACTGCAATATTGTCTGGGCCTCAAATTATTCAACTCGTTTAAAGCCTCTTCATATTTTGCAAAAGCGAATTATTCGAATTATTTTTCACATGCCTCCCACATCGTCTTGTAAAATTCAAATGGCTAACAACAACATTCTTAATATTTATCAGATTAATTTCTTCCAAACTGGCATTTTCATGTATAAATATGATAATTTTATATTACCCTCATCATTCGATAACATGTTTGTAAAATTATCTGATGTTCATTCCTATGATCTGCGCCCCGGTCGCTGTTTTCGAACGGATTTTGCTCGGACAACTCTTAAAACATTCTCTATTAAATGCTCTGGCCCTCGTATTTATTCAATCATTCCAATATCTGTCTCCTCCTTGAAACGTATTTCGCTATTTAAGCAAGCTCTGAAATCTTACTTATTATCGTCTCACTCATAATTACTCAATACCTATTACCTTAGCATACCAATTTCAGTCTCTTCCTTGATAAGTTTATTGAACTACTATTTGAAATGTCTTAACTCAACCAGCTCATTTGGTTCTTTTTGTAAAGGTTGTCCATTAAGCGGGAAGGAATTCCCTTCGGACGAACCTTTTGGGTACCTTATTTCTTTCTCAACCAATCGATTTTTTTTTCTTTTTTTGAAATTTTGGTTCTATATTTTTCTTGTCGTTTTGGTTATTTTCTTTTGTTTACGTTTAATACTTATGTTGGTGCTCAATAAATGAAAAAAAAAAAAAAAAAAAATATATATATATATATATATATATATGTTAATGATTGTTTGTTTGTTTGCCCTTTATAGAAATCTAAACCGCTGGAGCGATCTTGATGAAATTTGGCAAGGAGGTAGTTTTCATACAGGGGAAAAAAGTTAAAAAAGTTTGGACTCCCTACTAGAGGTGTGCACGGTAGTAGGGACGAATGACGTTGGGAAACCGCGGTAATGGGGATGAAGTTACGGGGTTACCGCGGTGATGGAAACAACCGCTGCGGGACTACCGCAGGGATAAGGACGAGTTTTCGCGGTAACACCGCAAAAATAAAACAAGTATTTTATAAAACAAATTTTTTTCCACTTAACCGAAAATGTGTCGAGTCATACATATCATTGTTTATGTTTTTTAATCATTGCAACGCGCTGTTGTTTTATGGCTGATAATAGTTACCGAAGGTTTTATTTCCATTATTTGTTAAATTTCCAAAGTCGTAGTTCGAATTTTCATTTAAATATGAAAAAGGCTGAAATTCGAAATTAGCTGCAACAGTCATTGTGTCAGTACTTTGTTGTTGTGCCTTTACTCTTCACTCTTTTTGATCCTGGGTTAAAAGTTAAAAAATTATCCCGGTGTTCTTCCAAAGTAATGGGGGAAACTGCAATTAAAGGTTTAATCGATTTGTTTTCACATTTTAACTTTCACAAACACCTCTACTCCTTACTTCAATTCCCCGGCTCAGGGGAGAGGCAAAAAAAATTTTACGGCATTATTTATAAAAGAAAAATTTTGATTTTTTTGTGTGTGCAGAAGGCCTCCCTCTACCAGGTGTACCGATACTGTTAGGTCTGATTGATTGAGGCTGAAAAATTATATAAGAAAATTGAATAAAAAAGGGTAGAAAAATGAATAACAGTTGTAAATGTTTTACTTTTTATAAAAAAACTCAGAAAAACATTAAAAAACCTTTAAGGCAAATTAAAAATACAATGAGATATAAGAAATATATGTATGCTGAATACGTCTTTGTTATTTGATATCTGAAAAAACGATAATTATTGTAAATGTTTTTCATTAAAAAAAACCACAATTCGCTCAAGTAAATTGTTTTTATTTGTGCACAATAATACAAATAAGCCTTTAAACAACATTTTTAACTTGAAATATAAAACTAGCATTTAAAAAAATTAAATTAACATTTATCACCAAATGATTCAATAAAAAACTGAAAACCTGCCAAAGGCAAGTCAAAAAATTTTCAATTTGAAGAGGAAGAAGATGATGATGATAGGGACTCAAATTCTGAAAATAAGTTATTTGCTGTTGCTAGAGCTAATGTAAGTTATTAAGACAATTTGAAAAATAATTCAATAGTTTGGAGAAAGCCAGTGTAGCTTGAAGTTATGTAAAATTCTAAAAAGACCATACTATACGCTCTTTTATAGGAGCAAAAACCTGTCAATAAGGCAAGTAAAACGCTTCCAGTATAAAAATGAAAAGGAAGACGATGCAGACTCAAATTCAGAAACTCATTTTTAACACGCTTTTGAACAGATTCATCATTAAAAATAGTATAAGAGGAAAAACAGATACATTGTATGCTGCATGTTAGTTATTCATACAGATCTTAACACTGTTATCAATCTAATTCAAATTTTAAGAATTCCAAGTATTTATTCTTTTTTTGATAACGCAATTAAAAAAATGAATTATTATTTCTTTCTTTTCAATGTTTGTTATTAAACAATTTATTTTTGCTAACTTATTCATTTAATTATATTTTTTAAAACAAGACAGAACAAAAAGCAAAAAAAAGAAAAAGAAAAAAAAAACAAACCGAAAACAGTAAAAACAGGGTAGAAGATGAAAAAATTAGAAAAAATAGAAAAAAACCCATTCAACCTAACTAGTAAATATAGAAATTACTTGAAATTGACACTTACCTATATCATTTTACTAGAATTGGATAATTACATATAGCGATTATACAATTTGCATATCAGTTTTTAAAACTATTTATAAATCGAACAAATAAAACTATATTTCATACTTTCTCGTAATTTCTTTACACTCCCGGGTTCTGATAACTTTACTTCTAAAAGTTTTGTATAAAATAAAGTATTCTGATTAAAGAAAATACGGTCAATGTATATATATATATATATATATATATATATATATATATATATATATATATATATATATACATAACATATATATGTCATATACATATAAATTATAAACAAATATATTTATAGTATATATATATATACACACATATATATATACATAATTTGCTATGTATGTATGTACGTTAGAAATTTCGCGTAACGCTATATATATATATATATATATATATATAGCGTGACGCGAAATTGCTAACATACATTTATACATAGCAAAGTATGTATATATATATGCTTTGTTGACATTATTTGTCATTCTAGATCGTCATTAAATAATTTCTCTAATTACTGTTTAAATAAACAAACTAACCCTGCTTAGGTTGCCGCTGATCACCAGAGTCCTGTCTGACTTTCTGACCTGTAAATACACGCATGTGTACGTGTGTATGTATGCATGTGTGTATGTATGTGTGTATGTACAGTGAAATCACACAAATATAACAAGTGAATCAAAAAACGAAGTTTTTAAAAACACATTTTTATATACTCGATTGTGTAGGCCACACTTTGTTACGTAAACAACGAGCATATTAGCATAGACAATAAATAGTTTGACGAAAATATCCCAAATTATTATTTAATTAAATTTTTTCCAATCAATCTGAAAATTTAATAGAATGCATTGTTAATTAGTTCGAAAGTATGTTTAAAATTTTAAGTCTCTACCTCATCGGGAAGTTAGTTTAAAATCGATTGCAAAATTTGACGACAGACATACAGACATAAAGACAGACCGACACACAGACAGACCGACAGACAGACAGAAAAGTCAAGTTAAGTAAAAGTGTGTAAAAACGGAACTGAGAAGGCAATTGCACATGCTAGTTGCGCCCTCACTCCAGCAGAGAAAGCAAATCGAAAAAAGAAGGGTTGGTTTTAGTCTTCACCGATACATTTACGGTCGACATTTCACGCTCCTTATCGACCATCAACCACTTCTTCCCATATTCGGAAATAAGAAGGTTGTACCATCACGTACCATAATACACAGAAAACAGACTTCAACGATGTGCCATAACACTACTTGCCTACGATTTCAAAATATAATATTCCAAAACTACATCTTTTGGACAGGCTGATAGAACTCAAAATTTTTAAATATAATTATGACCAACTTTTTTGAGCTATTGGTTTCGTGTTGACCACATTTTGATTTTTCTGACTTTCCAGTGATTTTTCTATAAAAAAAAGAAAGCTAGATTCATTTAGTGCTGTTGTAGGGTTTTAAGATATCGCGACCATTTTCAAATTGTATATAAGATTTTTCAAAACCAGTTATAAACTATCGTATAATTTGAACAAAAAAGACAAGCAGAACAAATAAAATAACCAAACAAAAACTGATGTAAATAATTTAAGATGCAGGCAATTAAAGGAAAAAACGAGTTTTTTAACAAAAATTTTAATTTCAAATACACTCAAATTAGAAATACGAAAGATGTTCAAATTAAGTTTTTTTTAATTGAATCATTTATTGTCATCCAATATAAAGCTATACTAAAAGTTTCAGCTTTCTAGCTAGTCAAGAGCTGGTTAAACTTTAATTGCAAGATTTGCGTACAGAGAAAGCCACACACACACACACACAAACAGAGATTGTAAACTGAAAAAAGTTTGTAAAAAAAACAAGTATAAATTTGAGGTGCGGATCTATCTATTTTTGTGTGATAAATGCATTAAAAATAAATATGATGCAATTTTTTACGGACTGTGTTCAAGCAATGCTCCCAAAAAAAATTGTAAAAATCGAAACAACAAAATCAAATATATATAAACTAGAGCTGCGAATTAATGTTGGAAATGGATGATTCGGATTCTGACGATGAACTTCTTCGGCCGCGATCGTCGTTAGCTCTTTTTGAACAATATAAAAATGAGCCGCAGATTGATCTGTCTGAATGTCCTTTGGAATGGTGGAGAAAGCATGAAAGTGAAAATGCTAATTTAGCAAAATTGGCACTAAAATTCTTGGCTTCTCCAGCTACAACTGTCCCGTGTGAACGATTATTTTCATTATCAGGGAACATTGTGACTAAAAAACGCGCTTCACTCTCTGCTGACAATATTAACAAACTTGTCTCACTAAGTAGCTGGCTAAGAAATGATGGCGATATGAATGATTTTGAATAAATGCACTTGTTATTTCAAATTGTTATTGAATAATTGCACTTATTATTTTAAATCAATTTTTAAATTTACAATATAATTTAAAAAATTTTTTGCGATTAATCGTAATTAATTTTTGCGAACCATGGATTAATCGCATGCAATCAAGCAATTAAAAATTTTAATCTATTCACAGCTCTAGTATAAACTAAAAAGGTTGTTTTACTAAAACTAATAAAAAAATTATTAACAATTAGATGGTTTCTAAGTGAAGCACTACTCCTACTTTTTTATCAACCATATTGAAGTTTATCTTTTTTGCTGGCCTATAGATCTGAATTGCAAGCGTATTAACTATCCATATCGCAGCAAAGCCTATGCCTAACTTAAGGCTTGCTAGGAATAATATACCTTGAATGGACAGCATCCGTGGTGAACAACTACCTAACCGCTCATAATCTTATAGTTGAGAATTAGATTCATAAGACTTTCGGGATTTTCACGTTTATCCCGTTTTGTAACGCGAAGAAAATAATTTTAATTTTAAAGGTTTATGTCATATATACCTACTTGAACTAGAAATAGCCCGTCAAAAATTACTGATTTTTTAAAATTTCATTATATTTTTTATTTTGCGATTAGAGCGACAAATTTTTCTATTTTTAGAACTGACATTGTACAATTGCGTAATAGCTTTTATTACACGCCTGCGTGTGTGCATATGTGTGTGTAATGGGTGTGTTACCCTGTGTGTGCATATGTGTGTGTGTGTGTGTGATGGGTGTGTTACCCTGTGTGTGCATATGTGTGTGTGTGATGGGTGTCTTTGCATGGTGAAAGTTTCAATTGTCGCCGTCAATCGAAATTATAGTTTTTAGGCACGGCAACAAGTACAGATCGTACATAACTTGATCGCTTTTACTTCTAGTAATCATGATTTGACAAGCGTGCTGCCAAACATAACAATTTTTCTTGTTTTTTGTCCTAAATGTTGACAAAACCAGATCACTAAAATTCAAACGACGCTATAAAAATCGCAATCTCCACCAAATCGTTTTGCTTACAAGACTTTTGTCTGACATTGCAGAGTTTCTTTTACAGTTATTTAGATAAAAAAAACTTTTTTAAAATAACAAATTAAAAACAACAAAAACTTTAAAACAATTTTTTATATGCAAATGCAATTAAATATATTTTTCCTACAATCCGGAAATATTGAAATTGTTTTAAGTTTTAAATAATAAAAGCGTGGGAAACTCATTTTACATGTTTAGATAATCCTAAAAGCCCTTGTGCTTTTATTTTCAATTTTGATTTTTTTTCAAATAAAGAAAAGCAGAAAAATTTATTGTTTGCATTCAAAAATATGTTTTTTCAAGAAAGTTATAAAATGTTCGGAAGTTTTCTTACGTCGTTTATTGAAAAAAAACTAAGCGATGCAAAAATTCAACGCAGCGAGAATAATGCAATAGATGAGCCGATAGAAAAATCCAACAAAAAGAGTACATAGTTGACGTGTGTGACTTTGCGAGTATATATATATATATATATATATATCTAGCTTGCACAAGCACAGTCAATAAGAGAGTTGCCGCCTAAACACAAAGGAGTTATGCATGCAATGGAGTTGTACAAAGCGCACAATTTATTATAATAGTTTCTGACAAATATTTTAGTTAACTATATTATCAATTAATAGTAATTTTTTAAATGAATAAACGCTCAAAGCAAATTTCCTGTTATCTAGGTTATAGTGTTATTTTAGTCTGGGTTAGTTTTCATAATCATAGTCAGATTAAAAAGCAATATTTTATTTCGTAAAAATCAAACTGTTAATTGAATCAAACTTTTTGGAGGTACTGGTGGTGAAGGATGTACGTCGTTCTTATTTTGTGATCTGAGATGTTTTGGTAAAGGCTCTAGAAAAGAAAGCAAATTAAATTTGCAAACAAATATGTTGTAATGTTATCTGGTGTAGAGTTTTTGTGATATCGATAACATTGTGTAATTTAAATTATAAATCCTGAGAATGTAATATTTTTTTAAATAACCTTAAAAACAAATGAAAGTCTAAACTTTTTCATTGCAATTGTACATGAATAATTTATTGAAATGTTTTCTTTCTCGGCTGGATGCAACCGAAAACTTCAATTCCGCCATAAATTTTTTTACTTTGGTTCTTTTGTTGAAAATCTTAATGAGTTTTAAGTAACAAACTCATTTTTAGGTCAGACCATATGGCATCACTGACAGCGTGCTTTCTTGATTAATTGACTTCATATCTAATCGTCACAGCAATGTTTACATTTTTGTAGATTTTTTTCTGAGTTTTTGAGCATTTTAATTAAAAATGTTTTTAAACTCAACCATTTATGATTATATAGATTATTCCTTACACAATTGAAAGTAAAGAGGTTTAAGAAGAATACTTTACTGTTTATACAAGATTTTACCTTTATTCTTTTCAGCCAATACTTTTGTTGGAAAACATTGAATCATGTTTCAAATCAAAGTCATAAATAACATCAACACCTAGATGGCTTTTAGTTTAGGTATAGTATGTTTTGTCAGTATGACTAAACATCAAACCAATAATATTTTTAATCTATTATAAAGAATTATCAGCAAAACGTTATAGAAAAAACGAGGAACTTGAAAATAATTGCTCTTTTTATGAAAATCTTGTAATCAACTGTTATATCAAAGAAAGAACACTGCCTCTTTGTCATCTTTGACATGTTCTAGTGAATGTGCTTTCAAAGTAGTTGAGAGGTTGATCTACTTCTGAAAACGAATCAAAATCTATCAGTTTTTCGTAGACGCGAACCCCGTTTTTGTTCGGAACGACTAGCATTCTGATATGCATTGCATAGTCTGGTTTGTTGTGTCTTCCAGCATAAACATATTTTCAAACTCTATACGCCAGGTGCACCGTCTAAAGTGGAAATGGCAGCCATGAATTTGTTGGCTGAACACATTGGGAAACGCATTCATTGCAGCCTGTTCAAAATTGGTGATGACGGTTTGTAGTTCCAGTTTTGGTTTTATTTGTTAACTTCATTAAAAGTGTCGCGTAAGTAGTTTTCAATTTATTTGGGAGTAAAGCAAATACGCAAGGAATATTAATTCCCTTACGAGTTCCATGAATGGTATACAGATGAGTATGTCCAGATGAACTGACTTTGAAAGTTTCATCGGCGAATCTGCATCCACAAATAAAGTGCAGGTCTTCGTTGCCTAATTGTCAAGAGTGTCAAATATCAGGATTGAATCATGTAGATAAGTCATTTCAAGAAATAAAACTTGAAAAGTTTATATAGAAATGAAAGATTATTAGTGAGGACCACCGTAAAACCTGTGCTTGCTTTTTGGCATTTTTCATCTCTGGTTGTCATTGACACTCTTGCCTAACCGTTATGTTTTTGTTAAACTTGCTATAGTAGATGATGCTATAGATTTGTCTAATTAAATGAAAATCCAAGTTTTTTAAAACTTGTTTTTAAACTAAGTTAATAGTATAATCTGTTAAAATTTAGATCTTACTAACTAGAATATATTTCAGGATCAAAAGCGGCTGGTGCAACTGGTGCGACTGCAACGTCTTTCTTTTTTTCCACATTCTCAGCTGTAAATATTGTTAAAAAACACTACAGAATAAGTTGATGTATTACACACAATAAACCTTCATAAACTTACTTACCTATAAATTTACGTGAAAACAAATTATTACTGTTAATATAAACGTCTCTTTATTTGTAATTATTTAGTTTTGCATAAACCTCCTAGGTGCTTAGAGTTATGTTCCATGTGGACGCACGGCAAATAAGCTTAGTGTTATTTTTCGTGCTGTGTGGGACGGGCTAAGAATTTTTAAAATTTT